>OU015748.1:15489416-15514994 GCA_907169655.1 Acomys percivali
GCACAGTGTGGTGAGTGGGTGTGACTGCTGAGTGATGGCACAGTGTGATGAGGTGGCTATGGCTTCACATTGGGAGGGGGAAGCAGAGAAATCCCAACCAGAACAAAAGAGAGTTGTAAACTTTAAATGAAGTCCTAAAATCTCCACAGCTTTCAAAATATTAGCACAAACCAGAGACTACAACTGGAATCTGATGCTAAGGAAAGATTTCCAAATTGAAATCAGGAGAAGAACTCGGAAGAAATTACCTTATCTTGGTCACTTTCACTTTCATTGAAAGTGGAGCAGGATCAAATCCTAAGCACAGTCCTTAAGATGCTAGAAAGTCAGAAGGACATTTCTGAATTATAAGGTGGATAGAGACATTTTCAGATAACACACTTTGTTCTGAGATTCCATTTCCTTTGGCAGGCAACCCTATTTGATAGCATCATCAGAGAAGATTAAGATTTTGGGGGAATTTTTACAAAGCTTCCCAGTGTGAACAATCTAAATGAAAAGTGAAATAATTAAAAATACTGTTTCAAAGCGTTCTTTCATATATTTTCTAAAATCTAAATAGACATAAGACAATGGTTATCGTAGTAAATGTTGTATTTACATAGTAAACTGGATGTGACTACATACTCCACAGGACTGGAGAGATTGAAGAGTGAGTCAGAACGCTGAAGACTAAGGTTCAATTTTCAGCACCCACACAATAATTAACATCTGCCTGTAACTTCTTCAGTTATAGAGTTTTCAATGCCCATCCTGACACCAGGCATACACAGGATGCACAGACATTCATGGAGGCAAAATGCACATACAGACCAATCAATCAATCAATCTTATTCTTAAAATACAAGAATGCTAATATCAGAAGTAATGTGACCTTGATATATATAATCTTTCACATGTAATTTTGTTTTAAATTTACATATAATAGTAGCAATGTATCCAGTAGCTACTCAGTGTTACAATGTGTCATTTTGTAAGGTCTAAATACAGACATCATGAGTATCACCTCTAAAGCTTCTTTTTCATTACTGTAAGACATTGCACATATTCTCTTTTAGATATTTTTGAAGCACACTATTAACACTCCCCTCACTGAAAAACACACAAGCTGTTATTTCTCAGTAAGTTTTATTTTCCAAATTCCCCCTTTTTATCTGGTCTCTCCTAGTTGCCACATTCCAATCTGCATCTGTGAGATCACCCTTGTTTCAGCTCCACAGGTGAAACAGACTCAATTGCATTCGTCTTTTATTGTACCTATCGTGTCTTCCTACTATGCAAACAATTTTGTATTTTATAATTAAATTGAAAAGCATGTGCACTTTTGTGTGTGTGTGTGTGTGTGTGTGTGTGTGTGTGTGAGAGAGAGAGAGAGAGAGAGAGAGAGAGAGAGAGAGAGAGAGAGAGGGAGATTTCCCTACCAATGAACAGTGCTACTGTAAACATGGTGCTGCTGCTAATATCTCAGCAACACAGATTTAATTTCCTTTGGGCTTCCCCATTAGAGAGATTGATCTTGGTATTTTAAATTGCTTACTGACAACCAAAATGCTGCATTCTCATCAATATGTAAGAGTTTCTTTTTTCCAATATGCAATATTTTTTTACTTTGTGTTTTTACCAGTTATTCTCATTAAGGTTCTCCATTGTTTTTCATCTTTGTGGTTACTGAATAAATGCTAGAGAAATGTTCACACATCTATTCAACAGCTCTATAGCAGAATTTGAAGCATCAAGTAAACACTATTTATTTTAAAATTGTGAAATTTTCTTTTTACTATTGAGTTCTTTGATTTTATTACACACTCAGGGCCATTGTTAGATATTTTGATAGTAATTTAGATATATTTCATTTTCAGAAAAAAAGACTTAAAGAAACTAGAGACTAGTACAAACTAAAAAAACTTGAGATTTTAAGTTTTAGATAATGATAATATGTCAACATTGGTTAGTTAATTTTAAATGACATATATAGGAATTTGTTACTAAATTAATGTACTTTCATTATTTAAAACTTATAAATATAAATCTAACATAAATGAACTCTAAATAAATTTGAGGAAGGTTCTAAATGTTATAGATTTGAAATTGTTCTAAGTACTAATACACATATATACACACACACACAAACAAACATGTGCATGTGTGCACAGAGAAAAAGAGGGAGAGAGAGGGAGGGAGGAAAGAAAAGAGGGAAGGAGGAAGGGAGGGAAGGAGGGAGGGAGGGAGAGAGTTTCAATATAGGAAAGAATTAATAGAGTTGAGGCAATTGAGCATATGATAGGGTATTTGCAGTACAATCATGATAAATGAATTTGATATGATCATCAAATCACAGGATGGTGTGCATTGTAATATGTAATCCTGATGAAGAAGATGTGTACATGTAGCATGTAACCCTGTTGCTGAAGAGGTAGAAACATTAGAGTACCATTTTTAAGTATAAGTAAAATATTCATTTGTGACATTTTTAACTAATTTGAAAAATCTGCAAGTTTATATTTTCCATGAACGCATCACAAAAATATAGTGTTAATCAATGTGCTTTATGTTTTTTAGAAGTACATCTGAAATGGAATTCAGTATTCTCTATTTTTAGAAAATTGTGAAAGCAGTGCATTTTAATAGAAATTTTATATGAATTTTTAATAATTATTTTTAAATTTTCTATATTTAAATTTTCTATTGTTATTTTCTCTCTTTCTTTTCTTTCTTTCTTTTTTTTTTTTTTAGCATTGGTGATGCTGAAGGTCAAACTGAAGATTTTTTATATGCTTAGCATGACAGAGCCATGTACCCAGTATGATGAAATATAAATAGCAATAATGAAAGTCTCCAGTCAGCCTTCAAAATTGAGGACCTTCTCAGTTTCAACTACAATCTATGTCACAACTCATCTGAAATAATCCTGGAAGGAAAAGTTTCAGGTGACCCCTTCATCTATAGGCTGTCTTAATTTCAAGGTCTCCATGCTATATCCATCACATTTGTCTATGAAAACTGGTTAACTTGGTAATTATAGCACACTGCACTGTTCCTCAAAGAACATGTCAACATGCTGTCCTTTGAAGATATGCAAATGACAGGAATAGATAAGAAGTAACAGCCTGAGTGTCCCTCAGTAGAAGATTAGATAAAGAAACTGTGGTACATGTACACTATGGAATACTACTCAGCTATTAAAAATAAGGACTTTGTGGACAAATGGATTGAACTAGAAATGATCATAATGAGTGAGTTAACCCAGAAGCAGAAAGACTCAAATGGTATATACTCATTTATATCCGCATACTAGCCCAAGGGCATATCCCACGAAAGCCTTCACTTATCAGGAAAGTAGGACAGAGGGGAGGACATCCTATTGGGACTCTAGGTGTGAGAGGCATGGGAGAATGTGGAAATAGAAGGATCCAGAGGGTCCTAGAAACCTACAAGGAGAACGTTATGATGGGCAGATCTGGGCCCAAGTGTTCTGCTCAAAATATGGCACCAGTCAAGGACTATATGCGGTAAACATTGAACCCCTACCCAGATCTAACCAATACACAGGACATTCTCCACAGTTGAGTGGATAGTGGGGACTGACTTTCACATGAACTCTGGTGACCCATATTTGACCATGTCCCCTTGAAGGGAAGGTGTGAGGGCACTCAGAGGAAGGATAGCAGGCTACCAAGAAGAGACTTGATACCCTATGAGCATATACAGGGGGAGGAGGTCCCCCTCAGTCACAGTCATAGGGGAGGGAGGGAGGGCAAAAGTGGGAGGGAGGGAGGAATGGGAGGATACAAAGGATGGGATAACTATTGAGATGTACTCTGAATGAATTAATAAAAAATAAAAGTAAAAAATTTTGATAAAAGCTGACATTTAGAATTAACTGTGCTAGTACTATCTATGATATTCACATGACTTACCATATTTGCTTGTCTTATTAAATCTCATTTGAGGTTATCTACAATTTTGCATATGGATTAGCCACTTATGTTATATTTATACCAATATATATTTCATTGTTTTTAAGACAGAGAGGTATAGAACTGACCATGATGGAGATGACAGGGTAAAACATTTAGTTAGTGTGCTGTGTGCAAAACAATGAGATTTGGGGAGAGGGGAGCACATGTTGCAGTGTGCATGGCCAACCAATCCCAGCTCTACTGCAGAAGTGTGTGATGCAGCATGACCCTAACTTTTATTAGATCAAGCAGACAGCATTGCATGCACTGATTTACACATGTGTGCTCACGCAAACAAATATTAACCAGTAATCATCTAATTATATTTTGTCCATGCATTAGGATTAGCTATTATAAAGTACAGACTTTCTAAAGTATTAAAAATTATAATGAATGATCACATAGAGCATTTGTGTCTGTCTTGGTTTCCAGAACAAGTTGTTAAGGCTTGCCTCATTTATTCCCTATTTGCAAAACAGGAAACTGATGCAAAATAAACTTAAAGCAATGTATTCAGAGATGTTCCACTGTAAAATGGATGGGTCATGAGATTCTTATCCAAGGAGTCCCATGGAAGACCACAGACCTTATTTTCCCATATATGACAACAGGATCACAATTCCTTGCTTCTTTTATAGTTATTTTAGTTTTCTTCGTGGATACTGAACAGCTTTTACTATTTCCATGACTTTGAAGTTATCCAAGAGGTAGCCTGTACCTAGTAGGGAAAATACTCAAATACACTGATACCAACTTAATTTATAGTTCTACCGTTTTCAATACCATATTAACACCAGGACCGAACAGTATATAGAAAGTCTAGATGAGCCAAAATCCAATCTCCTAGTTACAAAGACCGACTTGTGTCCTGATAATTTCAGATTTAGATGGTGAGACTTAGACTGGATTTATTGCAAACATTGCCAGGTAAAAGTAGAACACTTTTACCACATAAGAGTCTAACTTTACTATGCCCGTGGTTGTTTGTGTTTCATTGCCTTGCCTTTTCCTTTAGAAGCTCCAGCATTATGTTCTCAGCCTTTAATAAAAGAGCACTTACATTGTCTGTACCTGTGATTTCTGAAAGAATGTGAAACTTACAGTAAACATTCAGAGTCAAGATGCAATGAAGGCTTGAAAGCAGAAGATGTGCTCTCACTTATGAGGGGAGGGGTTATCAAATGTGAGGCTGTATTTTTCCACAAACAGGCTTCTTCACTATCTGTGCTAAAAACAACACACTGTGGCAAATTTGAAAATCTGTGAAATTTACTTTTTTATGAGAAGCAGATTGGCAAAACTGAATGAGGAGAGCCCTCCCTTATATTTGCCGAAGACTGTGAGCTAGCTCTAACTCGTGGAACCGTTTGGATTCTCCAAAATGAAAACAGCTTTCCACTACTTCTGCCTACACTTCTGACAGATTTCTTAGTCCTTCTGCAAGACTAGCAGAATAGGGATTATTTGTAATACTTTCTTTTATTTATTTTACATTTGACTGTACTATATTTGTTAGGGCTATGTGAATTCAGGTACATATCTTTTAGTATTCTTAGATAGTTTTAAAGAACATACTCTCCATACAAATATTTTGATCATGTTGTTTTGCTTCCTCAGACTTCTCCTAGACCCTTCTCACATCCCTGTCTACTGTCCTTCATATTCTTTCTCTCTCACTCACAAAACAAAAACATAAAGTCAAACAAACAGAAGCAAATTAGACAACAATAAATAAATAAATAAATAAATAAATAAATAAATAAATAAAACTAAAAGAGCCTCCCCTCCGCCTAAAACATGGAGTCCTTTTATGCTGGACACACAGCCAGCCACATCATCTGGAATACTCTGATGGCCTCTAGCTCCCAGTACCCTCATTCTAGCTCACCCCAATATGTGAGCCCAATCTTTATTTTACTAGTGTTGTTTATTCTAACTCCCATGTTTCATAAGCCATATTGAATTCAGTATTCCTTGTTTAGTATGACCAGTTTGGTGTAATGATATTCCTAATCACAGCCAAAGACACATAATATACCTTACAGGACATGTACCTGGTTCTACATATGAGGATCTAACTAAGAGCAGATTAAGTATATTCAAATTAAAAACATTTATGCCTGGCCTGCTTATATAAAACACTTCATCATTGTTTCCTAAAAAGTCTACTTAAACAATATTTTCATGTTTTTTAAATTTAATTGGCTGTTAGGTAATGATTTAAAAATTGTTACTGGTGTATACAAGCTGTTGACTAATGCTATGGTCACACTGAGTTTTGGTGGCTCTTGTATTCCTGGAGAGAAGGCATCATATGATCAAACCCATCCTAATGCTACTTTCTATCTTCACGTAGAGACTGCAATGTATTATTCTCCCGCTTTCTTATTAAATGTTTCTTTTATAAAAATAACTAATCTAAAAATTTTAAATCGGAAATATTCAAGAAATCATTTTATTTTTTAATTATTTTATTCATATTACATCTCAGTTGTTATCCCATCCCCTGCATCCTCCCATTCCTCCCTCCCTCCTGCTTTCCTCCTCCTCCCCTCCCCTATGACTGTGACTGAATAGGACCTCCTCCCCCTCTATATGATCACAGGGGATCAAGTCTCTTCTTGGTAGACTGCTATCCTTCCTCTGAGTGCCACTGGGCCTCCCCATCAAGGGGATGTGGTCAAATATGGGGCACTTGAGTTTGTGTGAAAGTCAGTACCTGCATTTTCAAGATTACTTTAAACATTACTTACTGCTGTAGCTGATGTTTTCTATATTCAACAAATATCCATTGAGATAAAAAGAGAAACACAGAAAAGCATAAAAAGTCCTTCAGTATCTTTTTTATCAATGTATAGAAGGACAAGCCACTACAATATAGAAGGATTGAAAGAATCACTATGATAGTTGACAGTCACTTATATCCACATCTTATTACCACGAGTAAACAAAGTACATCGCTAACAGGTAAGCAAAGGGTATTTATCTGTCAGGTACAATAAATCACAAGAGGATGAGAATGAGCACAACTGTAAAGAACTCAAACTTCCTTGATCATATCTACCATTATCCATGTACTCAAAATCAGTAGCAAATACAAAGCAACTTTTTTTATCAAAGTGTAAGAAATTGGGATCTTATATTGGGTTAAAGAGTTTTACTGCTGGCTTCTTTTTTGAGCACTGTCTTCATTTTCCTCATCTCTTCAACCCGTGAAGGTACACATGTCCACACACTCATAAACATGTAATACAGAGACCGATATAACAAACGACAAACACACACATGTGCATGAGCGCACGTGCGTGCATGCACGCACTAAAACAGGATTTTAAAATAAACAAAAATAAGGCACAAACTTTTGGTGTTCTAATTGGAATTAATCACTGATTCTCTATATACGTGGATGTTTTGCAAGTAAATGCAGCACAATATTGTTTTCCGAGTCGTTATTTACAACCTATAAGACAAGACAGTAAATAAAAAAAACTTAAGTATGTTCCATGATAGTAGAACAAAAACTAAATATAGAAATTGATGAAATATTTGCCTTCTATGTAAAACTTCTTGATTGTAGTATGGTAGTCTTGTAAAAAGCTGAAGCTTTATTTTTTTCTTTTCTTTTATTAATTTATTCTTGTTACATCTCAAAGGTTATCCCATCCCTTGTATCCTCCCATTCTTCCCTCCTTCCCA
Organism: Acomys percivali; assembly: GCA_907169655.1. Classification (NCBI taxonomy): domain Eukaryota; kingdom Metazoa; phylum Chordata; class Mammalia; order Rodentia; family Muridae; genus Acomys; species Acomys percivali. The sequence continues at coordinate 15,497,072 of OU015748.1, forward strand.
TTTTCCCCTTATTCCCCTCCCCTATGACTGTTCCTGAGAGGGATTTCCTCCCCCTGTATATGCTCATAGGGTATCAAGTCTCTTCATGGTGACCTGTTGTCCTTCCTCTGAGTGCCACCAGGTCTCCCTCTCCAGGGGACATGGTCAAATATGAGGCACCAGAGTACGTGAGAAAGTCATATCCCACTCTCCACTCAAGTGTGGAGACTGTTCTGACCATTGGCTAGATCTGGGTAGGGGTTTAAAGTTTACCGCCTGCATTGTCCTTGGCTGATGCCTTAGTTTGAGCAGGACCCCTGGGTCCAGCTGAAGCTTTATATTCAAATAGAATACCACTGCATTTCTCAAAATAATGTTGTAAAAAACAAATAAGTGTTTTAGTATATGACATTTTGACTCAAATATGTGATTTCTAGAAGATCTCTAAGAGCAATGAGAATAGCACACAGCGTTTACAAGAGTGGTGTATAGGATTCTACTGATCAAAAGTTCAAAGAGAGATAATCTATACTTGGCAGTAGGATTTTTATTTGATATCCTGTGGTTCTTTCTCCCATTACTGGCTTATAGGCATTGTCCGCTATTATAGAGTAACAATACTTACATATTAACACTAATTAAATATATAAATATTTTGAACTCTTCTACAGAAGTTGGCTTACTTATGGAATTTCCATGGACCTTCAATGTTACTTATCCTTCATCTACCCCACCCTCCTACCTCTATCTCCTTTAAATCTACCTGTTTGTTATCCTCCTTCCACCTTGTCTGGCTTCTACAGTTGTTACAGTTTAAATACATACTCTGCTTCAAATACAGTATCCACAGGATTGAAAGCATTGCATCTATCTTTCTACGTATAAATTACTCACTCAGACGGATTATTCTCAGCTCTATCCTTTGACCTGTGGACTTCCTTATTTTGTTTTTTCTTGATAGCTGAATAATGCCCCATCATGTACAAACACTGCATTCTCATCATCAGTTAACCAGTTGGTACACAATTGATTTTCAGTTTTATGAAATTGTGACCAAATAAGCAATGAAAATAAATAGGAAATATCTGTGCAGTAAACTATAACATCCTTTAATAATATGCCCAGAGTGTCAACTGAATACTATGGAACATCTATGTACAGCTTTTGAGTACCCTCAAAATTGCTTTCATTATATTGCTGGGGGAGAAAAGTAGTCAACAGTCTTAAGTAGTTGTGAATTCAGCAAGATACGTCTACTAATATCAGTACGGTTAATGATATGTGAATAACTGTAGAGAAATTTTAATCCAGCATCATGGCTGCTCTAACAAGATATCACATCTAAAGACCTCGGTCTGTGTTATCTGGCTGGAATATAAATATGCCACACAGACCTTTAATCCTTTTATCTAGAATACAGACAACTCCTTAGTACACACTGATAATCCCAAACAATATCATCAAAATGAAAGATCAGAGAAAAATTTGGCAGAATATGATATGCCCAACTTTCACAAGAACAGCACAGGAAAGAGGGTTATTTAAGAGAGCATAGGGAGAGGCGTGGAGTACAGAGAATTGAATCAATTCAGTCAGTTCTGCAGTTCAGTGAATTGGGAGTCAGGGCAGTGACAGACTAAACCGAGCAATTTAGTCAGAAGTTAAGAGAAGCCAGACTAAACCAGTCAGCTTGAAGCAGCATTTAAGTTAGAACAGTTGAGTTGAACCAGCCAGCCTTACTTCAGAAAGATCTAGAAAGATTGAGCTTATTATTCAACGGTAAGCTTCCGAGGCATCAGTTACATCTCATGAATAAAAGTTACTTTTACAAGAAACCAATCATCAAATTGAATTAAAATATTGCTCCATGGAGCTGGAGAGATGACCGTGTGGTTAAGAACACTGACTGCTCTTCCAGACGACTGGGGCTCAATTCCTAACACATACATAGTGACTCACAACTATCTGTAACTCTAGTTCTAAGAGACATGACTCCTTCACATAGACATACATATAGAAAAAATATATAAATAAATCAATTATATAAAAGCGCTTACTCCATAGGGTGGGACACATGCCTCTAACTGATGGCTAAGCCAAAATCTGTGATTGACTATGTCATAGTCAGTAATGAAAACCTTATGGTATTATTCTGCTATATGGACATAGTATAAAACCAACTCTTATTATTTTTAGGTATATTGATTAGTACATCTTTCAAACACTATTTTTAATAGATCACAGTTAGTATATAGACATACAATTAATTAACATGCAGGCAATAAGTGACTGTGAAGTACTGAGCTCGAAATGGGACATCTATATTGCACTACCCCCAAGGATCAGGGATCAGGGATCATTGTAGAAGAAGCACTAGAAAAATCATAAGAGCCAGTAGTGTTAAATGTCTGCAAATGAAAATTATTTTCTGCATACAACATGGCATTAGCACACACAAACTCACAGTGGCTGTGATTGCATACACAGGACTTCCATGAGATCAAGCCAACCAAAACATCATTTTTTTTATTGCAGAAAACCTAATGAGATCATATCTACAGTTGATGCCCTATTGGCAATTTCTAGCTTCTGAGAAAAGAAGCATAATAATACAGTAGAAGGTTCTATACCCATGTACATACAGACAGCATTAAGTCGACTCAGTGGTTTTTTTAGAAGGAACTACAGTCAACTAAGGAAAGCTGAGAACAGGAGAAATAATCCTCTCCAGGGAACAGTACACCAACTGTTTATCCAATTCCAAATACTCAGCCCTTAAAAATTACATACAAGAAACATTATACAGTCTGAGCTGGTTGTATTTATCTATTCAGGAATATATATGTAATTTGTATTTGTATGTTTTATATACATATATATGTATGTAACAACAACTAATGAAAAGGACAGCATGAATTTGAAAAACTTCAAGGAGTGATATATACAAAGATTTGGATGGAGGAAAGGAAAGGTGAATATAGTGTAATTATTATCTCAAACAATAAATAAAATTATTTTAGAATACCACATGAAATTTGAAGGAAAAATTAGTAAAAAGATGTGATGAAATAGGAGGAAGAAGAACAGGAGGAACATTTAACCCAAATACATTTTAATAAAATATTCCTCTTTTTGTTTTTTGTTTTATGATGGAGTATACTTTAGAGAAACATTTAAAATATACTCTAACAAGTATTGTCTTTAAGAAATAATGTGCCTTGTCTCACATGTTTTCATGATTCTTTTTCATTCAAGCTTAAAATCCTACACTGAAAACAAAAACTGTTGATAACTGCTTTATGTAGGATAAACATTTCCCGCATTTCTGAATCATGGACAGTTGTAAGAAATGCTCTTTTGTTATAACAGTGAATAGAAAGGAATTTGCGTTGTCAAAGTAAATACTCCTTTTAGCCAGTCATCTTCTCTGTTTGTCGTCGTAATTACAGCTTTTGGGGTTATATTTTGCAAAGGAAAAATTGTGGAAATTGAGTTTGACAGATTCAACTAATTGGCTCCCAAGGAGCCGTTATGTTATACCTGGTGAACTGTCCATGAGAGATGCAGAAACTTGTCCACAGTGTGCCTTGGGCTAATTGTAAAGCAGCAGGACACAGCTCATGGTAATAGGCCAGGCATTGCTATTAGTACATAATAATTCCGTGCCCAAATCATCAATTATGGCACTATAGCTACCTTGAAGAAAATGTGGTCCTGCAGGAATGATGATGGGGTGACACTGGATGAGTAGAATTTGTGCTATTTTTGTTGCTGTAAATGACCTGTTCTTTTGAAAAACATTCCCTAAAGACTAAAATCCCTGTCTAGCCACCGAAAACCAACAAAAGAATAAAAGAAACAAAGAAAAATCAATGTGAATTACTTTATAACCCGCTGAAATAAGTATAAACTTGAGTGATATTGTGCAGCATATTTGTCAAGGACTAAAATATATTTAATATTGTGTATGGAAATATATTTAAATACTTACTATGTAAATAGGTGCATATCAAAGATGCAGATTTGGTCACTTTTAAAAATTCTGTTCAGACCAAAGTTTTCTGTTTTGTATCAGTTGACTATGAGAAAACAACATAAAAACTGAAGCTAATTTATTCTAGACTGAACATAAGAAGTTTCAAAGAGTCCTACCAATGACTTGTTTGATCTCTGCTTGTGTGATTTTTTAAATACTTTTTATTTTTCCATACACACTTATATTATTACACATATATACAATAAACTACCTACAGCAAGAAGAACCATGACATAGTCAAGAATTATATAAATGTTACATTTTTAATGTTTTGGCTATTTGTATTTGACATCCTTGAAGAAAACATCTTTCCTACCATGATGCATCTGAACTTCTGAATGTAGATCAACCTACATCACATCTTGTCATTATCCACTTAAAACATCTATCTAGATCTAAAAACATCTTAACCCCTAAACAATTAGCTTCATAGTAAAACTAAGCTGCCTGGTCTTCAGCTCCCTCAGAGACTTGAGAAGGAGTAAACTTGATTATCTGAGTATTCCAGGAGTGCAGGTTAGTAGCTTTCCAAATGAAAAGATGACAGAGACAGTTTTCTACCAGAATAGTCACCCAAAACTCTCTATAATGTTGTAGCATCTTCTTCAGCCTTCTGGCCCAATATATCTGACAGACTTATTTGTGAGGCAGGAACTGTTGAGAACTTGCTTACCCTGTCTTGGCAGAATTTGGCTGGTGACTCTGCCTGTATCCAAGCTTGCCCTTTTTTAGGTAGAATTCTGTCTGCAGTAGAAAAGAGAACATTTTCCCCAGTGACTTATTTGCCACATTTGAAGTCATCTCCATATGGCGGTTCTTTGATGCCCATCATCCTCTTTGAGGTAGGCTGGGTTTTGCCAGGAGTTAACCGGTCTCATTATCAATGACTCTTTAAAATTAAAAAAAACATTTTTAAATATCATATTCTGAAAGTCTCTGAGGTTTTTGAAGACCTTATCTAACTATACTACCATATCTTTCTATAGAATTTATCTATCTGCCACACCTAAGATGTATATTCTTGTGATAAAAATAGACCAGCAATTGACATGGCCATGATCTGATCAAGTAACAATTAACTTGTATAACTTATTTATATATACAAAATTCTATACCAGTGATTTAAAATTAACCTCTGAGTGACAACTGAGGCATTAAGTTGAAACAATTTTAATTAAAAGACTTTCTTTCTCAAAATAATATAATCTACATTTGGGCTTTATTGAAAAAAAGACTTCCTTTCTTTGGCCACTTTTAGCTCTAAGTTATTTTCTAATTTTTTCAGTTAATTTGATTAAAATGCAGAGCACAATATTTTCCACTAATATGGAACACATCTCTTCAATTCTTACCTATGCAATTTGTATCAGAAACTTTATAATGTGATCTTGGTATTGTTACAAAATAGAGTTAATGAAAAAATAAGATTCAATATCTGTATCAAAGATTGTGTTGACAAAATAATAGGTTAGCTATGACAAAATAATATTGAAATAGATATTGATCTTTTATTATCAGTAGAGAGTGTTAAATGAATTCAAAGTAAAATTATCCAGGAATTTTATTTAACTATTTTTTTATTATTTAGGAGTGGGTTGTATGTTAATCTGTTTACCAATATGTATTTTTTAATACAGTATCTCTCTGTGTAGTCTTGGCTGTTCTGGATTCCATTTGTAGACCAGGTTGACCTTGAACTCACACATCCATCAGCCTCTCCCTTGCAGAGTTCTGGGATTAAAGGCATGCACCACAATGCCTGGGTTCAATATGTATCTTAGTTCACTATTTTATGCTTCGTTCTAGAAACCTCCTAGTTTGATAAGCAATGCAATATAATTCATAATATGGTTTTGTTATTTTATTGTTAATTTCTGTATTCTAAACATACTAATATTTTATTATGATTTAATTTTTTAATATTGTAATTTAATACTGTAATTTTATTTCTTGTCCCAAGTTGATCAAACTAATAGATAATGATGATGAATGATACATATATAGATGATTGATATGTAGCTATATTACTCTATAGATAAGAAGACATACATGTAAATATACATAGGTTGAACTCTGAATAGGCAAACTAGATAACCTATGCTCAGAACTTAATTTTATATCTTAAACTTTAAGTGAATAATAATTATATATCTTTGAATATTTGGAGATGATATATAGTAAACTAGATTGCAAAACTCCTAGGTTATCTGTGTGAGGTGTTGAATGCCTTTAATCTCAGCACTCAGAGCAGAGCAAGCACATCTCTTTGATCTGGCCAAGCACATCAACAGAGCAAGTCTAGGACAGTCCAGTCCAAACAGAAAAATCCTGTCTCAAAAACATAAATAAATAAATACAAACAAGTACACTTTTAGCTTACCATAATATTTACATAATACACTATAAACTTGTTAGTTAAAGTACATAAGTCTCACTGATTTACAGACCATAGTCTTGGATAACTTGAACAATAAATGGAATATCTAATAGAAATAAGAGTTGGATAATAAACCACCAAATTTCTTATTAGCATAAATTCAATTAAAGTAGAGACTAATTAGGATTTATGTCTTACCTTCTGTCAATGTGTGTTTTCAAGCTGAATATTTGCTTCAAAACATTAGGAGAAGGATATATGGGAGAGTTTGGAAGGAGACAATGCAAGGCAAAAATACCATTAAAAAAACAAGCAAACAAACAAACCAAAAAGAAAAAAAAGAAACAATCTGTCCATCTTGAAAGTTAGCTCCCTAAACACAGGATGTTCTAAAGGAAGGTAGAAATTTCTATCCTCCAACCAACCTTCTCAATGTACACTGTAGTCTAAAGAAAAAGAAAATATACAATGGAATATTACTCAGTTACTAAAAACAAGGAAATCTTGAAATTTGCAGGTAAATGGATAGAACTAGAAACTATCATCTTGAGTGAGGTAACTCAGACCCAGAAGGACACACATGGTATATACTCACTTATAAGTGGTTAATTCCAATGTTGATGTATCCCTGAGAGACTCCTCGAGGTGTGGGTGGCAGTGGGGGTGGAATTGCGACTCACAGATGGACTCCAGTTGTAGCAGTGGAAGAAAAGGGCACAAAAGGACCCAGAGTGTTCAGAAGCCCCACAAGGAGACCATCAAGGATGCTGGACCTTGACCCAGGGGTGCCTGCATAAACTGTTGTACCAACCAACGGCAATGTATGCAGTGTACCTAGACTTCCTGTTCAGATCTAACCAGTGGACAGTTCATTCTTCATGGTTGGCGGGTGTGGGGGGGAACAGGAACTGACTCTGACATGAACTCTGGAGCTCTTGATTTGATCATTTCCCTTTGGTGGGGAGACCTTGCAGGAACACAGAGGAAGTGTAGGTTCCTTTCTCTAGGAGGCTGGCCTGAGATTCTGGTCACAGAGTTTCATTCAACTTTTTGGAGGATAGCTGTGGAAGGCTCTGTCCTGAGAACAGGTCACGAGGAAGGCCTCCTGAGCAGTGAGCGAGCTTTCTGGTCAGATCCCCTAACTTGAAGGAGTTCAAGGTGATCTTGCACTTAGTTGAGAATGAGATTCTGGGAGTCCAGCGTCCCTTCCAGCCAGGGGAAGGGAGCCTCAGACTTGTAAAAAGTGTGCTTGGTTAAAATAAAGACAGTTGAGAGTCAAAGAGTTAGATTTTAATTCACTAAGCTTAATGATAAAAAAGACAAAGACAGCGAGCTATGGAGGGAGAAATGGAGGAGTCCAACCTCCCACCACAGACCTCTGGTTTTTTAACCAAGAATATCTGAATTGCAGGAGGATTAACCTAGGACACTTACTGTGGAGCACACTACACACTACAGACACAGCACTTGGAAAAACTGAGCTGAAAATGACTTTAGCCTCCTCAATGAGTACTAGCCCTCAGTGCCAGAAGGAGCTATGCCAAAGGAGAAATTCAGTAACTAGCTCTAACAGCAGTGATGCCTATGAATAATAACTATGGCAAGAATGTCAAGATATTATAAAATATTAGAGCAGTGGAATTATATCCTGGTCATAACTAGCTGATATTGAACTGGTATTCAGGGAATCCATGTGGTATTGTAAATCTAGTCAAATAGCTATGATTCCTGAGGCCATAGATCCTAAAAAAGAAGCAACTATTGCCACCTCATGAAGCGAGTATAATTTCTAAGTGCATTCCAAATGAATGTCCTTATGCCATAAGTAAGTGTATCTTCACATAACAGCTTTTTCAGTAGATAGAGATCAATATTAAAAAAAACACAAGTAGTCAAAAATCAGAGAACAATGGACTATTTAGTGGCCAGCTCTAATCCATACATCTTCAATACAATCTTTACAAATAAAGTTTAGTGAACATTACTGATGAAGAAACAGAGTGATTTTGCTTTAGAATCATAGGACCAGGACAGGATTCTGCTCTAAGATAGTAGCTTATATAAATGAGAAGGCATGTGCTGCAAGGAGATCTCAACAATATCATTGCATAAGGAAGATAACATCTCCTGAGAATGATTGAAATGTCAATAAGGATTGGAATTCTCACATGGCTTCTCCTAATGAAGAACTGTAGACAACACTTGGTTGCTAGTCTTGTGTGACCAGCCCCATGAGAGGTAAGGCAGTTACAAAAGGTCAGCCCTAAATGCTTATGAACTCAACAGGTTGTATATATAACATCTGTATAATATACATATATATTCATTTGCATGCAAAAATTTAAGGATGAAAATGTATGAAGTTTAGAAAGAGAGGAGTGGTAGGAACACTGTAGGAATTGGAGGAAAGAGGGAGAGAAGACTAATTTAAATAAAATAATCATTTATAAAATTCTGGAAAACAGTTTTAAAAATCAATTTCAAATATTAAACATATACTTTAAAAGTAATGAACATATATTTAGGGACATCTCTGAGTCTCTAATTCAGATAAACTTTCTCTTGCTGAGATTGGCTTTATACTAAATGCATTCTACATCAACAACTTTCCTTTCTTTACTGAGTTTTCAAATTAAAATGATCATGAATATTTACATTTCTCATAAGAAAAAAGTTTGGATATTAAAATATATCTTCATATTTACCTGTTTTAATGTTTTTCAATATACATGTTTACAAATGCATTTATTATGAGTAAATGGCCAAATTGAATTAATAAACATAAAGAAAGTAATGTATGATACATTTATATTTGTGAAGTATATGTGAGTGTGTTTAGAATTCAGTGATTATATAGTCAAGTATAGCTAAATTCCCATCATTATTATTCTTTAAACTCTGAGTGAACATAATTAAGTTGTTTGAAAATTATATATTAAAAAACATAATAAAATTTCTTACCACTGTATTTAATTAAGCCATATTTTGAAATCTTTGACTATATTCCTTAAGATTTATAACCTGATCAGGATTTTATCAATATCTTATTTCTTAATATTTTGAAGATTATATATTTATTTTCTATTCTAATTAGAAGCAGATTAAAATATTAGAATTTGGAGAATCAGGATAAATATTCATTGAAATAAATTTTTCTTAAGATTTAGATATCAAAACAGGTTTTTTATTGTTTTCTATTTTAAAAGCTGCATTTCTTTGTATATAGTATTCTTTATCTATTCAAAGTATATTGTAATAACATGAAATACAGTCATATTTCAAGACTAAGTTTTTCTGAGACTTGTTCATGTCACGAAAAGAAATAAGAATATATCTTTTTAAAGCCGAAGGATTTATCTAAATCCTACTGAAAATGTAAATTTCAAAGTTACTGTCATTCACATTAATCTTTCCAGGTCCTAAATGCACTGTAAAGTACCTTTCACTAAATTCTGTAGATTGAAGGAAATGAAAAGAAACAAAGAAAAATGAAAGAAGGAAAAAAGAAAGAAAGAACCCAGAATCTCCTTGGCTTACTATCAGCATTTTTACACTTGTTAGATATTTCGAATTCATCTTATCACTTAATGACTTTTGAAATCAATAGAAAAAAAGTAAAAGTACCAATATGAAGAAAAGTGTAGTCTATATTCTACCAAAGTCAGAGGGTGAAGAAGGAAGAAATTTACTCTCTTGAATTTCAGGTCAACTGTTGAATCATCAATTGTCTAAATTACCAATCAACTGTACATGATATTGATAATAATTTCAGTTGATCATCAGTTTAGACATAATCTAAGTTTTACAATTTATTGTTTTATCACCCCTTTAACTAGATATTGAATGTCATGACTCTCTACTCTTATGGTTTATGTACTTCGCAATGGATGATCTTTTGACAAAAGTACTGTAGCCTTTTAAAGGTGATTTTCCTTTTTAAATTATATTTCTTTTTTACTTATACACTTATATTATTACACATATATACAATAAACTACATACAGCAGGAAGAACCACGAAACAATTAGCAGTTCTATAAATGTTACATTCATAGTGATTTGGCTATTTGCTTTTGGCAAACTTGAAGTAAACACCTTTCCTATCTTGGTGAGTCTAAAATTCTGAATGAGAATCAATATCTATCATATCTCATGTCTGTCAACTCAAAACCTCTATCTAGACCTAAAAACATCTTAACCCCTAAACAGCTAAGGTCTTCAGCCCCATCAGAGACTTAAGAAGGAATGAAACTTAATTACTTGAGTGAACCAGAAGTGCAGGTTAGCAGTTTCCAAATGATAAAGGGAAAAAAAGAAAGAAAGAAATGACAGAAATAGTTTGCTGCTTGAACAATCATCCAAAACTCTCTATAACATTGGAGCATCACCTTAGACTTCTGACACCAATATATCTGACAGACGTATTTGTGAGGCAGGAGCTATAGAGGACTTCATTACTCTGCCTTGGCAGAGCTTTGCCATTGACTCTGCCGGCATCCAAGCTTGCCCATTTTTAGACAAAATTCTGTCTGTGCCAAAAATGAGGACATTTTGCCCAGTGGCTAGTTTGCTGCGTTTGAAGCCATCTCCATAAGGAGATTCTCTTCCTGTGTTGTCTTTTTTTTCTGTTCCACTTCCTTACAGCCAGTAATTATGTAAATTGCTAGGATTTTACCTTCAGTTTGTCTATTAAAAATCTGACTTTATTTACCATATTTTTTCAGGCTATAAGACACACCAGATTCTTAGAGCACCAATCTATGAGTGTAACGGAACATCATTAGAAATAATCTCATTGAAATTTGTTATTATTTGTTGGTGTATTGCCAGAGACCCTATCTCTGAGTACGTAATAGCCATCTAGGCAGTGTCAGGAACAGGCTACCTTTTGTAGTGCGGGCCTGTAATTAAACCAGATATTGTTTGGCCACTTCCACCATGCTGCGCCACCATTGCAATAGCACATCATATAGACTGGACACTGAATCAACTAAGCAGAAGTCATATGTCCTAACAGACACAAAAGTAGCAAGAGAGGGTAAAAAAAGTCCTCTGCATATATATTATGGTTACTAGCTACATGTGTTTTGTTTATTTGTTTGTTTGTTTTTGTGCCACTGCTAAGAGTGGAAGTAGACGTGTCTCTGATGTTTTGGCCTGCTTTTACAACTCGATTCTTTTTGTTGCGTTGGCTTGCCCAGCCTTGATATAAGGGCTTTTGCTCTGTGTTACTATATCTTGTTTTGTATTATTCAGGTGTTGACTCTTGGAAACCTGCTCTTTTCTGAAGGCAAATGGGGAGGGGGGAGTGGCTATGGGAAAAGGGTAGGTGAAAGGAGCTAGGAGGAGTGGAGGGGAGGGAAACTGTGGTTGGGAAGTCTTAGAAAAGAATCTATTATAATAATATAAAGAAACAGAAGACATAGTAGTAAATAAAGGCACATTACTACAAAACTAGGAAAGATGGTGAAATGTTCTCTTTCCAAAACTGAATAGCTTTTAGAGACAAAAAGTGAAAAGGATCTGGGAGGTGTTGGAAGAGAGGAAATTGTAACCAAATATACTTGATAAAATATTAGGAATACTTTAATATAATTAGAGTTAAAATTAAGATTATATGGGAAATATTCATGAAACAATATTGTAGTAGAATCACAGGACTATAGAAAAATGAATATGCACACATATAAAATGAATGAAAAGATATAATTGTCACTCTGAATGATGCTTCACTTGGGGTAATCAAAAGTCATTGAAATTCCTTTGCTTTATTAACAACTTGTTAGTTTGTAGGTTACCACTGATTTGTAAAAGAGTACTTAAATTATACAGATGACTATTTTTATTTATATTTAGTTCAAATGCAATAAAGGGGTCTAAATTCTTTTAAAAAATATGTATTTTCTTTAGCTTGTGTTTTTGTTGTCATTTGTTTTTTAGAGGAGGAAAGTGTTTATTTTAGTTTGAAGGCCACAGTCCATCATTGAGGGAAGTCAGAGCAGAAACTCAAGGTAGAAATCTTGAGTAAAAACATAATCAGAGACCACGGAGGAACTCTGATTACTGGATTGCTTCTGGCTTGCTCAGCTATTTTTATTATATATAGCCTAACCCCACATGCTGAGACATGAAACAAGACACAGTGGGCTGAGCATGTCCACATCAATCAGCAACCAAGGCAATTCCTCATAATCATGCCCAGAGGCCAATTTAATAGAAGTGATTTCTCAATTGACATGTCCACTTCTAAAGTATGTCCAGGTTTGTGTCAAGTAAACTAACAAACAAGCTCTTAGCTTTAATGGCTAAGAAAAAGAAAGAAAATAATATATAGGGTTAGGGAAGATGGGCTCAGCTTGATAAAGTGCTTGCCATGCAAATGAGAGTGGAGGACTTTAGTGAATAGAAAAAAAAATCTATTTTCAATAAGACAAAGATTATAGAAAAACATTATCCTGCTCCTTTTCTATTTTTAGATAAATTATAAAAGTTATATAACTTTAAAGTGCATGTATTTATTCATTGGATATGGAAAAAGCAGTCAATAAAAGGATAAAGAATTTTCAAGGTACTCAAGAAATAAATAAAAATAACAAAGATAAAGTGAAAGAAGTTTCACTTAAAATGTAGCAAAAAAAATCAGTGTATAATATAAGAAAACAACAGATATGTCTGCCTAGAAAAATCAATTCACCATGCAGCAGGTACCTCCCAGATCACATGCAGATGCTAAAAAAGAACTCAGCTGAGTGATGGCAATTGCAAGTTTATTTCCCAGAAGCCTCAAGGACTTATAGGAATGACAGCCCTTATGATAGACACGTAAAATAAGAGTTTTGATTCATCTCCATTTGGAAATCATTTTTATAAGCATGATTTAATGCACTTTGTGAAATGTATAGAAAGTCGTTTAGACTGTGGCGAGGGATGAGATGTGTTCCACTTCCTTTCTCCAACACAACAGAGGGAGATTATGAGTTTTTTGGGGGAAGTGATTAAGAAAGCAGAATGAGTCACAGATACTGAAAACTGAACAGAGCTGAAATGATAAACCGTTTCAGAACAGATGTAGAAAAATTCAACTGACAGGTGACAGGAAATAATAAAAAGACTGGAGGCCAAAATAGCCTTCTCTGCATCCTTTCTTATGGGCCACTTTTGAGAACACGAGTTCCTAAATCAATGACAGTGTGAAAACAGTTGTTTTGAATGAAACAATTTTATTACTTACAGTGAATAAATTTTTCTAATAAACATTCTTACAGGCAGAAACTCCATGATGAAAAGTACAACAACAAATGCCAGGGATTGTGATCTTTAAAACGTTGTATATTGTTCACTATACAATAAATTACATAAGTGCATATATATGCATATATACGTTAACTTAATAATTGAAGAAATTATCAAAAGTTTGGGAGTGAGAAGGGGTAACATGGGAAATGTTATTGGTAAAGGAGGGACAGAGAGTCCATATATATACTATATATATATATATATATATATATATATATATATATATATACTATATATATATGTGTGTGTGTGTGTGTGTGTTGCTATATAGACTTTTCTCATTAATTAATTTACTTATTTATTTTTGCAGAGTTTTAAACCTAACATATTAGTCTTTGTGCTTGTTTTATATTACCAAACAATTATTTTTACATGTTTTGAAATTAAAAGTGCATAAAATATATGACCTATAGTCACCATGATGTACTCTGGGTCATCAGGATCCAGTCCTCTTTTTGATACCTTGTACCCCTAGATAATCAACTTTAATTTTTATACCTTCTGGCCCTGGTAGTGTTGCTCCTTCTTTCATGTATTTAAATCATTTATAGTACAGAAATGAGAACATATGGTCATTTTCTCTGTGAATGCTTTGTTTCACTTACTGTAATGCTCTGTTGTTTTTTTCCAGGTTGTGGTAAATGATAGAATCTCATGGGTTTTATTTTAAAGCTAATAAGCATTTCATTGCATATACAAACCACAGTTTCAAAATTTGATCATCTACTGTTAGCAGTTTGAGTGTTGAAACATCTTGGCTATCATGAATAATATAGTCATGTATGTAGAGATCCAGATATCTCTTTAATATGTTAACATAATTTCCCCCGAGCTCACACAAAAAATAGTGGCATTACTGTAGTGTATGATAAGAACATGTTCTTTATCTCATATTCTTGTGTTTTGAATGAATGTTATTGGTGTGTATTAGTACAGGGGCACAAAATCACAGTTCATATTTGGAAGTGATAGACAACTTTTGGGAATAGTTTCCCCACTGCACCCTGAGCCTCAGCTCTTGGGATTGAATTAAGGTCATTAAGGTTTCCTTTCTCTCCTCTAGCCCAGCAAGATGCCCATGTGAACGAAGGCCACAGGGAAGAAAGTAGCCCCGGCCCCCGCTGTCCTGATAAAACAAGAGGCCAAAAAGGTGGTCAACTCTTTGTTTGAGTAGAGGCACAAGAAATTCAGCATCAGGCAGGATATCCGGCCCCAAAGAGATCTATCTCACTCGCTTAGTTAACCGGCCCCGCTACATCAGGCTGCACCAGCCAAGGGTCATCCTCTATAACTGGCTCAAAGTACCTCCTTCCATTAACCAGTTCACCCAGGCCCTGGACCACCAAACAGCTACCCAGTTGCTTAAGCTTGCCCACAAGTATAGGCCAGAGACAAAAACAGGAGAAGAAACAAAGGCTACTGGCCCACCTGAGAAGAAAGCTGCTGGGAAAAGGAACGTCTGAACTAAGAGACTACCTGTCCTTCGAGCAGGGGTCAACACAGCCACCACCTTGGTGGAGAACAAGAAGGTCAGCTGGTGGTGATTGCCCATGTTGTAGCCCCACTGAGCTGGTGGTCTTCCTACCTGCCCTGTGTCCCCTACTGCATCATCAAGGGAAAGGCCAGGCTGGGGGTACTGTTCCACAGAAAGACTTGCACCACTGTTGCCTTCACACAGGTGAACTCAGAAGACAATGGTGCTCTGGCTAAGCTGTGGACCAATTACAATGACAGATATGATGAGTTTTGTTGCCACTGCCACTGGGGAGTCAAAGTCCTGGGTCCTAAATCTTTGCCTGGCATTACCAAGTTGGAAAAAGCAAAAAGAACTCACCACTAAACTGGGTTAAATGTACACTGCTAAGTTTTCTGCACATGCAATTACAAAACTTAATTTAAAACAGAGTTCCTTGGCAACTTTAGTCTTCAAGAGCACATCCCCCGTGGTCCACTAGGGGACACAGCGGGTGTCACTCCCTTGAGCTTATCCTGTCCTAGGTTTCCAGCTTGTCTCAGAGATGCTCCTGCCTATGATTTGATTTCTGTTCTCAATGCAAGCCCTCTGTCTTCCTGCCCCATGCTCTCCCCACATCTGATCACCACTCACACTTCACTCTTCTATCCTGTTCCATCATTTCAATCACTTCCTCTGTCTATTCTATCTCCTCTTCTGAGCAAGATTCAAACATTGTCCTTTGGGCCTTCCTTGTTAATTAGCTTCTTTGGGTCTGTGAATGTAGTATGATTATCCTGTACTATATGGCTAATATCTGCTTATAAGTGAGTACAACACCCTCTAACTAGACAGGACTCCTAGTATGGGGAGGGGAACAGAAACCCTCTCACAATTTACTCTGCCTACAAGATGTGCAGGGATAAATATAGAGTAGAAATTGAGAGAATGTCCAACCAATGCCTAACTCAACCTGAGACCCAGCCCATAGGAGAGAGCCAACACTTCACACTATTAACAATGCTCTGCTATGCTTGAAGAGGGGAGCCTAGCAGAGTTGGCCTCTGAGTGGCTCCACCCAGCAAAGGATCTAAACAGTTGCTGAGATTCACAGCCAAACACTGGGGAGGAACACCAGGAATATTGTGGAAGAATGGAAGGTGAGGAGTGTAGAAGGACCCACAGGGGACAGACGCTCTGTAAGAAGACCAACAAAACCAACAAGGCCCAGGGGGGCTTGCAGAGACTGAAGCAACAGCCAAGAACTCTGCGTGGACTGGACCTACGCTCCCTACACAGATGTAGCCTATGGGAGTTCAGGCTTCACGTGGGTCCCTTAATAAGGGACTCTGTTTTCTGGTTTTCGACCACTTTCCCTGTAGCTGGGCTGCCTTGCCCAGTCAAAGGGAGAGAGGATGCTTTCGGACCTGATGCAGCTTGATGTGCTGCGGTAGGTTAGTAGGGGGGGGGTGCTTCTCTTTTCTAAGAGGTAGGAGAGGAGAGACAAGGGGAAAAGGGAGGAAGATTTAAGGTGAGAGGAGAGGAATTTCATAGGTTAAATGGATATCAATAGACATTAACCAAAAGCAAGCATGCAAAAAGTCTGCAAATATATGAAAAATTTTAAACATGACTAATAATAAGGAAATACAATTTGAAATCACGCTGAGGTATTACTTTATACATTTTAAGTTGACTGTTATCACTATGCGAAATGATTATGTAGATACTGGTAAATTTATGTAAGATAATGCTCAGAGGAACACATATCAGAATTTTGTGAAGACTACATGCTCTTTATTAGAATCATCAAGAAAAATAAGATGTGGCAAGAGGAACTTTTGGTAGCATGGACTACAGGATGAAAATGTTGTAACTGACTCCTATGTTTAATTAAATTTTCTGGGTAGAAGCCAAGCAATTTATTCTGATGGGAGAGATTTTCTAAGTAATAGTTGGGGAAGAAAACTATATTGTTACATTTCAGCAAGTGAATATTCAAAGGATGATCAAAATATACATCAATGTCACATTTTCATTGCATCGGTTTAAAGTTATATATGTACATATGTAGATATATGGAATATATGAAATACAAAACAAACACATAATTAGTTCATTATAATGTAAACGAACACCTGAGAGATATATTATTGTATTTATGGTTTAAAATTAGAAGTATTTTAGCTATGTATTTGATAATATGAATTATCAATATGAACAAGTTCACTCACAATGTGTGTGTGTGTCATATCATAGTCAATAGATTATTTTAATATTATTGTCTAAAGTGGATTCGTGAAGGAATAAATCAAAACTCCAAGTAATAAAACCAAAGTATATAAATAAAGTAATGTAACCAAAATTTCAGTGCCCATCTCAGTCTTTGATAAATCCAGACAAAAATAATTTAAGAACTCTCAACTATGTTGAGATGTTAGCTGCTTCTATGTGCTGGAGACATGAAACTAATACCTGTAACTGACACGGAACCGATTAAGATCTCAGCTCATTTCTAACTTACAGAACAATCTCTTTTAAGAGGTAGTGATTTACCCTCACATTTGACTATGTCCCCTGGCGGGGGAGACCTAGTGGCACTCAGAGGAAGGACAGCAGGTCACCGAGAAGAGACTTGATACCCTATGAGCATATACAGGGGGAGGTAATCCCTCTGAGGAACAGTCATAGGGGAGGGGAATAAGGGAAAAATGGGAGGGAGGGGAGAATGGGAGGTTACAAGGGATGGGATAACCATAGAGATGTAACAAGAATAAATTAAT
>OU015748.1:15515004-15530065 GCA_907169655.1 Acomys percivali
GGACACCAACCCACCACAAAAACTTTGACCCAAAATGTACCCTGCCTACAGGATGGGCAGAGACAAAGATAGAGCAGAAATGGAAGGAATGTCTAAGCAATCTCTGGTCCAATCAGAGACCCACCCCAGAGAAGAAAGCCCTGACACTAACAACAACACTCTGTTACGCTTGTAGATTGTAGCCTAGCACAGCTGTTTTCTGAGAGGCTCGACTTAGTGTAGGATAGAAACAGATGCTGAGACTAAAAGCCAAAGACTGGGAGCCTCGTGGAAGAATTAGCAAAGGTAGAAGACATAGAAGGGACATGAGCTTTACAAGAAGGCCAACAGAGCAAACTAAAATGGGCCCAGAGTCAGGGCATGAAGAGACTGGGAGACTGAAGCACCCACCAAGGACCATGCATGAACTGTATCTAGGCCGCCTACACATATATACCTAATGGGCAACTTGGTCTTCTTGGAGGTTTCCTAGTTAGGAAAGCAGGGGCTGTTTTTTTGTTTTGTTTTTTTTTTTTACATGGACTCTGTTGCATGCTTCTCAATCACTTCCTTCTGGAGTGGCTGCCTTGCCAGGCTACTGCAGAAGAAGATATACTCAGTCCTGATGTGACCTGAAGTGCTGTGATAAATTGTGCGTGGGGCTTCCTGAGGGGTAGGGGAAGAGGGAAGAGGAAGGGAGGGGGGAACCAGGAGGAGAGGAGAATGAGGACTATGTGATTGGGATGTAAAGAGAACACTAAATGAATAAAGTAAAAAGTTCTTTTTAAAAAGTCCATTAATGTGGAAAATTTATACTCTAATTTAAGATCGTATTTTTTATAGTTTTGTCTCAGTTTTCAATGAAAACATATCCTTCTATCATTCTTTACATGGATTTTATAGTTATTAACCAATGACAAAATCATATAAGTTCTTAATCAAGCTTGACAGCTTTATTGTTTTCTCTAAGTACTTGATCACCGGTCATGTTAATAAATCTTTTAATTATGTGTTAACTCCATTCAGAAAGAAAATACTACACACGTATCAGATTAACCCTTTATGGAAAAATCTCATAAGAGCTATGATATAAAGACCCTAAGGCAAAGAAAAAATGAAAACCATTTTGCACATGTGTACAAACTCTCTCATTTCCTTCTTCATTTCTACATTATATCTACTGCTAGCTTAGCTTTAGGCTTTCTTTTTTAAATATTGTAATCACAGACTATCTGCCATATTGTGCCTGCATTTTTCCCCAGTAAGAATTATATTGTAATTTTACTTTATTTAGTAATTGATAGTGGTATTCATGTTATATCTTTTCATTATTGTCTGGTTTTCTTCTTCTGTTTGTGCTACATTTTATCTATTTAGATTTTGAAAATTACAAATAATATTACTAAGCATAAGATATGAGCTCTCAAATGTGACAATTTGAGATGCTATCTATCCAACACTATGAGAAATAAAGGAAGAAAAATATGATCCAGTTTTGATAGTTAATATAAGAAATAATGAGAGTTGCAGAATATTCACTCATAAAATCTGAGCTTCTGAGTTTAGGAATTTCAGATGCTGTGATTTCTGAATCAAAAGTGCTATTCCTCGCCAAGGAATGACTTATTACGTAAATCAGTGGAGGGCAAAGGATGAGAAAGAAATCTGCTTTTACTGCCCCACCTACCTTTATGTATCAGCTATCATATTAATCACTGCAGTAATATATCATTTTTCTGTCAAATCAACTAAGTGTGTAGCTAAATGTGAGGGTTAATGGACATTCTGAGAAGAAATATTTGATTCATTTTTAAAATTTTTCTTTTTATATTGTGGGCATTGGTGTCTTTCTCACATGAATGTCTGTATAACAGAATCAGAAACCCTGGGACTATAGTTACAGACAGTTGTGAGCTGCCATGTGGGTTCTAGGAATTGAACCTGGGTTCTCCGGAAGAGCAGTCAGTGCTCTTAACCACTGAGCAGTCTCTCCAGTCACAACATTTGATTCTTGATGGCATGTTTTCCTCATATGTTGCCATTAGTCAGCAGTCATATATGGACTTGGATATAAATTACATAAGTTTTTCATTTATGTAAGCCTCTAACTGTCATGCTGTGTTTTCTGTTTTTGTTAGTTAGTTTGTTTTATTATTCCATTTTTGTTACTCTAAAAAAGAGTTAGGATCATGCTTTCATGATGACATCCATGGGGAAAATGGTTTGGTATCTAGACAGTGGTGATTATCCCAAGAAGCATGGGACACTATTAAAGGATGATACATAACCATGATGCTCCATATTTTACTGAAGACACAACCATTGTCCAAAAATTTCAGAATTTTACTGTATTCAAAAATAATTCAGCTGCCAGAATGAAAGCTAAAAGAACAGATGTCTAATCTAGGACCTATTCCAGTTTCTATTAAAGTAACTATGCATCCTACAAATACTTTATATAGGAATTTTAAAATGGTTAACAACAATATAAAACTGTTCTTGACTCAAATATACATCAAACAATAGAGATGCACAGAGGAACTGATACAGAACTCTGCAGAGCCTGTGAATGCTGAGTCAGACTCTGACTTCATGTGAGCTTTGTTCATGGTAATTTAGAGGGCCTTATTTCTTGGTGTACATACTTTATCTCATCTGGCTCTTAAACTCTTTCCTCTTCATCTTCCATGGGGTTTCCTCAGCTCTGAGGCAAGAGATTTGATGAAGATTTCCATTCAGAACTGAATGTTCTAAGGCCTCTCACTCTTTGTATAATGTCTGGATGTGAGTGACAACATCATTATAGCAGAATAGCACTAAGCGTCATTTTATCACCGTGTTGTTTTGTCTGTTTCTTTATGTTCGTTTATCTGTCTGTCTCCTTCTCTCTCTCTCTCTCTCTCTCTCTCTCTCTCTCTCTCTCTCTCTCTCCCTCTCTCTCTCTCTCTCTCTTTCTCTCCCTCCCTCTCTCTTTCTCTCCTGCTCTCTGCCTTTTACCCTTCTTTTTCTTTTTCCTTTTCTTTTTTTAGACCAGTATTATTTACTTTTACCCTAGGTCCCTGGGCTTTTTCGTCTTTGGTTCTTGGTTACCAATCATCCATCCACTTCTATCAACTTCCATGTCGTGGAGTAAGCCATAAGCCAAATCAGTTATTGGTTGCTTAGTCCTGTGGTTTTAGTGCCACCATTTCCATACCATATCTTGCAGTCAGGACAACATTGAAGATAAGGTTTTATGGCTGAGTTAATGTTTATGTTTCTCTTTTAGCAGCATACTGAGTTCCTTCCTGTACCAAAGACTCAAGAATAAGGGTGAAGTTGCCATGTAGGCACCAACTTGACATATCCACATACAATACCTTGTGTAAATATTATCTTCAGCAATGGGGCCTTGCAGTCAATTTGTACAGCCTACAGACATGGCAAACAGCCTGAGATATGGGGGTTCCCATGGGGACCCTTTGGCTAACAAGTCAATTAGTTATTAGGATGCTATTGAGTCCCTGTAATGGAAGCTTCTTTAGGTTACAAGAGATAACCATTTGGCATCTATCTCCTCCATTATTGACCAATTTTATTTAGGTTGCCTTCATGTGCATTTGTATTTTGGGGAGTTTCTACTATATTAGTTTTTCCATACTACCCCTCAATGCTTCTTAACTGTAGCTGTCCCCTCCCTGTATTCTCTCCTACAACCTTCTCGTCCTCACACCCTGACTTTATCCTCTGTTTCCATTCCCTCATCTATTATTATCTCTTCTCTTATTCCTTCCTAAGGAAATCTATTTGTTTCCTCTGTTGCCTTACTCTAAAGCCTGCTCTTTCTCTTTCCATGGATTGTAGTGTGGTTATTATTTCTTAACAGCTAATATTCACTTATTGTTGAATATTTATATTTCTGGGTCTAGGATATCTCATTCAGAATTATTTTTTTTACTAGTTCTAGCGCATTGCCTGCAAATTTTATTTTTAAGACAGAAGTAATAGTCCAATGTTTTCTTCATTCATTCTTCTGTTCAGAAACATCTATTTCTTCCTATTGTGAATGAAGCAGAAACTAACATTGTTCTCACATGTCCTGCGTTAGGATGAAGCATCTTTTGGGTGTATGCTCTTGCGGGAGATAGATTCACAACTTCCTCAAGAACCACCACACTGATTTGCATCACAGTTCATGCAGATATGGATGTAGAGTAAGAGGAATATCTGTGTTGGATTTTTAAAACTGGCTTGTATTTGTGCATATATCCACAAGTGCTTTGAGTTGATGTAGGCAATAGCTCTGCTATGATCAGAGGACTTGGTGTCACAGTGTTCTTCATTTTTAACATTCATTCTGCCTGATCTTCCACAAGGTTTCCTGAGCCCTCAGCATTAATTGCCCATTTCTATAGAAGCAGAATTTTTCACCAATGTGAGGTACCTC
This sequence comes from Acomys percivali, assembly GCA_907169655.1. Classification (NCBI taxonomy): domain Eukaryota; kingdom Metazoa; phylum Chordata; class Mammalia; order Rodentia; family Muridae; genus Acomys; species Acomys percivali. The sequence goes on from OU015748.1 coordinate 15,519,410, forward strand.
TGTTATCATTACTCTGAACAAATAATTTTCTTGCAAACTAGCAGAGTTCCATTAAACTTCTTCACATATTCTTGAAACTCAAACTTTTTGAGGTAAGACTTTTCCCTGTCAAACTTTTTACCAATTATCATAGATTCTCCAGAAAAATATTTAGTATTGACAAAAGAAACTATTCATCCAAAAAAAAAAAAAAAAAAAAAAGCCTGGTGAGGGTGCCTTATAGGGCCAGAACTGAGCAGTTATTTATAAGAATATGTGTGACCTGCAGGCAGCTTTGTCACTGCAAACACAACTCCATCCTTGAAGATGACTCATGAAAGTTGTGTTGCTGCAACTATTGTCCAACATGACTGTTCACTTCGAGTGAAGATTCTTTTCTATCTCAGCAGTTCCTTAGGAATTACACTATCTCAGACGAGGTCCATTTCATTCTCATATCTTTGAGACCTCCCTGTGTTTTGCACATTTGATGGTATTTGTTAGCATTTCATTAGCTTCTTTAACATTACAAGACACTCTCCTCTTCCAGGAGTAGTGTTTGATACATAGAAAATAGCTACAAAACTGGTTTTTGTTTACATTGATTTATTTTTTCATTGTCATAGTAGATATATAATTTTAGACTTTCTTTTTGTTGGTTTTCAGGGATTAAGCAAGTAATTTTACAATTTTGACTTAAGTATTTTAAAGTTAATATTATAGAGAAGAGTATGTATTATGCATGTGTATGTATGTTTGTATATATTTATATATTCATATTTTATGAATATGAATATTATCATTTCTACCTCTTTTTCATCAAGGGTTAGAAATGGGCAGATCATTTATTTGGGATTTCAAGACAGGTATCCTTTTAAAAGGAAACTTATTCACTGTTTCTCTTCTTCCAAATTAGCAAAAAAGAAAGCATTTGTGGAGGGAGTAAATGGATAAATGTTTGGAATATGTGCTTAACATACTCGTGAAAGATTAACATCTTAAACTAAACATAAAACAAACCAGGTGAGCAGCACAACGATGTACAGTGTTCAAGGTAATGCACGAAACAATGGTTATCTGTAGCAAAATCTAATAAGAAAGAAGCAGATTCGGTCTTTGTGCAATGTTGCAACATAACCAGCAAGGTAATTTTCTCCTTTGTTTAAGAGAATATAGCACTGAGGTCATTTAAAAAAGAAGCTTCATGGTTATCTGAACAAAGAGAATGTGGTAGTGTATGCTGAAATAAATGACATTTTGACACCAATGTAGTTCTAATGCAAGGAATGGTGACAGCAAAAGGACCAGACTAGAAGATAGATAAATTCAGTGTATATAAAATTTAACAGACGCAGATTTATGGAAGAGTTACATGCCTCTTTTATTTTTGGTCATTGTCTCTCAGTAACATTCTTTGCATAAAGTTAAAATTAAGTAAGATTCTCTCTCTCTCTCTGTCCCTTGCCTCCCCTCCCCCCTCTCTCTCTCTCACACACACACACAAACACACACTCACACATAAAAGGGTGGCAGCAGGGGATGACATCATTCTGAATTGTACTTTGTATAATTAATTTTATTCTACAACCAACAACATTGAATTATATTTTATAATTAGAAGATTAGAATTAAGTGTCCCCCATAAACATAAATTATTATGACCTTCCAAATTACTATGCACTTGAAGGCAGACAAGAAAGTTTTAATGTCTTACAGTACATTTTAAATAGTAACAGAAATTCTGTCAATACACAGATCTTCTATTGAAACCAAGTCAGAGCAAAATGCCTTTTACAGGAGTTTGCTTTCAGGTATAGAGGCTGGCAAAGAAGTTATAATTCTTCTGTGAAGGCAGCATTTCAAATGTACAAGGGTAATTAATTGCCTAGGCTTGACTGAATTTGTTTGTGCTGAAAGTAGCATACACTTAACTATTCGTATTCCTTGATGCACATCTGCACTATAAATGTTAATTACATATATAAGCATAAAAATTAAATAAGAAAATTAATAAAATTTTAATTATAGGTTATCTTAGAAATATAGAAATAGCTAACATTTTTTGCTCTTCTTAGCCCATGAAATGGGGGGTCAATTAATTTAGTCTATAAATTTAAGATAATTAAATTGACAGTGTCATTTTCCTAACAGAACTATTTGGTTTCAAAAGGTACATTTATTAAGTGTTGATCTTAGAGCCTGATCTTTTGGTATTCTATTCAAGATGTTGTCTCTTGTGCCAATGAGTTCAAGGTCTTCCCCACTATTCCTTCTAATAGACTTAGTGAATCTGGTTTTATGTTGAGGTCTTTGATCCACTTGAACTTGAGTTTTGTACAGGGTGTTAAATATGGATTTATTTATTTTTCTCTACATGTAGACCTCCAGTTAGACCAGCACCATTTGCTGAAGATTCTTTCCTTTTTTCATTGTATGGTTTTGGCTCCTTTATAGAAACCCAAGTGTCTATAAGTGTGTGTGTTTATTTCTGGGGCTTTGATTCTACTTCATTGATCATCTGGTATATTTCTATGACAGTCCAATAGAAATTATTATTATTATTATTTGTTTGTAGTATAACTTGATGTCAGGGAAAGGGATATCTCCAGAAGTTCTTTTAATGTATATGATTATTTTTAATTATTCTGGGAATTTTTGCTTTTCCACATAGTATTTAAAATTGTTCTTCCAATGCCTGTAAAGAATTGTATTGGTGTTTTGATAGGAACTGTACTGAATCTGTAGACTGTTTTTTGTAAGAAGGCCATTTTTTCTATGTTAATCCTACTGATCCATAAACATGGGACATCTTTCCATGTTCTGATATCTTCTTCAATTTATTTCTTCAGAGACTTGAAATTCTTGTCACACAGGTCTTTCACTTGTTTAGATAGAGTTACGTGAAGATACTTTATATTAATTGTGGCTATTGTAAAGGGTGTAGTAGCCTATATTTCTTTCTCAGGCTGTTTGTCCTTTGTATATACAAAGGCTATTGTTTTTTATATATTATGTATCCAGCCACTTTGCTGAAGTTGTTTATCAGCTGATCTCTCAAAGTCTTTAATCATAAGGTGGTGTTACATTTTGTCAAAGGATTTTTCTGAATCTAATGAAATAATCACATGACATATTTTTTTTTATGTTTGATTTGTTTATATGGTAGATTACATTGATGGCTTTTAATATGATGAACCATTCCTGGGATAATATGTACTTGATCATGTTGGATGATATATTTGATGTGATATGATATGATAGATTTGGTTTGTATTTTATTATTTTTGTATCAAAGTTCATGAGTGAAAATGGTCTAAAACTCTTATTCTTTGCTGTCTTTGTGTGGTTTGGTTATCATGGTGACTGTAGCTTCATAGAATAAGTTTGGCAATGGTATTTCTGTTTATCTTTTGTGGTATAGTTTGAGGAGTACTAGTATTAGCTTTTCTTTGAAAGTCTGGTAGAAGTCTGAGGTAAATCCATCTTTCCTTGGGCAACTACTGTTATTTCTTTAGGGGTTATAGGACTGTTTAAACTGTTTATCTGATCTTGATTAAATTTTGGTAAGTGAAATCTATCAAACAAATTGTCTGTTTCCTTTAAGTTTTCCAATTTTGGGGGATATACTCTCTTGAAGTAAAATGTAATGATTCTTCGTATTTCCCCAGTGTCTGTTGTTATTGTCTCCCCTTTTCATTTTTGATTTTATTACCTTGGGTTCCATCTCTCTGCCCGTTAGTTAATTTGGCTAGGGGTAAGTCAGTTTTGTTGATCTTTCCAAATAAACAGCTCTTGGTTTCATTGATTCCTTGTATTGTTCTCCTTGTTTCTAATTTACTGATTTCAGCCCTGGGTTTGATTATTTTCTGCAGTCTACTCCTTGTGGGTTTATTTGCTTTTTTTTTTTTAAGCTTTCAGGTGAGCTGTTAGGTTGTTAGTATGGGATCTCTCCAATTTCTTTATGAAGGCAGTTACTACTATGAACTTTACTCTTAGAACTGTTTTCAAAGTGTACCATATGTTTGGGAATCTTACCAAGTGCACATCTAACAAAAGGCTAATATCCAAGATATATAAAGAATTCAAGAATTTAAACACCAAGAAACCAGATATTCCGATTAAAAATTGGATATAGAGCTAAACAGAGAGTTCTCAAAAAAGGAATATTGAATGGCCAAAAAGCACTTAAAAATGCTCAATGTCATTAATAATGAGAGACATTGAAATCAAAATGACTCTGAGATTTCATCTTACACCTGTCAGAGTGGCTAAGATTAAAAACTCAAGTGACAGCAAATGCTGTCAAGGATGTGGAGAAAGGGAACATTCCTTCTTTGCTGGGAGTGCAAACATGGACAACCACTTTGAAAACCAATCTGGAGCTTTTCCAGAAAACTTGGAATAACTTTACTTCAAGACTCAGATATTCTACTTCCGAGCATATACACAAAATATGCTCCATCATACAACAAGGCCATTTATTCAAATACCTTCAGCCATTTTCATAGCAGCTTTTTTTTTAATAGCCAAAATTCTGAAACAACCTCAACTGAAGAATGGAAAAAGTGGTACCAGTACCAGTATGTAAAGTGCATAAATAAATTAATAAAAAATGCCTTAAGAAGTAAAAAAATAATTAAAATTTCATCCTTTCTTGGCATGAGTATATTAATATAACCATTTTATTTATAATTTCTTCACTTAGAAGTGCAATTTTAAATTTTGTGTCATTGTTTAGAACTACTAATTTTTATTAAACTAAGATAAAATATATATATATATATATATTTCTATTAATGAAAGTTAATTGAAACATATAAGCCAAAGAAAGTGTGCAAGTGTCTATATATTGCTTCATTTCATTCTCTATGTATTTCAGATATTTTCCAAAATGTTAATTCACAGGCTTTGCTGAAGAGTTGTTATTGCTCTCTTAGCTACTGGCATAACACAACAACCTTCAGGGGATGATTCATAATTGAATAAAGAGATTCCAGTAATTTAGATGAGACCCCGCAAATCTCACTGGGTTTTCACATTTCTTTAAGTTTATTTTAGAATGTAATAACATTTTTACAGATAAGTATTATAGATAATTAGTTAAAATAGTGCTAGTTTCTTAGTTTTCTGAAGGTCAGTTTTCTATTCATAAACATCACTTCTTTTAAATTACTGTTTTATTACTTGCAAAGTATCATGCTATGAAATAATATATTAGAAAAGAACAGTCATTTTAAAACAATAATTTTCCCACAAGCAATGAAGGAGTGTTTCTCAAGAAGAATATTATGATGGGCAGATCTAGATCCAGGGCTTCTGCTCAAACTATGGCACCACCAAGGAAGACACGTGCAGTAAACTTCGAATCCCTACCCAGATCTAGCCAATGGACAGAACATTCTCCACAGTTGAGTGGAGAGTGGGGTCTGACTTTCACATGAACTCTGGTGCCTCATATTTGACCACATCCCCCAGGTGGGGAGACATGGTAGCACTCAGAGGAAGGATAGCAGGCTACCAAGAAGAGACTTGATACCCTATGAGCATATACAGGGGGAGGAAATCCCCCTCAGTCACAGTCATAAGGGAGGAGAGTAAGGGGAAAATGGGAGGGAGGGAAGAATGGGAAGATACAAGGGATGGGATAACAATTGAGATGTAATATGAATAAATCAATAAAATATATTTTAAAAACAGTAATTTTGATAGCTTTGACACTAATTTTTTCTTTATATGGCTCTGAGTTTCTTTTAAATATCTTCTTCATTTAAAACTATTTTATTTGAAAGAGGTCTATAAAATATCAAAAAAAATCTATGGTAAAATATAACAGGAGGACGTAATCCCTCTCAGGAACAGTCATAGGGGAGGGGAATAAGGGGAAAATGGGAGGGAGGGGAGAATGGGAGGATACAAGGGATGGGATAACCATTGAGATGTAACAAGAATAAATTAATAAAATAAAAGTCAGGACTTAATCAGTGCTGAGTTTATCAATTACCAGAAAAGCTTTTTTTGTGTAATAGATGGGAATTAAGAAATAAACGCACCAATATAATTTGCAGAGGGTAAAGAAACTTGGAACAACTCAGCCCTCAATTTCAAGTATCTATGTGAGTGGATGGCTGCAAAGAAACAGTGTGTCCAGACATTACAAATCTGATATAAACATGAACTTATAAACACTATGACAGGCGCTTACAGGAGAGTTGCATAGTTTCCAGGTAGGTGGAGACCCAGAATTGAGGTAGAGTGATGGATACAAGGGGGTTTTATTCCTAAGCAAGAAGCTATTGGAAATTTTTACCCACGGGCAAAGGAAAAATAGTGTTTTCCAATGGAGTGTCTCTCTTTGGGTATGTCAACAATACCCCAGAAAAGGCCCTGTATGGGTATCCAAGAGAAGTTTGCCAATGCACGTGCATGCGCACACACATAAAAATCCTTGATTTTAATGTACGTATGATTTTTATTTCTTCATTTTTTGTTTTGTTCTGCTTTTTCTTTACTGTTAATTTGACTTTTTTTTTCTTAATTTTTTTTTTGTTTTTTTTTTTTGAGAGAGAGAATATAAAGTTGGCTGTGTAGGGATGTGGATAGGATCTGAGAGGATTTGGTGGAGTCTAAAGCATGACAAAAATATATTGCATGAAAAATAAATGAAATAGTTGTCCAATGCAGAGTGGACAACCTTGATGCAAGATCAACAAAACAACAAAAATGAATACAGTATGTGGTAATAACATATTTGTGCACACACATACACAAACACAATCAAATGAATAGTCTATTCATAAACATTATTGTGTGATGGGATATGAGTAGGTTTGAAGCAAGAGTACATGGGAGGGACAGAGAATGGAAAGAGAGAGAGAAAAGGATAAATTTCTATTTAAATATTATTTAGGGATATGAGCAAAGATTTCAGTCCAAAGCTCATTAACAAGAAATAATAGATTATATAAGTGCTTCCATTTTATGTAATTATGTAGTATGATAACAAAATATGAGTTATTTCATGTTTATATTGAAGCAAACATAGTGTCTTTTTAATGAAAGTAATTCAATAGATCCAAAGTGTTTGAGGTAATTCAAGACAAGACTGCTGGTGATTAGATTAGAAATCATTGACTGAGCTGGACTGATGACAAACCTTTGCGATCACTGTGTATTGGGAGGGTATGTGTGTATATATTAATAAAACTCATTTTAGTATAAATATATATGATAAAGTTATTCACAGTGGCCTCAAGTCTCTAGAAAAGAGTAAAGGATAAACAGAAAATAGTCAGAATGGAGCATGGAGATATGTAAATACCAATGAAATCCATAGAGAAAATGGTTGATAAATAATAACAGATCCTCTGCTCAATATAGTATATTACTTATCATACATCACCCTGCTTCTGGCAAGAGATATTAACATTTTCAATGTAATGGTGAAAAATCAGACAGTCAGATAAAATGTCTCTTAATCTTTTCAGAAATATTTGTATCCTTTTTGCCCGGAAATATACACTGGCCACTTAACATTTTTAAGTAAATAATCCACCAAAAGGTCATCACAATAGAGTGTATATCTGAATGATAAATCAGCTTCATTTTTCTTGCATTCATTGGAAATGAGGGAAGCCTCATATGAAATACAAGCTGAAACAAGTTCTGATAATCTGAAAATAAAAGTAAATCCAAGATAATTGGTTAAATTTTATTTTCTGTGCTCTTAGCCACCTCTGTGTGAAAAAAAAAAAAAAGACTGCTATGAATCTGTTATCTAAAAGCAGTGCAGTTATCGAGCACAGGAATCATCATGGGGATGAAATTTCCTGCTGTTATTTCAGGAAACATAAAGGCAACATAGAAGGTCCCTGAGGCACTTTCTGAGGCCTTGGCCTTTACCACAGATCCCACTTTTAGTACATAAGAGTACAAATAACAGGAAGGCTGTCATAACTGATTCCAAGAAGAAACATGAAGGTGTGAGAAAATAGAATCAGTGCTAATATTAAAGTCATGATAGCACAGTCCAGTCCATGACTCCCCACACTAACACAAGGCTCCAAGGTGAAGCGGAGCTGGACAGATTGCCCAGTTTAGAGGACGGGATAACATCCCACCATGGGATCAATAGGGAAAGACATTCCTCCCCATGAACAGATACCTTTGGGAAAAATTCTTCTGGTTACATAGTAACAGCTTCCTTCGGAGGATTCATTTAAAATTGCTGCTGAATGATAAATAAAAGTGAAAACTCCTACATTCAATGTTTCACCATTGAGAAAAATTAACAACGGCCAACACCACTTAAGGATAGCAAACATTAAATCTGTTAGAAGAAAAACTGGGGAAGATCTTTGACCTCATTGGCACAGGAGATAACTTTCTAAACAGAACACCAATAGTCCAGGCTCTAAGATAAACAATTAATAAATGGGACGTCATGAAACTGAAAAGCTTCTGTAAAGCTAAGGGCACTGCCAACAAAACAAAATGGCAGTCTACAGATTGTGAAAAGATATTCACCTATCCTATATCCAACAAAGGGTTAATATATAATGACTGAAGAAAGTAAACATCAACCAAAATCTTATCAACATCTTATCAAAATAAGAACTGGGGTACAGAACTAAGTAGAGAGTGCTCAATTGAAGAATATCAAATGGCTAGGAACATTTAAAGAAATGCTCAATGTCCTTAGTTGTTATGGAAATGCAAATCAAAATGAATCTGAGATTCTATCTTACACCTATCAAAATGGCTAAGATAAAAAATTCAAGTAACAGCACAAGCTGGCAAGTATATGGAGATAAGGGACCACTCCTCCATTGCTGGTAGGAGTGCAGACTTATAAAACCACTTTGGAAATCAATCTGGTGCTTTCTCAGAAAATTGGGATTAGTGCTCCCTCAAAACCCAGCCATACCCCTCCTAGGAATATACTGAAAGCTGCTCCACCTTAAAAGGACATTTGCTCAACTATGATCATAGAAGATTTATTCATAATAGCCAAAGTCTGGAAATACCCTAGATGTCCATCTACCAAAGAATAAATAAAGAAACTGTGGTACATTTACACAATGGAATACTATTCAGCCATTAAAAACAAGAAAATCTTGAAATTTGCTGTCAACTTAATGGAACTAGAAAAGATCATCCTGAGTGAGATAATCCAGATGCAGGAAGACATGCATGGTATACACTCACTTTTAAGTGGATATTAACCTCCCCTTCTTCAAAACATTGGTGTCATCAGGAGACAGATGGTAGTCAGATATCCTGAAAATAATATTAGCTGATTTTTTGCTTCCTATAAAGAAATCTGATTCCCTTTCAGCTTGTCATATTCTTTTCAACATTGTGATAAAGAGCAGAAAGTTATGCATTCAAAGCACTAGCCTATATGATCCACATTCACTAGCCCTAGAAGCATATCCATTAGTATGGCATTCCTTGGGTCAGTTGCCTCAAGGCATGTGTGCCTTGGAATTTTGACTCATATGCAGGAAAGCACTTTATAGCTAAGCTATGTCCCTGTGTTTCTGCTTTTTATATATTGTAGCCATAGATTTCCATTAAGTTATCTAGAATAGTTTAGTTTCACTTTGCCAATCAAGAAGGCTTGAAATTTTGATCCTCCAGCCTCAGATTTGAGAATAGCTGGGATTATAAGATTTTATCACATGGCCCAGTTACACTATCTAGGTCACATATCTGAGAATTCTGGCTCAATGGTCTGATGAATGAGGCTTAAAGGTTTTACTTTGGCTAATGTTTATTATGAGGAATGAAAAGCGACACATACCAGGAGAGGATGTGTGGACAAGGAGTGTCAAGAATCGGTGAATGGAATGAATATGAACAAATTAAAATTCTGTACATTATGAACAGGTTATATGAAACTTGTGATTTTAAACACTAGTTTAAAATAAATAAAAATAAGTCTATAGCCAGGAGAATTTCCTGTGTGTTTATAAAATTTCTTAGTGCAACAGCAGACAGCAAGAAAATGTACAGAACTAAAGGAAGAAAGAGTAATTATTGTCAGTATAAGAGCCTTTAACACAATTCTGTATATAAAATGTTTCTCAGGTTGAATCGACAGGAATGTTAGGTCATTCTGGGCAAAATTAAAATTGTATTCTTATTACAGATTTCAAGGTGAATATATTTAATCATGACAATTGGAAACACTTGTCCTTCCCTGCCTTTTTTTTGTTTCTACCCTTCCCTAGGGATGCCTAACATGTTGTTAAGGTGATTACACATGTAAAAACAAGTGTCTAGTGTGTCGAAGTCTGGCTTAGACATCAACTGGGGAAAACTGAGGTGGGGTGTGTATCCTGTGGTGGCTGACTGGGGACTCCACAGTCTTTCTTTGAGGGCAACCTTCCAGGCTGAAATTCATAGCTACCAGCAAAACTTCTATTGATGGTGGCGAGTGAAGGCTAGGGCTGATGGCTCCTAGTGAGGACTTCCACTGATGGTAGCAAGCATCTAAAAAAGAAAGAGAAAGAAGAGAAAAGACACACACACACACACAGACACACACACACACACACACACACACACACACACACACAGGCTTACACTTGATGATGAAGAAATACTACAGCAGGTAGGTCTCAACAAACTTCTTCTTCTTCTTCTTCTTCTTCTTCTTCTTCTTCTTCTTCTTCT
>OU015748.1:15530075-15546534 GCA_907169655.1 Acomys percivali
TCACATCAATCCACCTGCCTATGCCTCCCAAGTGATGGAATGACAGGAGTGTGCCACCATGCCCAGCATAAAAGGTAATCTTATAAAAATCTTAAAAGAGTCACAAATATAAACTCCTATATAAAAATAATCATCCATTTCTGCTTTAAGCCCTAAAGGTGCTCATCTACTCATCAATATGTTTTATTAAATCATATCAGGAAACTAAGAGCAGAAAAATAGAATAAGAAAATCAATCCTCACCTCAGTCACCAGCCCAGCTTGAAAGAGTCACATCATCCAATGCTGCTGTGCAGCACTGTTCTTGCTTTGCTAATCTCAAAGAGTCCCTAGCTTTACTACTAAGAGTGTACTTTCTCTTGGCTTCAATTATCCCCTAAGATTTTCTGCAGCAGACCAATAGCAAAACATCTTTACCTCACTTTGATAAACAATCTATTTTTCCCTAAGACTTTCTATATCAGAGCCATTAGTGAAAACATCTTTACCTCACCTTGTTGAACAAACTCTTTCTAAGGGTAATGTTCATTAGCAATCTACACCAGCAGATTGCTTTCAAGGGCAGTGGTTGAATCATTAATCTGCTTCAGCAGCAGTGCCTGAAAGAGATCAAGCATTGTTATTGTATATGCCAATGATACTGCCCAGTGAGGGGCTGGAAGCCTCCTTTATATTCCTCATACAATTCACACATTAAGGGGATTATAAGGACCACAAAGGTAACAAGCAGAGCTATGCTCCATAACAGCATGAAGTCCTCAGGACACTTAGTTCTCAGGGTTATGGCTCCTGGAGAGACACTCATCCCATAGTGGATTTGCTAACCAATGGGCCACATTCCATGAGTTCTAGAGCTGCTTTTCTGTTCCTCTTGCATGGGCCCAGCATTTCCCCCTTTAGTGTGACTCAAAAAAAAAAAATCAAAATCTCTTAAAGTAACAAGCAGCTATTAAGTAAGCAGAGAGTCAAGTAAATTCCTCCTTGGTCCCTCTCAATGGGTGATATCTGAATGCATCTTTATTTGGTTAGAAAAGACTTACTGTGCTCAAAAGCCATTAGAGAATGAGAAGTTTCCCGTTAAAGAGAAAGCTGCCAGAAAAAAAATCTCAGATAAACTATGAACTGTGCCTAAATCCATCCTATGTCCCAATCTTGCTGCTCAAGAGGTAAAAAGCTATTGGAATACTTGGTTATATCATTATGTGCAGCTCAATAGGGCACTGATAAAGACAATCTTCCTTTATATCAATCCACTAAGGTATTTGGATTTATTTATCTGATTGGAAATATATGCCGTAAAATTAGAAATGTTACTGTACCCAATGAAAATCATTACACTTTCTTCAGTTCCCTATTGAGTAGGGTATTATCATAACAGATGTTTAAAAATGAGGTTATATTTAAATAAAGTATAATAGCTTGTGAATTGTGAAATTAGCATGATGAGGCATTTTCAGAGGTATGTGAGCTGCACACTGATATTGATTTTCGGTTTGTAACTCATTTTGTGGTTTTAGAACTAGAAAGCTATTTTATGAAACAAATGTTTTTATTGATTAGTATGATTTTAATATGTGAAATAGATTTTATATAACTCAAGAAGGAGACATCAAAAGGATACACTGAACTATCCACATAGTAAGTGTAAGGATACATTTCATGTTTTTATATTTTGATGGCCTATTCTGTGTAAAAGATATCTGGGTTTGTCAAAATACCCTAAATACACCATGAAATATGATGAGAGTAGATACATGTGAAAGCTTTATTGCCTTTTATATGCAAATAAGATGCTTCAATTTAATAAAAATAAATATTTAGCTACTATTTACTCTGATATTTGGTTCTATGTAAATACTGAAACAGAAGCACAGTATGAGCTGTATGAGTTGATTTATCTTAAGACTGCTTAATATTTATATTACACTGAACACGTTATTCTCATGGTTTTTAGAGCATCTATATCCTTTCCACTTCATCAATACACTTACACAACCCATCCATTAAAGTTCTCTGTACTCCCGTCATACTCAGGTAATCAAGTTTATTCCTCCTCAAGTCTCTGACGGTGTTGAAGACCAGGTAGCTTAGTGTTACAATGAAGCTTAGTTGTTTAGAGGTTAAGAAGGTTTTCGATCTAGATAGATGTTTTAGTTGATAATGACAAGATGTGATGGAGATTGACTTACATTTAGATGCACCAAAATAGGAAAGATGTTTTCTTTAAGGCTGTCAAATACAAATAGCCAAAACACTAAGAATTTAACATTTTTATAATTCCTGATTGTGTCATGGTTCTTCTTGTTATAGGTAGTTTGTTGTATATATGTGTAATAATATAATTGTATATGTAAAAAATAAAAATGTTTAATTAATAAAAAATGTATCTGTATATTCCAATGTGTTTTTTCTTTCTGGTATATTTGTCACTTTAAAACATTCCAAATAAGTATACACATAAACTACTTTGTAATTTCCATAGCCTTTGTAGGTCTTTTCTAAATAAAACCAGTTGTTCAGCATGCCACACTCTCCCTAAACTTAGAAAATCACTAGAGCTTAAAGAGAAAACCACAGAAAAAGCAATGCAAATATTCTTGCTAGGAAATAATTGGATTTCAAATACCACAAGTCTAAGTGAAATTTGAATTAAAAAACTTATTAATGAGAAAGCATAAGTTTATAAAAAAATTTGAAGATTCACAATCTCCAGTTAGACGTAGAAGCTGCATAAGCTAATTGACATACAAAAGACAACAGAAGAACACACTCATAGACATTATGGGAATCATGGGATCTCTATTATATTTGAAGGACTTAGCATGATCCCAAAATGCACAGTTATTGAAATATGACTCTCTCTGTCACATCCTCTCCATCATGTTTAGAAAATCCAATAATAAAAAAATTCTCATGAGTCATATCATGGAGGGCTGCTTGATTTAGTTTTGTACTTTGAAAATGCTTTTCATGAAACACCACATGCTGGGGAGGATGTGGGGAGAGAGGAACACTCCTTCATTGCTGGTGGGAATGCAAACTAGTACAACCACTTTGGAAATCTATCTGGTGCTATCTCAGAAAACTGGGAATAGGGCTTCCTCAAGACCCAGCTATTCCACTCCTTGGAATATACCCAGAAGATGCACCAGCACACAGCAAGAAAATTTGCTCAACCATGTTCATAGCAGCCTTACTCATAACAGCCAGATCATGGAAACAGCCTAAATGTCCCTCAGTAGAAGAATGGATAAAGAAACTGTGGTACATATACACTATGGAATACTACTCAGCTATTAAAAACAAGGAATTCCCAAAATTTGTGGACAAATGGATTGAGCTAGAGATGATCATAATGAGTGAGTTAACCCAGAAGCAGAAAGACTCAAATGGTATATACTCACTTATATCTGCATACTAGCCCAATTGGCATGTCCCATGAAAGCCTTCCCTTACCAGGAAACTGGGACCAAGGGGAGGACATCCTATTGGGACTCTAGATGAGAGAAGCATGGGAGAATAGCAATGTAGAAGGATCCAGTGGGTCCTAGAAACCTACAAGTAGAACATTATGTTAGGCAAATTTGGTTTCATGGGATCCCGCTCAAACTAAGGCCCTAGCCAATAGGACAATACAGGCGGAAAAATTTAAACCCCTACCCTGATCTAGCCCATGGACAGGACAGTCTCCACACTTGAGTGGAGAGAGGGATTTGACTTTCTCAAGTACTCTGGTGCCTCACATTTGACTATGTCCCCTGGCGGGGGAGACCTAGTGGCACTCAGAGGAAGGACAGCAGGTCACTGAGAAGAGACTTGATACCCTATGAGCATATACAGAAGGAGGTAATCCCTCTGAGGAACAGTCATAGGGGAGGGGAATAAGGGGAAAATGGGAGGGAGAAGAGAATGGGAGGATACAAGGGATGGGATAACCATAGAGATGTAACAAGAATAAATTAATTAAAAAAAAAAAAAGAATGTTCTAACTACAGGTGTACTTTGACTCCATGAGAGTTTTCTTTTGGAATAATTAAAATATAAATCTATAATGATAAATCAGCTTACATGAAAATTATGCATCTGAATGTGTTATAGCACCTTCCTTTGAACTCATCTAGACTCTCAACAATTGTTAAAGATTCAATTCCTACTGATTTTCTCCAGTTTTCCATCTACAGAATAACCTCTGTATGCAATTAATAAAATCGACTCGTATTTAATACTTTCCACCATTTACTTTCCAAATAACTTTAAAAGAATGTTTATTTGAAATAAAATGTTGGAAAAGAAAATCACACAATTCCAATTCAGCCATGTGTCTCAGAATGACAAGATGTCCCGAGCAATTCACCTGGTAATTTATCTTTACAGCGTCAAAATAGAGTGCACTTACACACAGAAATGCTATAGGTAACTCTGTGCAGCAGTTAAAAGACTGGGTAGGCACAAGAGTTTTCTGCCAGTACATATGATTAGGTAAAAGAATACATTCTAAACCATTCATTAATGAGCTGCTGATATATAAATCAGAACAGATCACTTATGATCACCGCAAAGGATATATTTACTACACATAATTATATTGCTAACCCTTTATTTACTTTGGCATTTTAAAGACAGCATCTCCTGTAGCCCAAGTTGACCTCATATTCATTATGTGGCAGATGACTTTGTATTCTGATCCACTGGCTTCTTCTGGTATTACAGGCATGCATGACACAATGTGTCGATATTACTAGATTTATGAAACTAGAGGAGAAGTGGCTTTGTTCTGAAAACATAAAAATGAACACACAATGAATGTGTCATGCTGAGACATTGTAAAAGCTATGACAACACGAAGTGATCACAAATTATCAGCTCCATTAATTTATGGATCCTCATTATATTCAGTCAGTTCATGATGACACAAGTAATGGAAGACAGCTAAAACAATTGAGTATGGAAAGCAAGCACTATGAGGTCAAGAAAAGTGTTTTTTCTTTCTTTTTCCTACCTTTTTTTTTTGTAACCACTTCAAAGGCTCATTGCTCAGTCACTTGTATCACAGTGCCTGGTAAAATTCATAAGTAAATTGTATAGTCTTTGCTTTGTCATATTTTAAAGCTACAGAAATGTGTAGTTAGCATTCAAGTTTAGTCTTTCTAAGTTTTAAATAACCACTCCCATTTGAAATGTACTAAAGTTAAAGCTTTCCTCTTTATGCTTTTCATTGTCTTAAAATTTAGTTTTGGTAATCTAATTTCTCCTTTAAGATTTTTAGATTATTTTTATGATTGAATAATCACTGCATATTTCTACATGTATTTAAGAAACATAGTATAACAACAGCAGGAAGGAAACTATTTGCTTCTTTGTTATGAGATAGCAGTTAGTGTGTGTGTGTGTGTGTGTGTGTGTGTGTGTGTGTGTGTGTAGGAGTGAGAGAGGGAGGGAGACAGGCAGGAGGAGGGAGGGAGGGAAAGAGGAACGGAAGGAGGGACTTAGAGAGAATGTCAGGAGATTCCCTCGTTTTCATTTTAGCCACTATTTAATCTTAATGTTTGCAACATAATCACTTTCTTTTTTAATGTTTTTATTTTTAATTTTTTCCATAAACATTTATATTATTACACATATATACAATAAAGTACCTACAGCAAGAAGAACAATGACACAATCAGAAATTATAAAATTTTTACGTTCTTAGTGTTTTGGCTATTTGTATTTGACAGCCTTGAATAAAACATCTTTCCTATCTTGGTGCATCTCAAATTCTGAATGTAGAATGTAGATCAATCTACATCACATCTTGTCATTATCAACTTAAAACATTTATCTAGACCTAAATCATCACTTTCTTTTGTTAATATTTTATTAGTTTATTCCTATTACATATCAATTGTTAGACCATCTCTTATAACCTCCCATTCCTCCCTCCCTCCCACTTTCCCTTTACTCCCCTCCTCAATGTCTGTGACTGAGGGGGACCTCCACCCCCCGTATATGCTCATAGGGTATCAAGTCTCTTCTTGGTAGGCTACTATTCTTCCTTTGAGTACTACTAGGTCTCCCCATGCAGGGGACATGGTCAAATATGGGGCACCAGAGTTCATGTGAAAGTCAGTTCTCATTCTCCACTCACTGATGGAGAATGGACTGTCCATTGGCTAGATCTGGGTAGGGGTTTGAAGCTTACTTCCTGTATAGGGCTTAGCTGGTGTCATAGTTTGAGCATGACTCCTGGGGCAAGATCCGCCCATAATAATGTTCTCCTTGTATGTTTCCAGGACCCTCTGGATCCTTCTATTTCCCCATTCTCCCATGCTTCTCTCACCTAGAGTCACAATAGGATGTCCTCACCTCTGACCCACTTTCCTGGTAAGGGAAGGCTTTCATAGGACATGCCCCTTGGGCTCGTCTCTAGATATAAGTGAGTATATACCATTTGACTCCTTCTGCTTCTGTCCTAACTTACTCATTATGATCATTTCTAGTTCAATTCATTTGTCCACAAATTTCAGGAATTCCTTGTTTTTATAGCTGAGTAGTATTCCATAGTGTAAATGTACCACAGTTTCTTTATCCATTCTTCTACTGAAGGACACTTAGGTTGTTTCCATGTTCTGGCTATTATGAATAAGGCTGCTATGAACATGGTTGAGCATATGTCCCTGTGGTGTGGTAGAGCATTTTCTGGGTTATATTCCAAGGAGTGGAATGGCTGGGTCTTGAGGAAGCCCTATTACCATTTTTCTGAGAAAACACCAGATAGATTTCCAAAGTGGTTGTACTAGTTTGCATTCCCACCAGCAATGAAGGAGTGTTCCTTTCTCTCCACATCCTCACCAACATGTGGTGTCACTTGAGTTTTTGATCTTAACCATTCTGATGGGTGTAAGATGGAATCTCAGTGTTGTTTTGATTTGCATTTTTCTGATGACTAAGGATGTTTACCATTTCCTTAAGTATTTCTCAGCCATTTGATATTCCTCTGTTGAGAACTCTCTGTTTAGTTCTAAGCGCAATTTCTCAATTGGGTTATTTGGTTTTATGGTGTTTAATTTCTTGAGTTCTTTATATATTTTATATATTAGACTGTAGGCTGTTGCTTGGTTCTGTTGACAGTTTCTCTTGCCTTACAGAAGTTTCTCAGAGCCATGAGTTCTCATTTGTTAATTGGGCTGTTGGTGTTCTATTCAGGAAGTTGTCTCGTGTGCCAATTTGTTCCAAATTCTTCCCAACTTTTTCCTCTAACCAATTTAATGTCTCTGGTTTTATGTTGAGGTCCTTAATCCACTTGGACTTGAGTTTTGTGCATGGTGACAAATAAGGGTCTAATTGCATTTTTCTACATGTAGACATCCAGTAGACCAGCACCATTTGTTAAAGATGCTATCGTTTTTCCATTGAATAGATTTGGCTACCTTTGTCAAAAATCAAGTGACCAAATATGTGTGGATTCATTTCATCTCTGGGTCTTCAATTCAATTTCATTGTTCAACCAGCCTATTGCTGTGCCAGTACCATGCTGTTTTAATTACTCATGCTCTATAGTATAGCTGGAGATCAGGTATTGAGATTCCTCTGGAGGATCTTTTATTGTACTGGATTGTTTTTGCTGTTCTGGGCTTTTTGCTTCTCCATATGAAGTTGAGAATTGATCTTTCAATATCTTCAAAATATTTTGTAGGTATTTTGATAGAAATTGCATTGAATCTGTAAATTGCTTTTGGTAAGATGGCCATTTTTACTATGTTAATTCTCCCGACCCATGAGGAAGGGACATCCTTCAATCTTCTGATGTCTTTTTCAATATCTTTCTTCAGAGATTTAAAGTTTTTTTTCAAACAAGTCCTCCACTTTCTTGGTTAGAGTTACTCCTAGATATTTTATATTGCTTGTGGCTATCGTGAAGGGTATAGTTTTCCTAATTTCCTCCTCTGCATGTTTGTCATTTGTATATAGGAAAGCTACTGACTTTTTTGAGTTAATTTTGTATCCAGCCAATTTGCTGAAGGTGTTTATCAGCTATAGGAGTTCTCTGGTGAAATTTGGGGGGTCACTTATGTACACTATTATATCATCTGCAAATTGGAATAATTTGATTTCTTCCTTTCCCATTTGGGTCCTCCTGATCTCCTTTTGATGTCTCATTGCTCTGTCTAGAATTTCAAGAACTATATTGAAGACATATGGAGAAACTGGGCAGCCCTGTCTGGTCCCTGATTTTAGAGGAATTTCCTTGATTATCTCTCCATTTAATTTGATGTTGGCTATTGGCTTGCTGTATATAGCCTTTATGTTGAGATATGTGCCTTGGATCCCTGATCTCTTCGGAACTTTAAACATAATGGGTTTTGGATTTTGTCAAATGCTTTTTCTGCGTCTAAGGAGATGATCATGTGGGTTTTTTCTTTCAGTTTGTTTATATGGTGGACTACATTGATGGGTTTCCGTACATTAAACCATCCCTGCATGCCTGGAATGAAGCCTACTTGGTCACAGTGAATGATATCTTTGATGTTTTTGTATTTGTTTTGCAAGTATTTTATTGAGTATTTTTTGCATCAATGTTCATAAGAAAAATTGGTCTGGCTCGTGGATTGGGAGAATTAACATAGTAAAAATGGCCATCTTACCAAAGCAATTTACAGATTCAATGCAATCCCTATCAAAATACCTACACAATTTTTTGAAGATATTGAAAAATCAATTCTCAAATTCAATTGGAGAAATAAAAAACCCAGAATAGCAAAAACAATCCTATACAATAAAAGATCCTCTGGAGGAATCTCCATACCTGATCTCAAGATGTACTGCAGCGCAACAGTAATTAAAACAGCATGGTACTGGCAAAGCAATAGGCTGCTGGATCAATGGAATCGAATTGAAGACACAGAGATGAATCCACACACATTTGCTCATTTGATTTTTGACAAAGGTAGCCAAATCTAGTCAATGGAAAAATGATAGCATCTTCAACAAATGGTGCTGGTCTACTGGATGTCTACATGTAGAAAAATGCAATTAGACCCCTTATTTGTCACCATGCACAAAACTCAAGTCCAAGTGGATTAAAGACCTCAACTTAAAACCAGAGACAATAATTCAGTTAGAGGAAAAATTGGGGAAGAGCCTGGGACACATAGGCACAGGAAACAACTTCCTAAACAGTACACCAACAGCCCAGGCCTTAATTTGAACAATTAATAAATGGGACCTATGAGGCTGAGAAGCTTCTGTAAGGCAAGAGACACTGTCAGTAGAACAAAGCGACAGCCTACAGACTGGGAAAAGATCTTCACCAACTCTCTCATCTGACAAAGGTTTAATATCCAAAATATATAAAGAATTCAAGAAATTAAACACCACAAAACCAAACAACCCAATTGCGAAATGGGGCTTGGAACTTAACAGAGAATTCTCAACAGAGGAATATCAAATGGCAGAGAAACACTTTAAGAAATGCTTGTCCTCGTCAGTCATCAGAGAAATGCAAATCAAAATGACACTGAGATTCCATCCTACACCCATCAGAATGGCTAAGATCAAAAACTCAAATGACACCACATGTTGGCGAGGATGTAGAGAGAGAGGAACAGTCCTTCATTGCTGGTGGGAATGCAAACTAGTACAACCACTTTGGAAAGCTATCTGATGCTTTTTCAGAAAAATGAGAATAGAGCTTCCTCAAGACCCAGGTATCCTACTCCTTGGAATATACCCAGAAAATGCCCTACCACACAACAGGGACATATGCTCAACCATGTTCATAGCCGCTTTATACATAATAGCCAGATCATGGAAATAGCCTAAGTGTCCCTCAGTAGAAGACTGGACTAAGAAACTGTGGTACATTTACACTATGGAATACTACTCAGCTATTCAAAAAAGGAATTCCTGAAATTTTGGACAAATGGATTGATCTAGAAATTATTATAATGAGTGAGTTCACCCAGAAGCAAAAAGAGACAAACGGTATATACTCACTTATATCAAAACACTAGTCTAAGGGATACGTACCATGAAAAACTTTACCTACCAAGGAAGTGGGTCAGAGGAGAGGACATCCTATTGAGACTTTAGGAGAGATTAGCATGAAAGAATGGGGAAATAGTAGGACCCACAGGGTCCTGGAAACCTACAAGAAGAACTTTATGACAGGCCGATCTGGGTCCTGGGGTCCTCCTCAAACTAAAGCACCAGCCAAGGAGAATATAGGCAGTAAACTGCAAACCTCTACCAAGACCTAGCCAATGATCATGATATTCTCCACCGTTGAGTAGAGAGTGAGATCTGACTCTCACATGAAATCTGGTGCCACTTTTCTGACTATGCCCCCTGGACGGGGAATTCTGATGGCACTCAGAGGAAGGATAGCAAGTTACCAAGAAGAGACTCGATATTCTAAGAGCATATATAGGGGGAGGAGGTCTCCCTCAATCACAGACATAGGGGAGGGGAGAAGGGGGGGAGTGGGAGTGAGGGAAGAATGGGAGGAAACAGGGGAAAGGCTAACAATCGAGATGTAATAGGAATAAATTAATTAAAAAATGTAATTTAAAAAAAAGAAAAGTTGGTTTGAAATTCTCATTTTTGTTGGGTCTTTATGGAGTTTAGGTATCAATGTGATTATGGCCTCATAGAAAGAATTTGGTAATGGTCTACCCATTTCTATCTTTTGGAGTAGCTTGAAGAATATCAGTATTAGCTCCCCTTTGAAGGTCTGGTAGAACTCTGCGCTGAAGCCATCTGGTCCTGGCCTTTTTTTTTTGTTTGGGAGACTATCAATGATTGTTTCCATTTCTATAGGCAAAATAAGGCTATTTAATTTGTTTATCTGATCTTGATTCAATTTTGGAAAATGGAACCAGTCGAGAAAATTGTCCATTTCCCTTAGATTTTCAAATTTTGTGTCATAAATGCCTTTAAAGTGGGTTCTTGTGATTCTTCAGTGTCTGTTGTTATATCTCCCTTTCGTTTCTGATTTTTTTGAAATGGATAGTGTTTCTCTGTCTTTTAGTTAGTTTGGCTAACAGTTTGTCTTTCTTGTTGATTTTCTCAAAGAACCAGCTCCTGGTTTTGTTGATTCTTTGAATTGTTCTCTTTGTTTCTAATTTATTGATTTCAGCACTGATTTTGATTATGTCCAGACTTCTACTCCTCTTGGGTGTTTCTGCTTCTTTTTTTTTTCTGGGGTTTCAGATGTGTCGTCAAGTTGTTTATGTGGGATGTTTCCACTTTCTTTCTAGAGATGCTTAGTGCTATGGATTTTCCTCTTAGCATTGCTTTTATTCTGTCACAGAAATTTGGTATGTTGTTCCTTCATTTTCATTGAATTTCAAAAAGTCCTTATTTCTTACTTTATTTTTTCCCTGACCCAGGTGTCATTAAGTAGAGAGTTGTTTAGCTTCCATGTGTGTGTAGGCTTTTTGTTATTTCTGTTGTTGTTGAAGTCCAGCCTTAGACCATGGTGATCTGATAGGATACAAGGTATTATCCCAATCTTCTTCTATCTGTTAAGGCTTGCTTCGTGGAGTCAGGTTTCCTCTCTTTCCTCAATACGTATTATTCTCAAGTTTTGTCTTTTCATGGAGCCCTTGATTTCTTAGATATTCTGTGTCAGGAACTTTCCAGATTTAGCATTTTCTTTGATGGTTGTTTTGAGTTCTATGATTGTATCTTCAAGTCCTGATATTCGTTCTTCCATTTCTTGGATTCTGTTAGTAAGGACACCTCTGTGGTGCTTGCTTTCTTCTCTGAAGCCTCTCGATCACATTTTTCTTCTGTGTGTTCCTTTATCATAGCTTCCATTTTTATCTTCAGATCTTGAACTGTTTTAATGATTTCCTTCATCTGGTTGTTTGTATTTTTCTGGAATTCTTCCAGTGTCTCTATGATTCTTTTATGTCTTTTATGGCTTAGTTGCATCCTCCTGCAGTTGTTTACAGATTTTATTCGTTTCTTCCATTATCATTTTCTTTACTAAGGGCTTGAGGCCATTTTCTTGTATTTCAATTGTGTTTGGGTTCTCAAGGTTGCTATCATTGGGGTTGCTGGGATCTGGAGATGCCAAACTATTTTGTTTTGTTTTTTTCTGTTTTGGTTTTTGTTTGCGTTCTTTCACTGTCCTCTTGTCATTTTGGTGTCTCTGATGTTGGGAGGTAGCTTCTGGTGCCCCTCACTGTTTGAGAGTTGACAGTTGGTGAATGATTATAGGTCACATGCCCTTGCCTGTGGAGATCAGGGAGTATTTCCCTGTAACAGACAGGTGATCTGGTTTCCACTCTTGGAGATTTTGCTCTACACCTTAGGCTCCGGACTGAGTCAGAGAAAGTAGGTTTCTCTCTGGACTCTTTCATTTTACTGCTGTACTTCAGATCAGTTGTTTTGGGACCGAGGTCAGCACACAAGTGCTCCAGTTGGGTAGGTTACTCCCAGCTGCCAGTCTTTCCTGCTGCTTTGTAGCCAAGACTCCAGCTGGATCAGATTTTCTGAGCTGTAGCTGCCTTTTAGATCCAACTCCAAGCTGCCTGCCCTTTCTGCCACCCTGTAGTGGCGACTGTTCACAGATCTGCTGAGCTGTAGTTGCCTTTCAGGTCAGTGATTAGACACCGCAGGTGTGTCCAGTCTCTCCCAAGAGCATGGGAGATCCTGCCAGGCCTGTGGGAGCAGACCAAGCTAGGTTCTAACTGCCCCTGTTTAGAGGCTCAGTCTGTTGTGTCTGGCTCTAGATTGGGCCCAGGTTGGCAAGTGAGCTGCATGCCCACTCTGCAATTTGGCATGGGGTGAGTGGAGGGATCCAATGGCAGCTTCACCCTATTCCCTGTGACTCCTCAGGCCAGGGGCTCCAGTGTACCAACTCCCCACACAATGAGTTTGTGCTTTATCTTCTCCTTTTGCCCTTTTGAATAAGAATTAAGCATTCTCTCTAGGGTCTTCCTTGTTATTTAACTTCTTTAGGTCTGTGTGGCCATCTGTATTAGGGGATTAATATCTGATTATAAGTGAGTGTCTATATTGCCTCTCTTTCTGTGTCTGGGTTATCTCACCCATTATCTTCATTTTTAGTTGCATCCAGTTACCTGCAAATTTCAATATTTCCTTGTTTTTAACAGCTGAGTAGTATTCCATAGTGTCCATATTCTGGCTATTATCAATAAAGCTGCTATATAGCCAACAAACTCATATTTCATCTGTGTTTCCTTTAAATATCTTCGGCAAGAAAGCAAAATTGTATATATATATACCGCTAGATTTTATACATTTTCTTAAGAACTATTTTTTCCTTTCTCCTTGTTTGTCAACAGTTACATTACAAATTTTATCTGTAATACATAATTTGAAGCTTTTTTTACATTTTAGTCAAACATTTCTTAAATTGTAAACAGCCCTTTCCCCATTTTTCTTCATATGGATGGTTCATTTTCTTTAAGTGCTCCATTGTTCATCCATTTGGTTTTACTTACCTCTAACCAATATATGTCACACTATATTTTTTCTCAATTGTATTTCGCCATTTATTTTAATATTTAAGTCACTTAAATTTTTATCCTCTAGATTTAAGACATGAATTTAAACACTGTTGCGTTTTCTATGATAGGACATCTAGTCTATTTTTTCATTCCTAAAATATTGATTTCATTTCTGCATTTTTATTTTATGTTTTTCTTTATTTTGAAGATATGTAATTTTTTTATTAAAATATTTTCATCATATTTTTCCTTTAATATATATTTAGTGTTGATAAACTTTTCACAAAGGATACCATTCTAGACAGCAGCAATAATCTTATGGCTTTCTCACAGAAACAATAATTGTGCAGTGTTCTCACTGTTAAAAATAATTAGTATATACATTTATACTGATGAAAAATTTAAAAAGTATTTCTCAGACATTTTGAAAAGCACAACATATTAATTTTCACCATAATAGATATATATATCCAAAATATAGTTTTTTTCTTTATTACCATTGACTAAATAAGAACAATATGTTGTAAGTAAAACAGAGAATATTTCTTCTATTGCTTCTTGAATATTGACCATTATATAATATGTAATTATGAATTAGTTCAAAAGTTATGAATCTGGATATTGAACAACATATTAGTATTTAAAACGGTAAAAATTTATTAAACTGTCATCTCTGTTTTTCATAAATAACTTAAAAGTGATTAGGTCCTATCAAACAATTTCACTGTTATTAAAAAAATTGAGAAATTATCCGTTTTCCATTTATAAAGTTATATAGAAATTAATTTGCTTCCATAATTATCTTAAAAACATTCATATATAAAACTTAAGTTGCCTTTATCACAAGCCACAAGGGTGTACATTTCCATAATTCAAAAGTACCTCACTGTCATATGTTCTATTATTGACTGATTTATACATTTATGTATGCTCCAAATTCTCTTAAGTTACTTCCAGTCAAATGTAGAAATAGACATTTTATGATAAAATTTAAAAATAGAAAAAAAATAACAGCCTGCTTTTTAAAATGGTGTAAAAGGGAAACAAAGTAAAGAAAATAAAGTGTACCAAAAGATTTTCCAGGAAAAAAAGAAACAGTCAGAAAAGAAAAGACTATATCAGGACATCCTAGAAATGTTATTTAATGATGATGAATTTAAGGTAAATTAGTACCTCTTGTGGCTCTCCCTCTCTGCTCCTTCTTGTGCAATGTTTATATGTCACACAATTTGCACACAATAATAGTATATAATTAATCTAGTTAGACGGTGTCCTCTTTATTCCCTACAACATCGGGTACTAGCAGTCTCTGCTAGAATCCCCCTCATATCCCCCTGGGAGCTGACCCTGACTTAGTTCTCCTTCTTGTCACAGAGATGCCCTCAACAATGGTTTCTCTTTCTCTCTACAGGCCTGGTGTCTTCCTCGCCCTTTCACACTCCCAGGCCTGATCTCCCTCCTCACACATATCTCTCTGTTTTCTCAACTACTTGGTTCCCTCTTTCAACGACTACCTCTGACTGTTCAAGGTTGTTCCCCACTTTCTTTAGAAGGGATTTATTGTGTAGTGGATGTAAAAACATATTTTTTGTTTTGATCCCAAGTATAGAATGTGAAACAGACTTTGTGAGGGTGTGAGTGTTTGTCCATTGGAAACAGACTTGTGACAAACATTGTGTTTGTCCACTGGAAGAGGAAGTGTCTCTTGTGGGGGCATGGCCTTTCCCAACTAATAAACGTCCTATTATGGGTGAAGCAAGAGGCTTCACCTTTTGGTCTTAGCATGATTTCCAATTGTTTGCCTGTTCATTGCTCACATTTGAGATGCTCTTAGAGAGAAACACTTCAGAGATCAATTCGAGGTTCTGGGTTCCAGCTGCTGCTCTAGACTCCTGATGCTGTTGTTGTAGTCACTTTTGCTGAATTCTGGGTTGCTGTTTAATGGGTCTGTTAAAATCCTGATTACAAAGATTGGAATTGCTCCCAGGAACTGTGTCTAAAAATGTATACTTCTCCTGTTCCCATTATCGTCTTTTCTCTCCTATTTAGCATAGGTGGGTTGGAAGGGATGTATAAGCATCAAAAAACCCTAAATAAAGCAGGTTTGAAAAAATTCAAAGCCCACATTAGTGTATCTAGTGTTATTTTGAGGTCTTTGATCTACATGGACTTGTGTTTTGTGAAGGGTAATAACTATGGATCTATTTATATTTTTCTACGTATACATTCATGTAGTCTCCTAGTAGAGGGAGGGAACACCAAACCACCCATAAAACTTTGACTCAAAGCTCACCCTGCCTACAAGATGTGCAAGGATAAAGATAGAGCAATTATAGCAGAGACTGAGAGAAGATCCAACCAATACTTGGTCTGACTCAAAACTCACCCCATGGGAGAGAACCAACCCCTGGCACTATTAATGATATCCTGCTATGCTTGAGACAAGAGTCTTGCAGAGTTGACCTCTGAGAAGCTCCATACAATAATGCCTGAAAACAGAAGCTGAGACTCACAGCCAAACATTGGGTGATGTATAGGGAGCCTTGTAGAAAAGTGGGGAGGTGGAAAGGACCTGGAGGTGACAGGAGCTTCACAAGAAAAGAGACAGAAACAACTAACCAGGACCCAGTAGGGCCTGCTGAGTCTTAAGCACCAGCCAAGGACTTTGCGTGGACTAGACCTAGGACCCATACGTAGCTGAGGAAGCTCAGGATTCATAAACAGTCCCCTAGTAAGGGGTGTGGGGGCTCTCTCTGACACAGACTCTCTTGACAGTTTTTCAATTACGTCCCCCTGTCAGGATTGCCTTGCCAGGCTACAGGGAAGAGGACATACTCAGTCCTGATATGACTTGATGAGCTGGGGTGGATGGAAAAGGGGGCTCCCCTATTCTGAGGAATAGGTGATGGGGGTGTGGGAGAGGGAGGGAGGGTGGGATTGGCAAGTGAGGAGAGAAGGGGCTACAACCAGGATATAAAATGAATAAATAAATACATTAA
>OU015748.1:15563758-15576948 GCA_907169655.1 Acomys percivali
CTCTCTCTCTCTCTCTCTCTCTCTCTCTCTCTCTCTCTCTCTCTCTCATGTTGTAGACCTCTGTATTTATTCCATTTGCTGTAGGGAGAAGCTTCAGATGAATAAGGCATAAATCTGTGTATAGCAAAATAGCAGTTGGAGTCATTTTTATCAGTCACCACATTAATTTTACACCATTATTATTTGAATTTTACCTTAAATGCCTGAGCTATCTAGTCCCAGGTAGTTAGTCACCCAAGAAATTGTTAGATAACTCCCACAAGTTTGTGCTACCATTCCTATTTTATAACTTTTAGGCTGGACACCTGTATAAATCAAATGCTGGGTTAGTCTTCATGTTTCCTTTTTGCTAGTATGCAGAGTACTTTCCAGTACCAAAGATTCTAAAATGTATAAGAGACGTCCTTGTGTAGACAGCAGGTTGATTTCTTCATATTTTATGAATTTGTGTTGTGTTCAACCATGGGACCTTGCCATAAGGTTGAAGAGGGAGTACTCTTGGCAACAGCCTGAGTTGTTTGGGCATTCCTAAGGAACACAACTGGTCAACAATTCAATTACATATAACACATTTTCAAAGCTGGAAGCTTCATTTGGTCAGAGGAGATGGACAATTGGGGTTCTGTATCTCCCATGTAGATCACCTTTATATGTGCATGCATCTTAGGAAGCTTCTGCTGCATTAGGCTTCACTATGAGCCATCAACTGCATCTTCGTCTTTTGTATTTTTTAAATTGCCTTTCTCTACAATCCCATCCTTGTCCATCTTTCCAGGCCTTATCCCAGCTTGATCCTCCTACAAAAACCTTTCCCAAAATCCATTTGTAACTACTTAATCGATTTTGCTTTCCAACTATCTGTCTCCCCCAGTGCCTCAGTCAAACCTAACATTAGTGGTTCTATAGATTGTGGCTTAATTATCACTGACATAACAGTGACTAGCCGTGCATAAGTAAATATATACCATGTTTCTCTTCCTAGGTCTAAGTTACCGCATTCTTGATGCTTTCATAAAATTCTAACACACATGCATTTTATGATCTCAGTTTTAAATGACTGAGTAATACTCCCTATGTAGATGTATCACATTTTGTTTATCTATTATTCTGTGGAGGGAAAGCTAGATTTTCCCCCTAATTCTGGTTATTATGAATGGAACAGCAATGATCATGGTTGGGCAAGTGTCTCTGTGGCAGGAGGAAACATCCTTTGGGTGCATGCCGAAGAGTGATGTGACAGAATCTTTAGATAGATCCATTTCCATCTTCCTGAGAACATTTATTTCAGTAGTTGCTAAGCAAGTTTTCAATTCCACAGTCAATAGATGAGTGTCCCTTTACTCCCAATTTTTATGAACATGAGTTGACATTTATTATCTCAGCCACTCTGACAGATGTAAGATCAGATCTCAAAAGTAGTTTTGATTTGTTAATTATTAAGAATGTTTCACACTTCTTTAGGTGTTTCTTAACAATTTGAGTTTCCTATTTTGAGAATTCTATCTTTAGATCTAGAACACATTTTTAATTGAGTTGTTTGTTTTCATGATATATAGTTCCTTTTAGTTCTTTCAATTGCAATATATTTTAGAGAATATCCATCTATAGCATGTATGCCCAGTAAAAATATTTTCTCCTTTGTAAGTTACCATGTTTTCCAAATGACCATGCATTTTGCCATGGAGATTTTCAGTTTCATGAGATCACAGGTGTTACTTCTTGATCTGAGTTTATGTGGTAACAGTGTTCTTTTCACTGAACTCACTAGTGAGTTCAAGGCTTATTTCCACTTTCTCTTTTATAAGATTCAGTGTGTCTGGTTTCATGTTAAGGTCTTTTACCCCTGTGAGTTGAGTTTTGTTATGACTATGAATCTATTTGCTTTCTTCTTCAAGCAGCCATCCAGTTTGAATGTATCATTTGCTAAAGATGATCTCTTTTTGTACCCTGTGTGTATTTTGCTTTCCTTTTCAACAGTAAGATATAAATATCAATGTAGATTTGTCTGTGTCTTCAAATCAAATCCATTGATCACATTGTCTTTTGCTGATATATGCTTTTTAAAAAAATTATAACAACATAGAGCAACTAGAGTTTGGCAGTTCTTTTATTAATTGATGTAGTTTTATAGACCCTGGGTGTATTTGTGTTTCCATCTGAAGGTTAAAATGATCTTTTCAAGATCTATGAAGAATTGTGTTGGGATTTTAATTGGATTACATTAAATCTGCAGATTGTTTTTAGTAGTAGGAACAGTTTTACTATGTTAATTCTACTGCTCCATGAGCATGGAAGAACTTTCGATCTTCTGATATCTTCTTCAGTTTCTTTTTCCAGTGTCTTAATGGTCTTATCAAACAAGTCTTTCAATTGCTTAGTTAGAGTTACCACAAGATATTTTATATTATTTGAAGGCATTGTAAAAAGCTTTTTTTCTTATTTCTTCCTCACACTGTTGTTCATTCATATATAGTTTAGCTACTGATTCTTGAGAGCTAATTTTGTATTCAGCTACTTTGCTGAAAGTGTTTATCAGCTATTGGAAATTCCTGGTGAAATTTTTATGATTATTTCTGTATTCTATCATATGATATACAAATTAAGATAGTTTTGTCTTCTTCCTTTCCAATTTGTACCTTTTTGATCACCGTCAGTATTGTTTTTGTTTTAGCTAAGATGTCAAGAACTATATTGAATAATTATAGAGAAAGTAAACAATCTTGTCTTGTTCCTTATTTTAGCAGAATTGCTTAAGTTTTTCTTCATTTAAATTGATGTTTGCTATAGGATTGCTGTAACTGCCTTTATTATGTTGAAATATGTTCCTTCTGATTTAGTCATTCAGGACTTTTTAAGCATGAAGTGTTGTAGCATGTGGTCAAAGGCCTTTTCTGCATCTAATAAAATGAACTTTTGGCTTTTGCCTTTCAGTTTGATTACATAGTTGATTGTATTCATTTATTTACTCATTTTGAATCATTCCAGTATTTCTGGACTGTAGCTTACTTGAACATTGTAGATGATCTTTTTGATGTGTTCTCAATTTTATTTCGCAGGTATTTTATTCAGTATTTTTGTATGATAAGGAAAATTGGTCTGTAATTATTCTTTGGAGCTTTATGTGACTTGGATATTAGGTAACTGTGGCTTCATAAAATTAATTGGGCAATTCTTTCGTATGGTATGAAATGAATTAAGGAGTATTGCTATTAATGTTTTGAAAGCCAAGTTAAAGTCAGTGCTAAGGCCATTTGGCCTGGGAATTTTTGATTGGGAGACATTTAACTACTGCTGTGATTTCACTAAGAGTATGTTAAAGTTGTTTATCTGATCTTGATTTAATAGTAGTAAATGTTATATTCAGTTTCCATGAATTTTTATGGTATAATATTTATGTTCTTGAGAATATCCAGCTTTCATCTGTTGTGGTCAGATAGGAGGGGCATGTTTCAATTTTCTTTCAGTTGTTCAGATTTTTGGGACTTTATTTGTTTTCAAGTATGTAGTCAACATTTGAGAAAGTTTCATGAGGTGATGAAAATAAGCTATATTCATTTGTATTTGGGTGAAATGTTCTGTAAATATCTGTTAGGATCACTTGGTTTATAATTCTAGTTACCTTCAGCATTTATCTGTTTATTTTTGTCTGTCTAGTAGCAATATTTGGGTATTGAAGTCTTCCATTATCAGTGTGGGATGGTCAATATGTGAATTAAGCTATTTTAGTACTTCTTTTATGAACTTGTTTGCCCTTGCTTTGGTATATGGATGTTAAGAATTGCAATGTCATCATCATGAATTTTTCCTTTGATTAGTATGTGGTTAGTCTGTGCCTTTTTATTAAGGAAATAAGGCCATTCATGTTATGAAATATCAAGGACCAGTGTTTGTTAATTCATTTTAGTGTGTGTGTGTGTATGTGTATGTGTGTGTGTGTGTGTGTGTGTATGTTGCCTTTTCTGATTTGCTGATCTGGTATTTTTCTTTATTGTGTGTTCTTGGAGTGGTTAACCTCCTGAGGTAGGAGTTTTCTTCTAGCACCCTCTGTAGGGCTGGATTTGTAGTTACATGTTACCTGAGTTTTAGATTTTTATCATGAAATGTCTCATTTTCCATATGTATTATGAATGAATTTTTTTAGTACAGTAGTCTGTGCTTACATCTGTTGTTTCTTATATTCTATATGGCATCTGTTAGGATTTCTGTTTTTTAGAGAGACTACATTAAAAAGCCAGGTGTTAATATGTCAAGTGTGTCTTCGCATGTCTTTTTGCTTGCTGCTTTCAATAGTCTTTCTTCATTCCATACTTTTAGATTTTTTATTATTATGAGCCAAATGGACTTTTTCTGGTCCTTTCTATTTTATGTTCCTTATGCTATCCCTACCTGATTGGCATTTGCTTCTTTAGGTTAAGAAAATTAGGTTTCATGATTTTATTAATTCAGTGCCTTTGACCTAGTTATCTCCATTCCCCCTTT
Source organism: Acomys percivali (assembly GCA_907169655.1). NCBI lineage: Eukaryota > Metazoa > Chordata > Mammalia > Rodentia > Muridae > Acomys > Acomys percivali. Next base: position 15,568,238 of record OU015748.1, read on the forward strand.
TTTGTGTGTGTGTGCTTGATCCTTTTCTTTTTATTACTTTTTATGCTACTTTTTTATTTAATTTATTCCAATTATATCTAAATTGTTTTCCCACCAATTGTATCCACTCATTCCTCCCTCCATGCTGCTTTCACCCTATTCCCCTTCCCTAGGTCTATGACCAAGGGGGACCTCCTCCCCCACTACATGGTCATAGGCTATCAAGTCTCATCTCGGTAGCCTGCTTATCCTTTTTCTGAGTGCCACCAGGCCTCCTCACCAAGGAGAAGTGGTCAAATATGAGGCACAACAGTTCATGTCAGAGTCAGACCCCACATTCCACATAACTGTGGAGAATGTCCATTGGCTAGATCAGGGTAGGGGCTGAATGTTTACTGTATATATTGTCCTTGGTTCATGCAGTAGTTTGATCAGACCCCCCTGGGTGCAGATCTGCCCATAAAGGTATTCTTCTTTTTTTTTTTTTAAATTAGTTTATTCTTGTTACATCTCAATGGTTATCCCATCCCTTGTATCCTCCCATTCTTCCCTCCCTCCCATTTTCCCCTTATTCCCCTCCCCCATGGCTGTTTCTGAGGGGGATTACCTCCCCCTCTATATGCTCATAGGGTATCAAGTGTCTTCTCGGTAACCTGCTGTCCTTTCTCTGAGTGCCACTAGGTCTCCCCCTCCAGGGGATGTGGTCAAATGAGAGACACCAGAGTACGTGAGAAAGTCATATCCCACTCTCCACTCAGGTGTGGAGACTGTTCTGACCATTGGCTAGATCTGGGTAGGGGTTTAAAGATTACCACCTTTATTGTCCTTGGCTGGTGCCTTAGTTTGAGAGGGGCCCCTGGGCCCAAATCTGCCTATCATAATGTTCTACTTGTAGATTTCTAGGACCCTCTGGATCCTTCTACTTTGCTATTCTACCATACTTTTCTCATCTAGAGTCCCAAGAGGATGTCCTCCCCTCTGTGCCAGTTTCTGGTAAGTGAAAGAAATGGTGCTGCTCTAACTGGATGTCTATGTCTAAAAAAAATGCAACTGAACCCATATTTGTTACCTTGCACAAAACTCAAATCCAAGTGGATTAAAGACCTCAGCATAAAACCAGAGACTCTAAGTAACTTAGAAGAAAAAGTGGGGAAGAGCCTGGAACATATTGGCACAGGAGACAACTTCCTGAACAGAACACCAACAGCACAGGCCTTAATGTCAACAATTAATAAATGGGACCTCATGAGGCTGAGAAGCTTCTGTAAGGCAGGAAACACTGTCATGAGAACAAAGCAACAGCCTATAGCCTGGGAAAAGATCTTCACCAACCCACATCTGACAAAGGTCTAATATCCAAAATATATAAAGAACTCAAGAAATTAAACACCACCAAACCAAATAACCCAATTGAGAAATGGGGCTTGGAACTAAAGAGAGAGTTCTCAACAGAGGAATATCAAATGGCTGAGAAACACTTAAAGAAATGCTCAACCTCCTTAGTCATCAGGGAAATGCAAATCAAAACAGCTCTGTGGTTGTTAAAATTGGAGATCATTCTTTTGCACATATAGTGTAACACAACTAACTAAAAGCACACATGCTGAATGTGAAAATTTCAATTTCATTGATATATACCTAATATATAACTAATTTTATATTATTTATAATTTTACCAACTTTTTTGTTGATGGGCTGATTGAAATATTTCCAACTATGATTTGGATAATAATGGAGAAATGTAATAGCTAATATAACAAAATATTCATTGACTGATTATTTAATTTTATGACCATGATAATAATTACTAATGTTAAAATGAGTCCTGAGGAACTGACAAACTTTATGAATATAATGACTTGAAAAGAGTTGAATCATATTTCTCATATGATTTTTCTGGTGACCCTACCATCACTAAATTTATAATAATTTAGAAATATGCTTGTTGTAAATGAATTCAATGAGACAGAAATTTTGTATGAGGAGAATCTGAATTTGGAAACTTAGTCACAATAAAAATATGGCATGCACTGAAAGACACAGAGACTAGAACTGCTTTCCCCAGGTCATCAGGTGATAACCACTTCTGCAGGAAGAAATAGTCAAAGGTATTATCCATAGTCCTGAAGAAAATATCTCCACTTAGTTTCATTTATTTTGGAATTTGAGGTTTCAAAATGGTGAAAGCATAACCTTTTATGTCAAGAACTGAGAATGCATTGAAATTTTAACTTGCCAGCTAATCAGCTACTGTAGGATAGATTTATGATGCTGTGAAAAGACATTTTACTCCCGAGTCAGTAGCAAAATATTTTATTACCTTGTCAGAACAAGTCATATAAAAATCAGCATACTTTTCCAGTTTCTTTCCCCATAAATCCATTGGGAATAACATACTTTGTCCAAGATGAATGCCAACATATACAGCATCTTTTACATAAACTGTGGACTTAGAAAACCCAAATATTGCAGGAAGTTACTACATCTGACTTTTATACTAGAGTAAAAGAGTTAAATCATTTCATAGGGTTAAGATCATTAGAGGTAATTTTAAAGTTGGGTATTTGCAGAAATATGAGTTATCTATAAGAAATTTTCTTCTAAATGCCGGCAGAGAAGTGAGTGCTATCTGCTGTTCTGGAATATGCCTTATCGTACTCTCAAAATACCCATATTTATACAGAAATAGGCCCGCATAAGGGTGATAAATATCTTTTTTTTTTCAGCTTTACTCACATGCATGACATGTAACTCTATGTATTCATACATATGATGTATGTGTTTTATGTTTTGATATAGGAAATTATTGTATATACTTATAATATATGTATATAAACATGATATGAGTCATTTTGTAGATAAGTACAAATACAATAGATACATTCCTGAGCTGTTACAGGATAAAGATGAAAGAATGGTTATATACATTTATCTTTATGCTTTTACTGAAGATCAGTTGTTTACTGGGTGCCTTATAGGTTATTAGGATAGATAGAAGCAAGGGCCCATACAAAAATCACATATTTGGAAATGGACCTAAATGAGCAAACAAATATGTATGTGTAAATTAGCGAAAACTGCTCTTCCAAAACCTGTTAAAATTTCCTGGAAATAATAGGCAAAGTTTTCCCACACATTTACAGCTTACAACAACCTCATCCTCAGCTTTGAAAATGTCATGTGATCACATTTGTACCAGCACTTAGTGGTGTCACTTTTACCTTTTAACTATAAATACATTTTTAGAGGCAAGATGGGTTGTCTCTATGAATACTGGTTGTTAGCTCTATTTGATCATATGATTTCCTGGATAAAATCATCTTTCAGTACTCATCATTTGGTTATCAACTTAGGTATAAGTGATGATTATATTCATTGTTAAACTGACAGGATGTAAAACTCAGGACATCTCTTGGGAGATCTGCTGGAATACCCTCTGAAGCTTAATTCCCACTATGTAAAAAGACGTGGGAAGACTTCACACATACAGTGTGGGCGGCCCCATTTTCCAGCTGGGTGCTGGACTGTGTAAGTGAATGCTATAGCATTCCTGTATGTATCTCTCACTGTTTCATAATTGTAACTTCAAGTAACCAGCAATTTCAAATGCTTGCTGCTCTCACATCCCCAACATGATTGTCTGAACATTGACTGCAAGATAAAGTAAACAAACCCTTTCTGAGCTTTAGCTGCTAGGTCAAAGGATTTTTTCATGAATAGGAAAATGATTTTCAACATTGTCAATCAACAGAAAATGGATCATGAAGATGTAGCAAGTTTACTTGGCCTCTAAAAATATTTTTATTACACTTTGTAGGAAAATAGGTGGAACAAGAAATTTGTTATCAAGTGAGGTGTGGACTGGAGATACAGCTCAGGGATTAAGAGTGGAGCTCTTTTTTTACAAAAGATCAGGGTTTGCTCCCTAGCACTCATGTCAGATGGCTCACAATATCCTTCACTCCAGGTTCACTTCTCTGGCCTCTGCAAAACGCCAGATGCACATCAGATGTTTGAACTCATGCAGAAACACATACATATGCATCAATAAATAGATGCATCTCTTAAAGTTGAAACCTTAAGATAGAGCACTCTCAAAAAGATAAAGAAATATATGTTCTCCTATTTATGTGGGAGTTTTACTTTCTTTGTTTTACTGTTTTTATATGTGAAAATTGAGGGTGTGAGAGTGGGCATAAACGGTGAAACTGATTAGGATTCAAAAAGATGTTAGGAAAGTTGGGAGGAGTAGGACAAGCGTTTATTCATGACAGGAAATGGAAGGGGAACTACATCGAGTAAAACAGAACACGTAAAGGAAGGGCGATGGGGAAGAGAAATGACTATTTTTATTTAAAAAATGCTAATAAATAAGATAGAAAGTTGTATGAGAAATATTTTAAGCAGTTTCTGTGGAGTTTAGGAAGGATCTGGTAAAGAGACACTTAATACACATGTAAAATGTTCAAAAGTAAATTTTAAAATGTATTTTCATGTATATTTAAATATTACTTGAAAATAAAGTAGAGATATACTGAAAAGTGATTATTATGCTTAGATATTTAAAAATTAATATTTTCACTGTTTAGAGTTGTTACGATTTTAATATACTGCTAAAACTTCTATAGATTGAACAGAATATTTATTTCCATTTATTATAATTTATTCACATTTCATCCTGATTTTATCCCCTTGCTCTTATCTATCCATTATCAGCATTCTTTCCCTCTCCTGCCTTATTCCCCTCCCCTAGACATCTGACAGCGCAGGGCAGGGGTATCTCCTACTCCAGGGTCAGATCACAGTCTATCTTATATCATCAGGATAGCCTGCTTTCCCTTCCTTTGTGTGCCTGCATGGCCATCCTACCAAGGTACAGTGATCAAGTCACAGGCACCAGAGTTCATGTCAGAGGCAGTCCTCCCCCTCTCCTCCTCCCCACATACATGGAGAATGAGCTGTGCATCAGATACATCTGAACCGGGCTTCTAGGTACTCAGCATGCATTTTTTCTTGGTGCATCAGTTTTTCAGGCCCCCCTGGGTACAGATCCATGGCCTTGGTGGTCTACCTGTGGAGCCCCTGACCCCTCCAGGTCCTTCCATTTCCCCTCCCCTACTCTTCCTTACAACTTTCAGCTCTCTGCCCAGCTGCAAGTCCCAGTATTTGTCCCAAACCCCCACTGGGTGCAGTTTCTCAGAGAACGTCTATGTTGTGCTAATTTCCACTTATAAATGAACATATATCATGAGTGTCTTTCTGGGTTACCTCACTCAGGATGATCTTTTCTAGATCCATCAATTTGCCTGCAAATGTCAAGATTTCCTTGTTTCTAATAGCTTAATAATATTCTATTGTGTAAATGTACTACATTTTCTTTAACCATTCTTTGGTTGAGAGACATCTAGTTTGTTTCCTGATTCTGGCTATTACTAATAGCTGCTATGAATATAGTTGAGCTAATGTCCTTGTTGTATGGTGGAACATCTTTTGGGTACAGCTGGGTCCTGATATAGCACTATTCCCAGTTTTCTGAGAAAGCTCCAGATTGATTTCACAAAGTTAGCACTCCCATGTCCAATGGAGGAGTGTTCCTCTTTCTCCACATTTTTGCCAGCATTGCTGTCTCTAGAATATTTTATCTTAGCTATTCTGAAAGGTGTAAAGTGGGATATCAGAGTGTTTTGATCTGCATTTCTCTGATGACCAAGGAAGACGTTGAATATTTCTTTAACAGTTTCTAAGCCTTTCAACAGTTATCTGTTGAGAATTCTCTGGTTAGCACTGTACCCCATTTTTTATTGGATTATTTGGTTTGGTGGTGCTTAATTTCTTGAGTACTTTACATATTTTGGATAGCAGTCCTTTGTAATATGTAAGGCTGCTGGTAAAGATACTTTCCTAGTCTGTAACCTGTCATTTTGTCCTATTGGAAGTGTTCTTTGCCTTATAGAAGCTTCTCAGCATCATGAGGTCCCATTTATTGTTGACCTTAGAACCTGGGCTGCTGCTGTTCTGAGGACTATCAATAGAACAAAGTGACAGCCTACAGACTGGGAAAAGATCTTCACCAATCCTACCTCTGAGAAAGGTCTAATATCAAAATTATAAAAAGAGCTCAAGAAATTATACACCACCAAACCAAATAACCCAATTAAGAACTGGGGCTCAGAATTAAATTGAGATTTCTTGACAGAGGAATATCAAAAGGCTGAGAAACACTTAAAGAAATGCTCAATATCCTTAGTCATCAGAGAAATGCAAATAAAAAAGATTCTGATATTCCATGTTACACCCGTTAAAATGGCTAAGATAAAAAACTCAAGTGACATATGCTGGCAAGGATGTGGAGAAAAGGGAACACTTCTTGATTGCTGGTGGGAGTGCAAACTTGTACAACGACTTTGTAAATCAGTCTGGCACTTTCTCAGAAAACTTGGAATAGGTCTACCTCAAGACCCAGATACTCCATTTCTTGAAATATACCCAAAAGATGCTCCACCACACAAAAAAGACATATGCTCAGCCATGTTCATAGCAGCCTTATTCAAAATAGCCAGAATCTGGAAACAACCTAGATTTCCTGCAGTTGAAGAGTGGATAAAGAAACTGTGGTATATTTATACTATGGAGTACTACTCAGCTATTATAAACAAGGAAATCTTGAAATCTTCAGGCAAATGGATGAAACTAGAAACAGTTATCCTAGTGAGTTAACACAGATGCAGAAAGACTCATATGATACATATTCACTTATAACTGGACGCTAGCCCAACAGAGATGTCCCCTGATAGTCTTCCCTTAGCAGGAGATTGGTATAGACACTGAGATTTTCTATTGGGACTCCAGGTGAGAGAGGTATGGGATAATGGGGAAATAGAAGGATACACATGGTCCTAAAAACCTACAAGAAGACCATCAAGGTTGGCATATCTGGACCCAGGGGGTTCTGCTCAAACTAATGTACCAACCACGGACAAAGACACTGCATGCAGTATACCTAGTACCCTTTTTCAGATCTAGCCAATTGACAGCACATTCACCACGTTGTGTAGAAAACATGGACTGACTCTGTCATGAACTCTGGTACTCACTACTTGCCCACTTCACCTTGGTAGGGAGGAATGGTGGCACTTAGAAGAAGGGTAAACAGACTAGTAGGATGAGACCTGATAGGCTGAGATCATATTGTGGCTGAGGAGGTCCCCTTTTGTCACAGACCTAGGGGAGAGGAATAGGGGAAAGAGGGTGGGAGGGGGAATGGAAAGATACAAGTGAGGGGATAACAATTGAGATGTAATCTGAAAAAAAATTACTTAAATAAAAAAAAAAGAAAAGTAAAAGTGTCCTTTGCCTAACAGAAGCTTTTCAGTTTTATGAGGTCCTATTTATTGTTGACATTAAAATCTGAGCTATTGATGTTCTGTGTTATTTTTCTCTCAGTTGGTTTATATGATCAAACACATTGATAGATTTCCATATATCATGCCAACCCTGCAGGCCTGAGATGAAGCTTACTTGATCATAGTAAATGATATCTTTGATATGTTCTTAGATTCAGTTAGAGAACATTTCTTTGATTATTTTTGCATCAATGTTCATGAGAGAAATTCTCTTTTTATTGATTTTTTTTGTGAGGATTAGGTATTAAGGTGACTGTGGCCTTGGCAATGTTTCCTCTGCTTCTGTTTTTTGGAATAGTTTGAAGAGAATTAGTATTAGATCTTCTTTGAAAGTAAGGTAGAATTCTGTGTTGAATCTATCTAGCCCTGGGATTTTTATGGTTGGGACAGTTTTGATAACTACTTCTATTTCCTTAGGAGATATTGGGCTATTTAATTTGTGTACCTGATCTTGATTCAATTTTGCTAATTGGTAGCTATCAATAAAATTGTACATTTTATTTGGTTTTCAAATTTTGTGTAATATAGACTTTTCATATAGGCTTTTGAAGTAAGAACTAACAATTCTTTGGATTTCCTAGGTGTCTTTTGTGATGTCTTCCTTTTCAATTTTTCTTTCTTTCATTTGAGTTCTCTCCCTCTGCCTTTTAGATAGTTTGGATAAAGGTTTATCTATCTTGTTGATTTTCTCAAAGAACCAGCTGTTGGCTTTGTTGATTCTTTGGATTGTTCTCTTTGTTTCTATTTTACTGATTTCATTCCCAAGTTTGATGATTTCCAGCCCTTTTCTCCTCTTGGATGTATCTATTCTCTTTATTCTAGAACTTTCAGCAGTGCTGTTAAGTTGCTAGTATGAGATCTGTCCAATATCTCTATGAAGATGCTTAGTGCTATGTACTTTCCTTTAGTACTGCTTTCATTGTGTAACATAAATTTGGGTATGTTGTGCCTTCATCTTTATTGAAACTAGAAAGTCTATGATTTCTTTTATTATTTTGTCTGTGACCCAGATATCTTTGAGTAGAGAGCTGTTAAATTTCCATGAGATTGTAGGCTTTCTGTTGTTCCTGTTGTTGTTGAGTTCCAGCTTTAATCTATGGTGGTCTGATAAAATGCAAGGGATTATTTTTATTTTCTTGTTTCTCTTGATGTTTGCTTTGTGACCAAGTATATGGTCAGTTTTGGAGAAGGCTCCGTGAGGTACTGAGAAGAAGGTATATTCTTTTGTGTTCGGGTTAAATGTTATGTAGATATCTATTAGGTTCCTTTGATTCATGAAGTCTATTATTTCATTGTTTCTCCATTTAGTTTCTGTCTTTTCATTTTTTT
>OU015748.1:15583605-15602396 GCA_907169655.1 Acomys percivali
AGCAGAAAAGTGCAATATTTAGTGATATTGTTAAATGTTTATAACATCAGTTTAATAAAAATATTATGAAGCTCACACTAATGTGGGTATATTCAAAAAACTTAAAATGTCAATGTTTGGATGACTTATCATTCTAATAATTTTAAATTAAATGGCTTGGCAATATCACACTATCTTTCAACAAATGTCACTAATGTATCCTTTACTTTTATCTGCTGAAATATAATTTAACAATTCACAAAAACTGATAAATTCTAACATTGTCAAAAGAGCACTGTGATAATGATTCTGACTCATTAGTTAAATATTATCATAGTGCTATGCACAAAAGTACATATTTAGATGATCTCAGTACATTATCTGTTAATATACTAATTTTTATATACATGTTTATTTAACCTAAAACACTTGTGACATTTTGAAATTAGATAAATATTTGTAAGGTATATAAAATAATATTATTAATTTGTCTTTTATATAAGCATTGCATTTTTTATGTACAACCACTAGAGCTATTTTATGTGACCAGAAATAGAAGAAAGGCAAACACAAAATGATAAATTAGAAGGAAATATGATTGTACCCAGACTAAACAGTTAAAGAGTTGTCTGAAACATTACTAAATGCGAGACATAAGGTTGCAAAGGAAAAAAGGACTATTGCTTTCTTGTGTTTTGGAAAATAAGCAGTTCAAACAACATCATGTTCATATTCTCACTGTCTCTTCTTTCTCTTGCTCATAGGGATTGACCTGGAGTATGGTTGAAATATCAAGTGACATACCATTAGAAAAAAATGAAGTTTGCTTTCCCAGAAACTATCAATTGCACATCCATATATAATACTGAGAAAATGGCTAATACCCTGAGACTAGAAAGGTCCTGGGCCTAGGGTAAAACCTGCTAAAATTTATTCTACTGAAGGAAAATGGCAAAAAAGATTATTTCTAATGATATACCGCGATATCCATCACTCAACCCTCATCGGAGAAGCTACTTTTTGCAGTAGTTAGCAAATAACACAGAGACCCACAGGTAGACAATGTACAGTGAGTGAGATTTTGAAGCATGCATCCTTAATGGGATGTCTTTATTAAATCCCTCCCATAGCACAAAATCATATAATTTAAATTTACAGCCCAGCAAGTTAGCTCAGAACTTAATGAAGTCTTTGTCCAATAACAGTTACTTCAAACTGTATTTTGACACAGGGGTCATGGTATTAGAAGAGCTAAACACACACACATACACATACAAACTTACACACACATACATAAACACACACATACCAACACACATATACACATACACACATCACAAAAATTAAGTTAATATGAAATTATATTTCTCACCTTGGTAAGATTCTAGAATTTGCCCTTATCTATGTTCTCTTCTTTAACTCATTTCCAAGTGAATATTTAAAAAAACAGTTTCCCAGATTTATAGAAGCATATTCTTTAAAATAATCAATTTATTTACATTATATTTGACATCAGTCTCTCTTTGCTCATCTTTCCTCCAGTCCTCCCCTTTTCTGAGAAAAAGAGGAAGCATATTTTTCTAGTGCCACAATGCACGAGAATTTCCAAACTTCTTTTGTGCCTACTGTAACTCTACCACACATTATCTTAGGAAAAAGTGCAGCGTCTTCTTCAATCAGTATTATGGAGGCACATGAATGGGTATGTTTTCTCCCATTAGGTTAACTTCAATTGAAATTGTTGTCTATTTTTTTAGTTAGTGGCCATATGTTTATTACATGATGCAAGAATTGGCAGTAGTTGCTGAATTAATTCAATTCCAGTTGTTTTAATGCCAGGATTATTTATTATCTAATTATAATACAAGACAGTGAAAAATATAAATATGAAAATATGTAGTTATATTCTGATATTATATATCACCAGCATTTTTGTTTTTTCACTCATAATTTACAATGATCAGACTGTACATGATATTAGTCAGTGAGTGAAGTATAAAATCACAGTATTTTATATTATCTCTCTCTTTAGATATATGTGAGTATGTTAGATGCAACTATATATATATATATATACACACACACATATGTATACACATACCTACATAAATATATAGATACATACATACATATACATACATATCTAAAATATAAAAATATATATTACCTCTTACATCTAAAATACTTAATTTTCAGTTATATTATTTACTACTTAATTATAATTTATATAAATAAAACTTTTGATGAGTGTTGAAAAGAATAAAGAATACTTATAAAGCAATAAAGTATTGTATTTCTAGAAAAGTTAATAGTGTAAGTTCAGGGCTGGGGAGATGACTCAGCTGTTAAGAGTACTGTCTGTTCTTCCAGAGGTCCTGAGTTCAATCTCTAGCAAACACATGGTGGCTCATAACCAGCTATAATGTGATCTGGTGCTATCTTCTGGTGAGCAGGCATACATGCAGGCAGACACTATAAGTAACAAATAAATAAATTTTTTAAAGTATAAGTTCCATTATTTTTCATGATTTATTCATATGTACTAGTTTTTATTATTTAGAACCATATTTAAATCACCTAACGTACATTCGTTTCATTTTTGTATATATTTATTAGAAAATTATGCTTTCTTTTCACTGTTACATCTGCACTTGGCATTTTTATTTTGAGGATACATGATTTAAATAGACTGTAATGATTATTTGTGATTTTAAAAAAACAAAATATTTCCAATAAGTTATTTTTAATTCATTTGGGGCTTGAAAAAACAGCCCAGCAGTAAATAGTGTTTGTTCTTCATTCAAGTACTTGTATTCAGCTACTGGCATCTGTGTCTAATAGGTCACAAGAAATGCCATATTTTGGTCTCCATAGACTCTCAGGCACATGACATGCACACATACTCAAATAAAGACACATTTCTAAAAATTATTTTATGTAGATAATGCAGGAAATTGTGAACAGTAGTGGATTAATAATTGTTGGCCAAGTCCTCCTGTGTTGACATACACTCTTAATACGGAAGTTATGTGTTGTCTTTCTAAGTGTATTTACATAAAAACCATAATAAATAGGGAAATACATGTTTTGTGCTCACTATGGCTCCAGAGATTAAAGCAATGTCTTCTTTCCCACATCCTTAATTGAAGCTCTGTACCATCATTTTTCTCAATTTTGTTATTTGATAAATCCATAGTGAAAGGAGCATTAAATAAATGTGAAATTTCTTGTGAAAAACACATAGAGAATAATCAAATTTGTCAAATCTCAAAATGTCAGCAGTGTTGCTATCAAAGTCATAAATTCTTAGATGTATACTGTCACATGATAGAAATTGCATCCTAGTTATTACAGTCGCATGACTATTCAAATATCTATATACATGTTTCTTGTATGTCTGACACAACCTCATGCAGCAGAGATAACACTCAATGCCTTTATCTCTTCAGAAATGAACTAACATCTATTAGTTTCATAACATTGCTATGAGTTTTTATCATAAGATGCCTAGGTGTGTTAATAATTATTTCTGGATACATCTATGAGACTATTTCAAAAAATAAATAACCAAAATAACAGCTAGATTAATAGTTATCTCATATAATAATCCATGTAGCATAACTGACATTATTTTTACAAACTGATTTGAAATTATTGTTAGCTATAAGGAGTAGTATAAAATTACATAGCTAGTCAAAGATAAGTCCAAAATAGAAAGGAGAAGGTACAGAAATAGGAAGAGTCATGTACAAAATATTATCTTGATAGAAATCAACTAATAAGCTAAGTAAGCGTAAGCTAAGTAGGAGAAAATAACTAAGAAACAAGTCCTATGCTAGAGGTCTAAAACAAGGGATAGGGATATTGAAGAATAAACACACTCATTCAAAACTGTTAATTTCTGCAATAGTTCTCCCTCACGTAAATCTTCCAGACTCTATGAGGATGAAAGTGTCAAGAACATTAGTCTCTGTGGCTTTACCACCAGTTCATAGAAAATAGTGAAACGACTCAACAATAGTTCAAAGTGACAATCAAAATGTCTTTAAAAATCATAGTGCAAATCCAGTTCATGGAGAGTGTATATACAATATTGAATACTATCTGTTTTCATTTACCATTAAATAGCTAAAGTTATAGCTTAATACACTAAGGTTTTCAAACACCTAAATTAAAATCTGAATGCCAGTAGTTGTGAAATGGGTGGTTATTGAACTAATCCATATTATGTTGAGTAGTACAATTTCTGGATGATGAACTCAGAAGGACAATCAAAGTAAAGCTATTAGCCAACACTTTCATAAAGAACAGACACACATATATCAATACATATAGATTTTTGTAAACATGAGTAATTTTCATACATAAGTAAGACAATGACAATACTTGGATTGACAAGTATCAGATACTTGCTATAGTAGCACATGTCATACAGTACAGAAAAGTTGTTAGTGTGATCTGCTCTGTGGTTAACAGAGCTGGCAGGCAGGTTGCCAATGGTTATCTTCATATTCAGTGTGAATCACTTTGTGAGACTGTACACTTCTCCAGGTTACATTTTAACTACAAATTAATCTACTTTTACTTTACATGCTTATTTATGCTTTCAATTTATATAACTTAAATATGTCAAAGGCTTTCTCCACACCAGAGAAAAAGTTATTCATTTATACTGTCATTTTTAAAATTCAAATTATAACTGTAAGTATATTATGAATATACTGATTTTCCATCATACTTTAACTTTTGTAACCTAGCTTGAGTCAAAGTAATGCCTGAGTAACTACAGAACAGAACAGAGTAAGGTGAGAAGTCAAGACAATTCTGTCAGTTTCCTCAAGCCAAAAATATTCACCAGTCTCAAGTATATGTCTGATTTTAGTTAACTTTTCCCTCATATTGTCTCACCTTATTTTAAGCACTTATTCATGTAAATGTCAAACTTTTTCATTCTTCAAAGAATAATTATATTTGAGAAAATTGTTTTAGGACTATAAACAATCATCTCATTGACATCAAGTATTATTATTCTTAATTTTATTATGTTAAGATAATGTTTTATCTAAGGCAGACTAATAACTAACTGTCCATGTCGTGAGGAAGGAGCTTGAATTTTACAGGCTTCTGCCTCCACCTCCTATGTACTGAGGGTACAGGGTAAGACATCATACCTGGTGTATACTGTTTTAACACTCACAGGGTTCCCTCTGTACTAGGAAGGCACTCTGTGAACATAGGCAGATCTCATGTGTTAATTTTTACATCCTACAAATTGTCTACATAATGTATGACTCCTAAGGAAGGGGTACAATTAAAGTGTAATTAAACATCAGTCATTCAGACAAAAATAATATATTAAAATTTTTTATACCACATTGGCAGTCAGAATTCAAAAAAAGAGATTAATGAATGTAAGAACTAATTTTTTCTTTCTTAAAGATATAGAAATAATCATTTTGTAGCCACGTGCCTGCCTATCCTGATACAATTACCATTTAGGAAATGTAAGTTGAGTTACAAAATTGCACGACAGACATTCAAAATAAGAGACTGAGACATTAAAACTGTTTTGTAACAGATCTCTGTAGCATAAATGCAAATTAAATATGCAACAAATTACTGGCCTCACCAGCCATTTTTATTTGCACAGGGAAACTTAATGGTTCATGTCTCAATGCTAACTTTGATGTTCAACTGTTCTACAAATGTACCTCTTGGGAAATAAGGTATCTGAGCATTTGTAATAATCTTGTCTCCCTTATAAGAAGTTATTTGTAGGCATACTAGATCTGAAACATGTTTTAAGAAAACAATATGATATGCATTTTATTTACATAATCAAAAGATTCCTCCAAATATTTATTTTTTCATATTTTGAGCAGTATAAAGTATTTCATAGATTGAATGAATCAAATTACAATGATTAATTAAATCAAAACTTCTAATCTATTCATACAGATACTTGCTTATAAAGAGAAAATTGTATCCATGTTCAATCAACTAAGTATTTGCCTTGAAAGACTTATTAAATGAAATAAAAATTTAACATACTTTACAAAGTACTAAGAAAATTAATTTTCATTTTAAAAATATTGAAACAGGTATTATTTTACTCAGTGTCTTGTCTTTATTTTAAAGGTGGAAGTATATAATATGTACTTGAACTGTACATAAATGACTATTACTTTGCAATTCTAAGTGTAATTTATGAAGAAGAAAGAGCCACCACAATCCAACTTCTTAGAAAATCTAAGTCCTTGCTGAAATAAAGTCTAAACCTACATTTCTTAGGAATTTCTTGTTTTTATGATCACTTCCCTAGAAAACATATGGGAGTTAATGATAATGTTTAGGTTGTTTTTGATTCATTATATGTCTTAACAAACATAAAAAAGCCAAATAGTTCCTTCAACTCCAACACAATGAGCATAGGCATAACAGAAACAAAACAATAACAAAAAGTAAAATCAGCAAATACACTTGGACACGCTTACTATTTTAAATTGTACTTCCTGATACAGTAGCTGAAACTGAGCAGTGCCAGCTTATTTTGAGTAAATAATTACTGTCAATTTAGGCTGCCCTTTAATATCACTTGCATCAAACTTTGAACCCTCTGGTGTGGATATAAGAAAAAAAATCAATTTAATAGTTGTCATTTTTAACACTCTTTTACAGCCGTAATGAAGTTATGTTGCCTGGATTCCCATTGTGGTCACATATGTTTTGCATATCCTTATATTCCCGAGGAATCCATCAGGGGCAGAGATTTCTGATCGCTTCCATTTTGAATTAAATGTAAGCACACAGTGAATGTGAGAAACTCAATCGGGTCTTTCTATTGGGTTAGAGCATGTGAAATTGATATCACTTCACGATTGAAGGACTCTCATGTTCATGAACAAACAACAAATATTTTTTCTTTCACTAAAACATATCTACCTAGGTGTTTCAGTAGGGCTAACACAGAATTATATCTGATAGTGGCATATACAACCCATTAACCATTTTCTCACTGGCCTTCATGTCTCATCCTTGCTTTCTACAGATACCAAAAAATGCTTTGCAATATTTTCTTGGTTCCAGACCTAAGGATTTGCTGTGATCTAGGCTACATAAGACTAGGGTATATATATAAAAAGTGGTTTCTAATAGCTAACATCCTAAAAAAAATCTCATTCATACCATATTCTCTCAGCAATGCCATATTACTAAGTTAAAGAGGGTAATTGGTCTTCTATCCTCTCCTAAATGAAGAACTACATTTAGTTCATTATCCATTGTTTTTTTTTCCTTTGTAATTAATGGTGTTCCAATGGAAAGGTGAATGTTTTAAATGTAAATTAAACTCCCCAAAAGACCTTAGGTAATAATCAGTTGATAAATCATCTATATTATGTAAAACTCTTCATCAATCATCTATAGCTATAGATTACTTTAAAACTGTGCCATTAATGTTGGACTTCCATTTTATTCTTACAATATGTACATTTTAGAAAAAAAACTGTCATCACTTAATGAAAATAGAATACTAAAATAGTTTCTGTACTATTACATATTAACAGAGTCTCATTAAGATGAGAAAAAATAACTTTAAAGTTACAATGTATGTCATCTATTGGATATTGTTGCAGGTAAGGTATACACCCACACATTCTGTGTATAAGGAAGATTCACATAACTTCATGGAGTTTAGCATCTTTCTTTTTTTTGCAATAGGTATGTATACAAGTACATACATGTGTGGAATTGTATGTGGTATTAATTAAGGGAATATGCTTTTCTTTTTTATTGGTTTGTTTGCCTATTTATTTACTTAATTGTTTACTTACTGTTTCTTGAGACAAGTTTTCAGGTGACCCAGGCTAGCCTTCAGTTCATTAAATGCTAAGGCTAATCTTGACCTCCTGACTCTAAACCTCACCCAGTCTGGGCTTAAACCATAGTCTATCTTTTTTTTTTTTTTAAGGCTGAGTTTGACTTTTGAACTCCTTATAATCCACTTTCCCTCAAAGGTGCAGGACCATGATTAGTGTTCTCATGTCACTTTTAATGCTGAGCAAAACTGTATTACCTTGTTTGTAAGGGAGGAGAAAGGAAAATGTATCAAATGCATTTGGATTTCAGCAGATAAACAGGGTATTATTAGGAGGTATTTTTTGTTTTGTTTTTTCTCACAATGTATATTCTGGGCTTTTAAAAATTATATATTATGATTCCTGATTTCGTTTTGATGGGGTTCTTGTGGATGTAAGACTGTGTGTGTCTAAGTGTTTGTATGTATTTTTTGTGCATTTTCTTTATTTCTGTTCTTTGTTTGCTTATTGGATTTTTAGGTCTTATTCTGTTTTTTTCACTTTATCTTACTCTATTTTATTACCATTATGCTTTCTTTAGATGTCTTTTTGCATCTTAATAATAAAGAAAAAGGAAAGATAGATTTTGGATGAGTAAGGAAATAAGGTGGATTCACGATGAGTTTGAGGAAGGCAAAAAATGTCAAAATATATTGTTTGAAAAATATTTTTTTAATAAACAAGAATGTCCCAACCAAAAAAAGGGAGAAAAAAGGTTTAAAAGTACACACATAAGTTTAAAATTTTTTTTGTCTCTATGTAATCAGTTCATAGTGTAAGTTTTAAAATATATCTTAAGGAAATTGAATATGCCAGACTGGATGTATAAATCATTTCTTAATAGTTATTTTTAATTTAAGGAATAATGTGCCTTGCAGTAAAAAGAACTTTACAGTTTTAAATTTAATATTTATTTGCATATATTTACATGTATGTATTTATTTACCTGATAAGCTTATGGACACCTTGTGCATGCAGGTGTCATGAGGGTCAGAAATACCATCAGGTCTCCTGGAATTGTGAGCTAGAATTTAGGTTCTGTGCAGGGAACCTGGAGCTTCCACATGAATAGTAAGTAGCATTAACCACTGTCTCCAGCACCTTTTACTTGAAATTTTAAAATGATTTGTTTGAAAACTGTTTGTGGTTAACAGGGTAAGCCTCAATAGTTCCTGCCTATCAAATATGTATCAGATATACTGGGCCAGAAGGCTGAAGATGATGCTCCAATTTTATACAGAGTGTTGGGTGACTGTTCAGGCAGTAAACTGTCATTCATTTTTTTAATTTTGGAAGCTACTAACCTGCACTTCTGGTTAACTCTGGTATTTAAATTTTATCCCTTCTCAAATCTATGATGGGGTTGAAAACCAGATAGTTTAGTCTTTCACTTAAGCTTAATTGGATAGGAGTTAAGATGTTTTTAGATCAAGATTGATGTTCTAAGTTAATAGAGATGAGATATGAAAGATACTGATTTTCATTCAGAAATTTAGACTCAACAAGATAGAAAAGATGTTTACTTCAAGTTTGCCAAATACAGATAGCCAAATCACTAGGAATGTAAAATTTATATAATTCCTGATTATCTCATGGTTCTTCCTATTGTATGTAGTTTATTTTATTCATATGTAATAATATAAATGTATATGTTTTAAAAGAAATATAATATTAAAAAGAATAAGAATAACTTAACATACTAAAATGAGAAAAGATAGCTTCTCTAGAGCATACTGCTCTGAAGCAGAAAACAGAGGAAGAGTTTTCTGCCTGCAGGTCTTGATTTTAGTTTGCTGGTTAAGAAGGGAAGTTCAAAAGATAAGCTATGACATTAGGTAAAGGTCAGATAATGAGAAGCCTTGTTCCCTGAATCAAGAGAATGTGCTTCTATATCTGTAAGATTTTCTGCTTCCTCCTACTCTTTTGATTGTTTATTTGGTTTTGTGACAGGGTTTCTCTGTGTAGTTCTAGCTGTTCTGAACTTTGTAGACCAGGCTAGCCTCAAAGTCAAAGAGATTCTGTCTGCCTCTGCCTCTGCCTCTGCCTCTGCCTCTGCCTCTGCCTCTGCCTCTGCCTCTGCCTCTGCCTCTGCCTCTGCCTCTGCCTCTGCCTCTGCCTCTGCCTGGGATTAAAGGCATACACCACCATGGCAGGCTTGCTCCCACTCTTGAACTATAGGAGATAATTTAATAATATTAGACTGCCAGTGGAGTATAGTGCACTCAACTAGCTTCAAATCACTTTCCAAAGAAAATACTTTCTTCAGAAATAAACCTACCAAAAGACAACTCTGGGTCTTAGGACTGCATGACCTTTTATTGCTTCTGAATCATTATTGGAACATTTAAAATATATATTCAAAACACAGCTGGTCACATTTTAAGGAAGTAAGAAGAGTCTATTGTTAGAATGCTAAAGTTACTCTATTCATAGTCTCATATTAATTATACCTATAAAATTATGCTTCTAAAAATATTCACCTTTAAACTGAGGTTGTAACTCAGTTGTAAAGCAAATGACTACAATGCCCACAGAAGTTCATTTAAAAGTCAGCAACACACAGGATAAAAGCCAGCAAACAAATAAACAAACAAAAACATTGATCCCTTAAAATTTTTTTCCATATGCTTAGGATTAAAAATGAGTGTATAAATAAAGCATTATTGCTAATGAGGCGAATATAGCTGAGATTGGAAGCGCTGTGTAGAATCACACAACTAGAGACTACAGGTGGAAGATCCATTACAAAGCCAAGTATAAACAAGGACAAGTATTCATAACAACCACAAAGAAAAATTTGGCAAACTCTTCTTACACAACACCTTTTCATAAAATCCTAAAAGATATTCATTGTTGCATTTAGCATTCAGAATAGCCAGTGCCACATGATTCAAATCCAGCCCAATCATTTATTTATTTATTTTTATAGACTAAGATCTGATCTTTTAAATGCTTAGTAGAAATTGATAGGGCATTTCTTAAATTTGAAAAGATTGTAAAACATCATTATATATCAGCAAAAATGTTTCAGTCACTTTAAATATGTACAAGTTCAAACGGTAAGAGAGAAAAGCTATAAAGAGTGTTTTCTAAGATACACATAGTAAATCCTGATGCAATTTGTCATTTACAGTATGAAAAACAACTTTACAGAACCTATCTTATTACCAAGTGCAAGGGAAGATCTTTTGTATTTTGGCTTTGATTCAAATATTGTCAAGCAATGTATTTCTGTAGACATGACTCCCATTCAGAAGCCTGTCAGAGAGTCTATATATCATTATATACAGAAAATTCTACAAGTTAAACTTTCAAAGTATAAAATTTCAAAGGATAGACAAACGAAATGAAGTAAAGAAAATTAAATGACTTCAGAATCTATGAAAACTAGATGTATCCCTAGTACTGTGGGTTAACCTTATTAAATGCTGAAGGTGTTATATCAGCCTTACCAAATAGCACCTGTGAAAAGGTAATGGCTGGTTTCCTGAACCTCAGAGATTCAACTACTCAAATAGTTTGTGGGACTTCAGTCTTCAGTATTCTACAGTTGATTTTTCAACTGCATGAATCAAATGGAGTACTGCACTAGTACCTTCTATCAGTACAAAGAAACACTTTGATCAAGGTTGCTTATGTAAAAAGCACTTAATTCAGGGCTTGTTTACAGTCTCAGAGTATAAGTTTGTGACCACTGTGGCAGGAAACATGACAGAAGAAAGATAGGTATGGTGAAGTGGAAGTTTCTGGTTTCTTTAATAATTCACGTGTGTCATGTGTCATGTTTTTGTTTTGGTCCCAAGTGTGAGATTGGGAATGGTTTTCACCACTGAAAACAGACTCGTGATCTTTGTTAGCAGAGAACAAACTCATGAGAGGACACATGATGTTGGCTGGAACCTGTCTTGTGTAAAGGGTGTAGTTTTTGCCAGCTGCAAAACATCCTGTGTGGACTCTGAGAAGGGATAAATGGAAACCCACAGACAGTGAAACAATGCTTTCCATCACTACACTTTGCAATGGTTCATGTTACTTCAGTGGTTTTCATTTTTCTACACTTCTTCACAGAAAGAAATGGTCCAGAGAATTTCTTTTTGTCACGCTGGCTGAGTCTTGCTGCTGCTTCCAATTCTTGCTAAGATTCACAGGAGTCTTGCTGTTTCTGTTGGATTGTGCTACTGCTGCTGCTGCTGCTGCTGCTGCTGCTGCTGATGATGATGATTTGAAATGCTATTTGGTGTCTGCTATTTTACTGGTTTGCCAGTATCCTGACAATAAGACTGTAATACCTCCAAGGAATTACATCTCAAAAGGCCCGAGACCCCCTTTTCCTACTAACATTCTTTCTCCCCTACCTCTAGTTCTTTATTTAAGAGCCCTAAATAAAGTATGTCTTTTTGAAAAACAGTCAAGCCCTACAGCTTGGCAATGGTGACGTAGCTGAGAGCTTACCCAAGCAAGAGGCAGAAAGAGGGAACTAACAGGAAATGATGTGTGGCTTCAGAAAATTTGGAGGCTAACCCCACTTCCTCCAGCAAGTGGTACTCCCTAATGGTTTCCAAATAGTCCCATCAAATGCAAACTAAAAATTCAAATACATGAGCCTATGGGGTCCGTTCTCATGCAAAGCCCCTCAACCACAGCATCACTGATCTCAGACTCATATCGAAGAAATTTCACATTCTGTTAAATCCATATCTGAGTAAAGTTCCTGAGATAATATCAGGCTCCTCTAGTCTATAGTGCTGTCTGTTTTTTAATCTTTAATTTTTTATAGTGCTGTTTTTGACACTTCGATATAGTTGTTAATGCTCTTAATTATCTAAAGGAAATAAAAATATTAGCTTCACTTGTCATTCTTGTCCTGATAAATAAGCTAAGGCAAAATATTTGAAAAATATGTCACTTCTTTAACTAATCCAGAAGTTTCGTGTTCTTTTAGGTTTCAATGCTGAAATGTCATGCATATGCATAAGTTTTGGAGATTTTTTAATTAGGCAAATAATTATTTTATTTTATTAATACTGTTTAATACTGTGATGAACTTAATTTTAAATTTCATATTGTTTTCATTTGTTAGTTATAATTTTGCTCACACACACGCGCGCACACACACACACACACAGAGAAAGAGAGGGCAGGGAGAGAGAGAGAGAGAGAGAGAGAGAGAGAGAGAGAGAGAGAGAGAGAAAACAAACAAACAAAACCATGAGGTCTATATTGTTTTGGCTAACTTTTCATGCACATGAGACTTAAATAAAGTGTGATTGAATTACAGAATCCATCTTTATTAGGAAAACCTTGGGACGAGACGAAAGCCATACACAACCAAGCTTTTCTAATAAATGCCTTGGGCTGAGCCTGCAACATTTCTACCTCTCCTCTCAGGCCTGGAAGCTTCTCGCCTCCTTTAAATCTAATCTTCTGCAAGCCAGGACCCTTCAATCTCGGTCAGCTAACCTAGGCCTAGACGTTGTTCATCCTCCTAGACTTATAGCTGAATAACCTCACTCTCCTTAGTTCTTCCTGAACTCTGGATGGCTGGTTCAACTCAACTGTTCCAGCTCAAAACTCCTTCGCATGCTGATTGATCCAACCTGGCTTCTCTCTTGGCTTCTTGCTAAATTTCTCTGTTGGAAAAACTTCTTCTGAACTCCGTGAACACCAAACTGTACTGTACTGACTGAACAAACTTTACTGTGCTCATGTACTGTACTCTCCTCCACTGTGCTGTAATCTTGGCCACTGTACTGTACTCTCCTAACAAACCCTCCTGCTCTCTGTGTCTCTCTCTTTCCTCTCTCTCTTTCTGTTTGTCTTTCTGTCTGTCTGTCCTGTTTCTTGTTGTTTCTCTCTCTCTGTCTCTGTCTCTGTCTCTGTCTCTGTCTCTGTCTCTCTCTCTCTCTCTCTCTCTGTCTCTGTCTCTCTCTCTGTCTCTCTCTGTCTGTCTGTCTCTGTCTCTCTCTCTGTCTCTCTCTGTCTGTCTGTCTCTGTCTCTGTCTCTCTCTGTCTCTCTGTCTCTCTCTCTCTCTCTCTCTCTCTCTCTCTCTCTCTCTCTCTCTCTCTCTCTCTCTCTCTTTCTGTCTGTCTGTCTTGTCTGTACTCCTGGGAGTTTGGCATTTCCTATCTCTGACTCACTCTGTTGAATCTTTCTCATATTCTTTACTTTGTCTGCCACTCAATTAAATCTCACTGCTTGGCATTAGAAGTGTGTACTAAATTCCAGCCTGATGGATTAAATGTGTGTACTAAAGGTGTGCCTGTATTCCAGTTGGATCTCACAGATGTGGGTCTTTGGATGTGATCTCTTGTCAGAGTAGGCATTTTGCTGAATTAAAATTTCTCTACTAAACATGTGCAGACCCTGTGGGTGTTGTCATAGTCTTTGAGTTCATAAATGCATCAGTATTTTGGTATTTGGAAGGCATTACTTCCCCAGACTCAGTCTTTCTGCTTTATTTCATACTCATACATAGATCTGAGCTTTAAGGGGAAGAATTTGATAAAGATATTCCATATAAGGCTGAGTGATCCAAAGTCACTCACTGTTTATATATTGTTCAGTTGTAGGTTAATTACCATGTATTGCAATAAAATGATACTCTGGATTAGGGTAGAATGATGTTCTGATCTATGGATATATCAGTTATTTATTAGTAATCTTTTTTTTTTTTGCTAGATTCCTCTAGCAGAATATTTGTAGGTTTTCCCTGGGGCCCAAGAACTATCTGGTCTCAGGCTTTTGGCAACTTTATCTGTGTCAATTATGAGTTGTGTTTCATGGAATTGGCCTTAAATCTAATCCAAAAGTAATTAGCTACTCCAATTATATCTGTGACACTAAGTAAAACAGTATATCTTGCAGGTGTGTCTCTCCTGAATGTTGCAGGGTTAATAGCTGTGTGATATAATGATTTATATTTTTCCTTCAACAGAGTCCAAAACACCCTTAGGACCATGAACTCTGAAGAGCAGAGGTGAAGATTCTGAGTGGGCACCAGTTGAAAGTCCTTGGATGATGACGTAAGTAAGTAGTAAGGTTGTCCTCAGGTTGTGGAGAGTAACCAATAGCCTTAGCAACAACCTGAGTTGTTCTGCAAATCTTAGGAACCATTTGACCAATGACTAAACAGTGCAAAACTTTACTGCAGCTGCATGATTTATTTGGTGGCATAAGGTGTCTAGTTGAGGCATTGTCTCCCTATTATATTGTGACCCCATTTAAATTCCTATCAAATGTGTATCCATTTTAGGAAACACCTATATTAAGAAACTTTTAAATTGATTTTCCTGTTGACTTTAGTCTTAGTTGTGCCTCTCCATGTTCCATCCCTTTCCATGACCTTCCATTCTATTCACCTTTAATTATTTTATTCTAGTTTCCTCTTTATCTCTTTATACCATCATATTTTACTTCCCATTTATTGGAAGATGACTTCCTCCCCATTGATTCCTTACTACGTACCCAACTTCTTGATTGATCAGAATGAATACATGCATATAACACTTAAAAGATTAAGTCCACATGAAGAGAAAATATGTAGTATTTGTATTTTTGGTCTGAGTTACCTCATTCAAGAAGATTATCTCTAGTTCCATCCATTTACCTACAAATTTAATAATTTCACTTTTATTAACAGCTGAATGCTTAAATGTCCCATAATAGAAATTTAGGCTGTTTCAAATATCTGATTATTATATATAAATCAGCAATGAACATGCTTGAGCAAGTATCTGTAATAATATTTAGAGTCTTTTAAGCATAAGCTCAACAGTTGTATAGCTGAATACTGTTGTAGATGAGGGGTTTTTTTTGTTTGTTTGTTTGTTTTTCCTTTTTTGTTTTATTTTATTTTGTTTTGTTTTTTGTTTTCTGAATATATTCCACAGTTATTTCTGTTGTGGCTGGAGCCGTTTTCAGTCCCAATGAGCAGCAATGAAGAAGTTGCTTTTTTCTCACATTTTCACCTACATGTTCTGCCATTTGTTTCATTGCTCTTGATCATTCTTACTACAGTAAGATAAAATCTCATTGTAGTTATAATTTGTATTTCCATAAGACTAAGCATGTTGAACATTTTTGAAAATATATTTTGACTATTTGTGTCTCATCTTTTGACAACTCTTATTTAATTTATAACCCATTTCTAAATGTGCTATTTGCTTTCTTAATGTTCAGTGTTTCAATATATGTTATAGATATTAATACAGTAAATTATTAACGCAAATAATATAAAATTAATGAGATGTGGGGACACAAAAAAGAAATGTAGATTTCAACATATCTATATTTACAGGTGATATATAGAAGACCACAAAGATTCCATCCAAAAATTTTCTTATCTGATAAACCGTTTCAAAAAAGAGCAAGATACAATATTAATAGCACACACACACACACACACACACACACACACACACACACACACACATCAGTAGTCCTTCTGTATACAAATGGCTAACAGGATGAAGTCAGGGAAATAATTAGGCCTCAATTTCTAGGTCACATGAGCAGGGTTGGATATGGATTTCATCTCAGGAATTGGGCCTTACATCATATCAAACTTTGGATGGTTACTCTCACAGGCTTTAGGCCACTACTACAAAAGTGAATCCGCTCAACAGAAAACTGCTGTAGTCTAGATTGAAATGTTTGTAGCTAGGTTGGTGTTTATGTTTCCCCTTTGGTGGCAAGCAGAGCTCTTTCCAGTACCATTAGCGCTAGTCCATGGAGGTAAAAGTTCCAGGCAGGCACTAGCTTATCTTTGAATTTATCTCTGTTAAGTAATTAAAACAAGATATTATATGTACATATATATTTTCCATAACTTTCCTAATTTTTCTGAAACTAGACCCAAATAGAAACTAGTACTATCATTTTTTTACATTCTTAGAACTTATATTAACTTGTAAAAGTCATATCCTTTTATCGAACATATACTATAAATGGTTATGTACCTATTTATCAATATACCTTTAACATGACTCTCAATACCACTATAAACCTTGATGTTTAGTTTTTTACTCTCTGAAAAAGAAATGTAGACCATTAAAATGAATTATATCCATGCTCCAAGAAAACACATAGTAAAAGGTTTTATGAATTCATTTGGATTAAATTTTTTCTCTCATCTCTGTAAGCTAATAAGATAAAAATCTTCTAGAATCTTGAATGTAATATGCAGATGATTAGGCAAAATAATTACTATCATCTACAATTAGATCATCTTTCATCCAATCATTTTTAATTGTGCTATGGCTGCTTAGCAATTTACCACAAATTTATCAAATATACCAAATTTATTTTTCATACATATTACTATAGTTTACCAACCAAGGCAAGCTCAAGTGAGTCATGGAGTCCAAGGGCCTAAAATGTAAAATATTGCCATACTGGACTTTTCTTTAAACAAGAAAACATGGGGCTTTGATGCCAGGTTTGTAGGTTAGCCTGGAGCTGCAATTGCAGGTGTCTGTTCCATGAACCGAGTTGAGTAAAATGTAAAGATAAACACTGCTACTACAACTGGTAATGAAGTTTGGGGGCCCTAAGGGGAGCAATGGATGGAGGTTTGTCTATCACTTACACTGCCAGTGATAACCTGACTATGATTCTGAGTGCAAGGAATTCAATCCAGGAGTAAAGTAGAAAGAAATCATGGGTAAGAACTCTGTAGACTATAAATGTTAGCTAATGGAATAACATAAAAATGCTTAAAATAAAAAGTGGCCATAGTACATAATGTATGATGTAACTCCAGACATGGAGGATATATATGGGAAAGCTCATCCTGCTCTCCAAGAGAATCTAGTCTATGTGGACAAATCCAACAGGTAAGTTAAGAAGAGGTAGAACCCTCCCCAAAAGTGCCTTACCCAGAAGAGAAAAGAGGTCACTCCAAGGAAATCAAGATTTTTCAGACACTAAAACACGCTACTGAGATTATAAATATTTCCATAAAGGCAACAAACATTTTAATAATGGATTATAGTTCCTCTTTGCTTATTGATACTTGTATCAAGCTCTCATTTCCTTCCATTATTTAGCCACAAAGAAAAATAAAAACATATTGGAAAAATTTGATGAAACAGAAGATTATCATGTTACACAAGCACATTTTGGAGAGATGATCCAGCAATTAAGTGCATTTGCCCTTGCAGAGGACTCATGAATCTAGGTTCTCACATATTGGCTTAAAACTCTCCATAAATACAGTTCTAGCAAGTGAATATCCTCTCTTCTGATATATGCAGACACCAGGCATAAGCATGGTGCACATACATATTTGCAGGTAAAGCACTCATACCCATAAAACAAATACTCCTTGAAAGAAATAACATGCCAGCCTATAAAAGGATAGTGGAATATTGCAACACATTGAGTAATGAGTATGTTAATGGTGCTTACAAACGTATATAAAAATATAATATACTCACTTTTGCCAAAATTACACACATGTACATTAATATAATATAAATAAAATATTATATAAATGGAAAGAACATACTAAAAGAGTTCATGTAGATTTAGAAATGTGCAATACAAATCCTTTTTATTAGTAACTTTTATTACTTTATTTTTATTTACTTTATTTTTATTAATGACACTTTCATACCTTTTATCACACAATTCCCTCCTCATCCCCTTCCAGATAATCTCAACCTCCTTACCTATTGAACTTCATGTTCTCCCTCTATCTGTGCCAAAGGAAAGAAGAGCGAGAGAAAGAGAGAGAGAGACAGAGACAGAGACAGAGACAGAGACAGAGAGAGACAGAGAGAGACAGAGAGAGAGAGAGAGAGAGAGAGAGAGAGAGAGGGAAAGAGAGAGAGAGAGAAACAAAGGACCCAGAAAGAATATCTGATGGATTGACAAGACATGAACTAGTCCAAATCAGAAAGGATCCTATAACTCAGAATGAGAAATAAACACAAAGTCCTAACCTTTACCAAGGA
>OU015748.1:15602406-15632311 GCA_907169655.1 Acomys percivali
AACGAATTAAGATGCAGTGTAACTTTACTTTTAAGAAAACCAACATTGTTTGCCTACTGTGCATTATTCATTACAAAAAAGCTAATTTCTTTACAATTCATCTTTCATCCAATTGTGTATTTTAAATGCAAACTATGACAAATAACTAAAATTGTAATTAAAATCATTTATCATGTGTAATTTGATAGACAACAATACTTAATTTGCTATTATGATATTAAATACTGTACATTTAAAGTGTTATAAACAACTATCTTATCAGTTTCTTCAATCTATTATATCATCATTGGAAATTATATGTGATTATAATTTATAAGTTTTTGATAACTTTGCATTATGTTATGTGCTCCACAAATACATTAGCTTTATGAAATCCTTCCTTGTAACCTATCATAGCAAGTAAGTAAGTACATCATCTTTTTCATCTATAAGAATATCAATACCAATACGTCCCTGAGTCAAACCTAGTTTCCTCTCTGTAAAAGACCAATAATACTTATAACCAACTCCCAATGAAAACAAGCATCTGTAGACCAAGAGAGTAAACAGAAACCTATCCAACCCCCCATAGAGGGCAAGGAACTTCGTTCTCTTAAGGTTTCTTAGGGCTGATTTAGGGCAAATAATTCCTTTGAAGGCCACTCCCTCCAAAAAATGGGGAAATGGTTAAGTAAGCCAGGGATAGCGCTTGTGGTCCATTTTGTAAAAGTTGTGAAATTCCAGGCTTAATAGGAGTCTTGTGTGGGAACAGTCTGAACTGCTGGACCAATTGGCATCAGAAGCTTTCTACAATGCTATCCTGGAAGCTGTCCTGTTCTGATGGGTAACAGCAACTGAGATACTTGGAGCTGGAACACAGAGGTGCAAGATGTTAGCATCCAGCCTGTTGAGAGGAATGAATCCTGTCAGGTATGATCCAGCATTGGTGTCCAGTTATATTGTTCTTAAAACATAATTTCTCACAAGCATTATACAGTTCTAACATTGTGTTTCTATGAGGTGTGCAGGATGTACAGAGCAGTTAAGGCTGGTTCTCTGCTCATTGTATGAGCAGAAGTGAGACATCTGCAAATCGTCCTTCATGCCATATTAACAATGGCCTCTAATTATAAGTGGCAGAGAATCTGTGACAGACAAGCAGCCTTGTCTATGCATAAACCTTCGGATCTCAGCCAGTCTGAACTATTCTCATGTACAGAGATTAGCAATATAAGTTACCTGCTTGTTCTGCAGTTTGAATTCTTTACATCGCAATTGAAACCCCATCCCTCAGCACCTCCTCATCCCACCCACTCCATCATCACCTCCTGATCCGATCCCCTCCCTCATCCCCTTTCTCTCCCTCCCATAGTCCTTAGCGAGAGGACCCTTTTCCTTTATCTTTCTTTTGTAGGTAAGTAGATAGGAGCTGAAAAGAAAGAGGGACATAGAAATATAGAGGGAGGATAGAACAAAAGGTAGAAGATTGAATCTACTCCTTATCTCAAGGCCCTAATTGTTATTCACAAGTAAATTTATATTTTAATTAAATAGTATTGAGTTTTTATATTGATGCAAATCATGCTCATGTCAAAAACTAGTCTAATTTTATCACAAATATATATATATATATATATATATATATTCTAGGTCTATTTGATAGAAATAATTCTATAGACATATGAGATAAAATAGTTA
Source organism: Acomys percivali (assembly GCA_907169655.1). Taxonomy (NCBI): domain Eukaryota; kingdom Metazoa; phylum Chordata; class Mammalia; order Rodentia; family Muridae; genus Acomys; species Acomys percivali. The sequence goes on from OU015748.1 coordinate 15,604,084, forward strand.
AATAAGTTCTTCAAAACCTCAGAGACCTACAGAATATGGCATTTAAATATGTTTTTATTATTTAGAGATTCATTGACAACAAGACAGGTTAATTCCTGGCCACACCCAGCCTGCCTCAAAGAAGATGAGAATCAAAAAATCTCCTTATGGCGTTGGCTTCAAATGTGGCAAACCAGCCTCTGGGCAAAATGTACTCTTCTCTGCGACAGACAGAATTCTGCCTAAAAATGGCCAATCTTAGATGCAGGCAGAGTTAAGTGCAAAACTCTGCCAAGACAGGGTAAGGAAGTCCTCAATAGTTCCTGCCTCACAAATATGTCTGTCAGAGGTATTGGGCCAAAAGGCTGAAGATGATGCTTCAATGTTATAGAGTGTTGGGTGACTCTTCAGGCAGTAAACTGTCTCAGTCATTTTTTTTTTTTCATTTTGGAAGCTGCTAACCTGCACTCCGGGTTCACTCAGGTATTTAAATTTTGTCCCTTCTCAAGTCTCTGATGGGTTTGAAGACCATATAGTTTTGTTTTACAGTTAAGCTTAGTACGTTAGGGTTTGGATGTTTTTAGATCAAGATAGATGTTTTAAATTTATAAAGATGAGATACGATAGACATTAGTCTCCATTCAGAAACTTAGGTCCAGCAAGATAGTACAGATGTTTACTTCAAGTTTGCCAAATACAAATAGTCAAAATCACTATGGATGTAACATTTATATAATTATTGATTGTCTCATGGTTCTTTCTGCTGTATGTAGTTTATTTTACCCATGTTTAATAATATAAATGTATATGTTAGAAAAGAAACAATAAAATACTAACAAAATAATATCAATAGCTTATCTTACTCTTCTAACATGAATGGAATTATTTAAAGTTATTAAAGGAAAATGTGATACTGAAAAGATGTTTCAGCATGTAAGCATGCGTCAATATTTATTCAGAGTAAACTGCCCCTAGTGTATATCAACAAATCAAAAAGAACCTTCAAAGACTTTGCCAAGACTAGCTAAGATGGGGATAACATGGTGACCAGAAAAAGTAGAAAATGGTAGGCAGAAACAAAATCCCCTGGAGTTACTTCAGGAATTAACCATTTTAAGGTGGCTATTAAAAATAGCACTGAAAGCTAAGCTTTAGTACGCAGTCTTCAGAGACATTTTCACCCATTCTCTTATTTTCTTATTTCACACCTGCCTAAAAATGTGGTCTTGTTGATGCCAGGATACTGTCCTCCTTAGAATTTGTCTCATCCCCTGGTCTTTCTATAGCCACATAGCTGTATCTCAGTCACAGTTTATCCCTGAAAGAGAAGCAGCAAACCATTCAGACAATGGTAAATAACACTAACCTGTTAGATCACAAACTGGCTCCGAAGTGGCAGTGGTGATGGCAATAACTCAATCTCATTTTGGCTGGGTTTCCCTGGGAAAAAGAAACCCAAAACATTTCTGAGAAACACTTCAAAGGTTGCTGATGCTCCTGAAGTAAGCTATCAGTGCTTCTCTAAAACAGTCCCCATGCTAACCTCCTGGTTGTTCCAGCTTCTCTTGTCATTCGGCCATATAGAATGAAAGAAGCTTTTGCATCTGGGCGCTGTCCTCCAATGTCCCACACAGCCTGGCAGTTTTTGTTGGTTGGTTGGTTGGCTGTATGTTGATTTTTTAATAAACTGTTTTCTCTCCACAGAGTGGCTTTGTTTGGTAGTTTTTGCTGCACTTATTCACATTGTTCCTCAAATCTTTGTGGTCCTGATTAATAAGATTACTCATACAGCCTATGGATTAAACTAAAAACAGAACGTTCCTGAGTTGTATGGTAGCCCCACATCATGACATCTCTCAGATCTCCTGGACTTAACTGGGGCATATTTCTCCATTGGAAGAATGAATAACTTGAGTCTTTCTATTACCTCACTGACCATGGTTTTACATATTTTCTTTTTCAAAACGCATCCATCTTGCCTTATGACATTGATGAATTTCTTCTAACTCATAATACATATGGTACTAGCCATGCATAACATTGGAGCAATGGGATTGTGATACATTGCTTGTGGGAATGTAAATTACAATCTCAATTTGTGCTTTAATTTTCCATTATCCCGAGACACTAAAGTTGAGAATATTTTGAGCTCTGGTCCTTAGGAAAAATATATTAAATGGACAACTGAAAAGTTATTAAAGTTCTGCTAGAAAAAAATAAATTCACTATCTTTAAAATATCTTCAAAATGTTGTGTTATGAAGAATTATCATATAGTTGTGAAAATTGATAAACTTGTGAATTTAATGAAACTTATTTAACAAATACCTTCAATCTAAGAACTGTGTGTTAATATTTATTTGTAACATATACCTCAAATTGACAGCATCTTATATATAAGTAAATGGAAGGTATTATTTCTTTGATGAAATATTGATTATTGACCATAATCTAAACTCATCATCAATGATGTGTTAGGGATGATTTCCTTTAAACTCAAGGAAGAAAATCCTAAAATTACATTTACAACCAGTGATATCACTAAACCACATATTGCAATGAGGTGGCATTTTCAACAGAGTTAATTCTTTAAGTACTATGGAGGATCCCACTGAATATATTTTGATGATATGAATGTAGTGTATAGACACCCATCTATTTGTCACTATTTTTATTTAAAATACATGACAAAGTTACCCAAAACTTTTATTTTAATAATGATCTTATTATTATAAGCTACAAAATATTATGACACTGATAGATACATGAAATCCATTCATAAGTTCACACATGCATATATGTACATATACTCTGATGGTAATGAATCTTCTAATATCATTTTATTTTATTGTCAGATATATGTCAAATTGAAACCCATAATTTATGTGTTGCTGTACTACCAAATACACTATAATACACACACACACACACACACACACACACACACACATACACACACTAAATGACTCTTAATACACTGGAATTTTTCTTGAACTGGCTTCTGAAGAAACTTTAAGCAATAAACATGAGCATTGCTCACTAGTAAATGAACAAGCTAGTCAAATTTCTGGAGCCATATTATTTCTTTATGTGATGTTTTAATGAGAATTGCCTCCATAAGCTCATTTGTTTGAATGTTAGGTCTCTTTCTGGTGGAACTGTTGGCAAAGAATTAGCATAGCCTCATTAGAGGTGGTATGGGCTCTGAGGGTTCAAAAGCTCAGGTCATTTTTGTTAGATTTTTTCTGTATAGTATGTGTGGATCAAATTAAGTTCTCAGTTACTGTTCTGTATAATGCCATACCTGCTTAGCTGCTGCCATGCTCCCTGTCACTAGTGTCATGGACTCCAGTCATCTTGAACCATGAACCGCAGATTGAATACTCTCTTTTATAAACTGCCTTGGTTGCAATGTTATATCTGCTATTGGCTAAGGTACCATGTTATTTGTTAGAAACTGGAGGAACCAGCCTTTCACAAAATAGTTGTAATATACTGTACAAATTGTAATCTTATAAAAATTATAAATGTAATCTTATATATTATAAATTGTAATCTTATAAATTTATAAAAATTATAATAATTATAAAAATTATAAATTATAAATTGCAATCTTATACAATTATAAATGTCATTTACGTCATTTGTACTTTGAATTAGTTTTATTTCTATTATAAAATATTTGACATATTTAGTGCCTGAACAACATAAATGTGTATTTGAGGGTTTTAAATGTTAGAAGTCCAAATGAGTTTCTCTGGGATAATGTTACTTTGAAATCATGTCTCTTCATATAGCTATCTCCAAGATACTTTTGAGTGATTTTTCTTTAGCTAAAACAGGTCTGACTACTTCAAATTGGGAACCATGCCACTTTGATTTCACTTACTTTTGTAATTTATTTACCAACTGTTTTATTGTCAAATTGTCCTTTTCTACCTGCTCCCGTTGGAATCTAACATCTGTTGCAATTATGAATTTACCATACTTCTTTTATCGAAATTTTGTGTGATGCAAAATAATGAACCAATTTTAGGGTCTTTAAACACATCTGTTATGTCTCATAGCATATGAAATAACATATTTGCATGTTCCAAGGAATTATGGACTTCTCTTAGTAACCATGACTCAGACTGGGATGTACTTATTGAAAAGAAGGTGCTAATTTGAGACCACATCAAAATAGGGGCTGGACAGATGGCTCTGCAGTTCTTAACTCTGTCTGTTCTTCCAGAAATCCTGAGCTATGTTGCCAGCAATACCATGATAGCTCACGATCATTATTTATGGGATCTGATGCCCTTTTCTGGCATAAAGATGTACATACAAATAGAACACACACGCACACACACAGACACACACACACATATACACACACACACACACACACACACACACACTTAAATAATACTTAAATAAAATAGCTCTTTAGCTCTAGTCTGTGTAGGTTTGATGATCTAGTGTGCCTAATAAGATTTCCCTCATTTATGATATGTAAGTGTACCAAATTCATAATTTCCTTGGATAATGACTAAACAAATACAGTGACTTTTCTGTATAACAAACTGGTATACACAAATAGCAATTTAAAGCATAGATTAAAAATCCAGGTGGTAAACTTTAAAACCCTACCCAGATCTAGCCAATGGTCAGAACAGTCTCCACACTTGAGTGGAGAGTGGGATATGACTTTCTCACGTACTCTGGTGCCTCACATTTGACTATGTCCCCTGGAGGGGGAGACCTGGGGACACTCAGAGAAAGGACAGCAGGTCACGGAGAAGAGACTTGATACCCTATGAGCATATACAGGGGGAGGAAATCCCTCTCAGGAACAGTCATAGGCGAGGGGAATAAGGGGAAAATGGGAGGGAGGGAAGAATGGGAGGTTACAAGGGAGGGGATAACCATTGAGATGTAACAAGAATAAATTAATAAAATTAAAAAAAATCCATGGCAAATTGAACTTATTTTAGGTTTCATATAATATTTGTATGATTTAGGGTTCATTTGATTTTTACTTGACATGATTAATTCTGTATACTTTCCCACTAATATTAACAATCATATTAACTCACAGAAACAGAAGTTTTTTTTATTCTGTGACATTTCAGATATATGCAGATGATGAATATCAGTCATTTTTAGCCACTGTGCTTTCTCTTCTCCTTTTCCACAGACTTCTTCTACTTTCTTGTCCTTTTGCTGTGTGTCTAACCAACTGCATTTAATTGTAGTTGACTGCATAAACATTGGCTGTAAGCTATTCACTGGAGAATCAGTTTATCAGCGGCCACACCACAGGTGAAAAATGAAACTCAATCTCCAGAAAACAGTAACTGTTAATATCCCTTAGAGGAAGGTTTGGACTCGTGAGGGCCTCTGGGTTTGTGGTGTCATGTTAACAATGGGTGCAGTCTTGCACAGGTCTTCTTCCGGAAAGCACAGCTGCAATTATTTCATGAATGCCATGCCTATGCCTATTCAGAGGCTTTTTGTGACAGCCTTCATAATTCACCAGCTGTTGTTTTCATGATGTACTCTTTTCTGTGATGTTCACTTGGTTTGAAAAGGTCAATATAGAAATCCAGTCTATATCTGATGATAAGATCTGTATGAAGATACAGTAGGAAAATAAGAATCATTGGGTACTTATAATTAAATAGAAAATAACCATAAAATTTATCAATTTTTAAATTTTTTCTTGAACATTTCAATATACATACAATACACCTTGATTATATCTAATTCCTCAACTATCCCAGATACAGTAATACATCCCCCAAATTATTGTCCGCTAATTAGTTTCTTATCTGCGTGTGTGTGTGTGTGTGTGTGTGTGTGTGTGTTGCTTGTGTTAAAGCACATGATTTGAGGTGAGAGGACAAATTTATAGAGTCAGTTTGCTCATTTCACCTTTATATGGGCCTAGAAATCAAAATCAGTTTGCCCATCTTGGATACCCAGTGCCTTTACCTGTTGTGACATCTCACAGACACAAATATATGATTTCTCCATAATTGTTGAGATATGATATTTCCTTTTATAATAAAAAATATTTATAATGTAATTTTAAGTGTTAACTTGTATGCCAAGAATTTTTAAATCCATAATAAAGACTGTTCATTTTGTGAACTGTCACTTTTTTACAAAGAACTTAAAGCATTTTTCCAATTGCCAAGGCCATTCTATTCTTTTTTAAACACATTTTTATTGAAAAATAAAATAATTAATATTACATCTCATTTGCTATCCCATCCCATGCATCCTCCCATTCCTCCCTCCTTCCTGCCTTCACCCCATTCCCCTTCCGTATGACTGTGACTGTCTAGCCAAGGGACAGAGCATTCTCCGCAGTTAAGTGGAGACTGGGGACTGACTTTCACACGATCTCTGGTGCCCCATATTTGGCCATTCTATTCTTACGATAGTATGAATATATTAGATATGATCAAGGTTGATGCTGATACGACAGAGCTTCTGTACTCTTTTATATTCTGATCCACTCTATGTTATACAGTCTTTGGTTTCCTGAAGTTTGTGTCCTATGTAATGTTTATCATTGTAGTATGACTTAAATTATGACACATGGGATTTAGGATAGTTTTATATATTCTAGCATACAATGTATTACTACATCTAGTCCCTAAAGTGCCTCCAGAATGAGAAGAAAGTTGAAAGTCCCAAACATGTATTATTAATCACAAAAAGAAATGCAGTTGGAAACAGAAAGTAAAAACGTATTAACTACTTAGTTTATTTTCAATTTGTGAATTTCTCTTTATTTAAAGTACTTAGAGTGCCTCGGTTTATGGTGGTTTTGTTACATCTCAGTATAATCATCCTCAGCTACTCCCAGTAGTATTTAATCTACTGCTTCAGGAATGTTTCATAATCCATTTAATTTATTTTCTGAGACAATGATCCGTCTTTGCTCTTCCAGGATTTCTTATTCATCGACATCTAAAATCACATCATCCACTTAATTCTTTATTACTTAATACAGACCTTATCTTTTCTACTTAACAGTGTTTACACACAAGATACTGATCTTGTGTATTGTTAAGTAAGAAATGTGTATAAATTTACAGAGTGAGTATACAATTTTGAAATCAATATATACACAACACCAAATATAAAATAAGTTACCAAACAAAATAGGAAAATCTAAAAATTAGTTACAAAACAATAATTTTTTAAATCACATATATTTAAATAAATAAAAGTTAAAACAATGTCATTTTTAGTTAAATTTTTTTTCATCCCCTAGGTTGTGATATTTTCCATGTAGTGTATGTTCATATGTAGGTTATACAATCTCAATAATATTTTATGATCTTTTTAATATAACAAATTCATCTTGATTATAATCTTTTTCAAGTCAGCGTTTCTCTATGTATCCTTGGCTATCCTTATCTCACTTTGTAGATCAGGCTGGCCTCAAGCTCACAGAGTCTGCCATCCTCTACCTCCCTGAGTGCTGGGATTATAGACGAGTATGTAAAATAATTTACAAAAATGTACTAATCAGTTGATCATTTGAAGATATAGCCTTTTATTTAGTTGTATTAACACATTATACTTTCATACCAACAAAGCCATGTGTTGTGCCATGGTAATAAATGTTCCTAGCTTTTACAATGATGCTAACTAAAGGATTCTGTGTCTAGCTTCATGAGATTATCATTCCAAATGGTGCTGAACATTGTAGAATGCTCTGGTGCAGAAAAATACTGATGAAACAGGTAAATAAGAACTTTATAATTTTATTCCCTGCAGTTATACTTTATAAATAATCATGTTTTTAGACAATCCTAAATTGGTGTAGTATATTCCTGGAATGTAAATTATACTAGTCATTTGATTTATTCTTATCTTGTAGTTATTTGTTTTTCCAAACCCAGTAATGTGAATTATAGAGAGAATACACACCCAAATGCTTTAATAATTTATATAAAGTACAGATATTTTACATTGTGATATATGTACATTTACAAACATTTTAGTAGATTTCTTATTCATTCCTGAAGGTATATTTTTAAAAGCAAGTACTAGCTTCTAAATCAATAAACCCTTTGAAGTTTATAGGTAGATAAAATGCTGGTAAAGAATACATGATAGATGGGTAAAGGATGACAGATTGATGGTTAGGGTTCCATTGGTACTTGTTTATAGTTAACACAAAATCTCTTTTTGTCAGAATAGAATTCTTTCTGTGAAATTTTCTATTCTCTATCTTTATTACTGACTTAACATGACATACACACTAAATATTAACATCTATATTGGCAGTATTAAATATTATCTGGTGAGGAATTAAGTACAATTTTAACACTTGATGTGAATAATTGGTAGTTACTACATTCACATGTTATAGCTGAAGCCAGGTATCCAAATGGTGTACATGAGCACCATGGTGAAAAAGGCACTTCTACCCTTCTGGATTTTCAGGAATTATGGGTCTCCTCTTTTTGTCTGGCCCCTGTAGATAACCATGGTTTATAATATTTGATCAATACCACTTTTGAGGTAACAATGAACACGTGAGCCCCTATCATTTATAGTGTAAAAGTATTCTCTTATCTCCATATGCTGAGATTTCAGCCAGTAACCTGACTGATCTAAAATGATTTCATTGTTTATCAACCACGTGAAATGGTAAGTTTATACATACTTTCTCTTGAATGGCAATCATTATCCTTCATATAAGGAGTTTCTAAAAGGTTTTCTCTAACAGAAAGTTGTAAGTTGTTTCCCTGAAATTCTAGCTAAGGCAATAAATTTAGCAGTCCCAGGAAAACTCAATTGTATTCATCAGGAATGTTTTAAATTAAATGTAGGAAATATCTTTAATATTGTATTGCATTGCATTATGATTACATGTGGGTTAATTTTGCTGCAGGTATTACATAATAATAATAGGAATGATGATTTCTGATACCACTAAATTATTTTAGACATTATTTGTTATGTAATAATTTAGAGTATAACTGATTTCTTTCAGTTTAATTGTAATTATATACTGTTTCATGAATGTTTTATTTTTTATTAAATAAGCACATTTTGTCCCCTCCTCTTTGCATTCCCACTTAATCAACTTTTTTGAGACTGGACTTTATCTTTTTAAAACTACTATTTTATTACATAATTTTATGCATTAATTAGTGATCTCTTTTTGCATGAATAGTCCTTTTAGCAAAAAATACATGAATTTCTCTTTTTAATACAAATAACTTATAGAGAGTTTATCAAATGAAATTTGTTCAGTATTATTAACAAGTGAGTAATTATTATGAAATTATATATATATGTATATATATATTGAGTGTCTAATATATATTTTGTACTTGGTGTTTTTGCTCATTCCTATGCTTTTAATATTAAGACTAGTCTCAGCAGGGATTATATATTCAGTACTTTAGTCTCTCCAGGTGATCATAAATGAAATAGTTTTATGGAGAGGCAGTAGGCCTGGGAGTCACTCTGGGAGATTTTGCCCAGGGGTTTATTATGCTAAAAGTCCTGAACAGCCATTTTCATGCCAACGATTGGATTCTACGGTGCTTTGCAATAAGTGACACTGGGCTGATTCTCTTTGTTCTCAAAGTATCATCAATTCAAAAGAAATCCATTATAACTAGAGACACTCTTGTTATTTAAATATCTGCTGACAGCCAAAGAACAATTTCTATTTCTATCATGCCATTTTCATTCATTCATTGTTGGCTGAAGCTTCTTTGACATTCCTAAATGATTATTTCAGAATTTCATCTTAGTATTTTAGACTATAAGACAAGTAAGTTAAAACATTAATGAACTGTACTAATTAAGCAAACAGTCAAGGGTCATGTCAGAATGTGTATTGAAATGGTTATATTTGATCTTAAACTATAGTCATAAATAATGAGATGTTTTTTGCTACCAATAATTCCATCCTTCCTATCACTCTATACTATTAGCGGTTTTCTTTTTTAGATCTGGCTGGTTATCTGATAGTGAAGATGTTACTGGTGTCAGATATAAAAATATGTCCTCTGTGTCTCTTAGAAGATTAATTGTCAATTTTTACTTTACTGAGAGAGACAGGAAAGTAGTAAAATGGAAAGCTGTTTGAAACATATCTAGTTACTGTGTACTGTGTTCGTAGTAACTCTTGAATCAATAGAAACATTTTAGAAAAGCTCAGCTATGTCTTTCTAACATAAAAATTATGCTGACTGACATGAACATACAAACATGTCAATTACACTGTCATCTTAGATTTCAGAAAGAAGGATTTCTCATTTTACTTTAGTCAAGAAAATTTATGTAAATAATATATATTAAGAAAACATAGAATAAAGTGGGTAACACACGTTTCCCTGGATATAAATTTTGTTTTATTAGAAATTCAACAAGAATAAATTAATTAAAAAATAATAATAATTTTTATTACACAAATAATTACCCCAATTTACTGAAATTTAAGAAAATTATATTTATTTATTTATTTAATTTTATTAATTTATTCTTGTTACATCTCTATGGTTACCCCATCCGTTGTATCCTCCCATTCTCCCCTCCCTCCCATTTTCCCCTTAGTCCCTTCCCCTATGACTGTTCCTGAGAGGGATTACCTCGCCCTGTATATGCTCATAGGGTATGAGGTCTCTAAATAAATAAAAACTAAAATTAAAAAACGTAAAAAAAAAAAAGAAAATTCTACATTATTCATTAATTGTTCTACTTTATTTGTCTATGTGTGGGTATGTATATATGTGTGTGCACGAATTGTGTGTAACATGTATGCAAATGCATTTTTTAGCCAAAAACAGTGCTGGATGTTGGGTACCTGAGACCTTGTACTATGGTCATTGTGAGATTTTCAACAGGAGAGACTAAGAACAGAATATGGCCCTCTAGGAAAGCTGTAAGTTCTCTTAACTTTACACATATTTCTCCAGCCCCTACATAATGCATTGTAGTCCACTCTGAGTTTGTTTACTGTGACTAAATTTGAATTATGTTACTATTCTGTGGAAATGCTTCTCTGTATTACTTCACAGAATGTCTTCCTTTTGAATTCAGATTTTGTAAAAAAAAATGAATATTATAGAATGTTAATAGTGGCTGATAAATTGCTCATATGGAGATTAAATAAGGCATTTAGGAAAATGAAGATTTATTTATTAAATTCTATAAAGGGTTGCCTTGACTTTCAAATTATTCCAGTGAATTTTGTAGAAAAAATTTATTTCTGTACTTCTGTCAGACATCTAGAAACACTGTAAGTTAGGGTTGTTACTTCTTGCTATAATAGTCTACTGATATTTCCTAATAATAATATCAATACTACAACTGAATTATCATCTCGCACACTGTTGCTTTTCTTTAGAGCTAATGTTTCTTCATTACAAATGGAGATCAATGCCTTAAATAACAAGACTCCAGATTCATAATGATGATTTTTTTATGTGCCATAAAATTTGAGAGAAATTCTTTACCGCTCTCACTTCCTCCCTGTTTATTCCACATACATTTCTTTCTTGACAGTTCTTATTTATATTTTCTTATATTCCAACAACAACAAGAACAACAAACATACTATCAAAAATTGTGTTTCTAGGAAAGATTTATTCATTCTCTGTTGTTATTTGAATGAACAGGACCGTCATTTCAACACACGGTCCCAAGTTACTGGAACTTTTGGTATCATTGGGGGAATGAAAACCAAAACCGTGACAGACAGCTAAACATCTGTTAGGGTGGTTAACGTAAAAAAAAAATCAATGGTTTATATCAGTTTAGGGAACTGCTGGATGGATTATGGAGCAATAAAATGAATAACTGATGCTACAAACTATCTGACCACCACAGAATCAACTGGGCAGAGTTTTATAAAGTGCAACATATACACTTATATTGCATCTAACACTCCTGCTTTCAGATAAAGACACACTGATACTTATTCAAACTACTGGCAACAAATTGGTATAGAATGGCTTGTCATAATTACCTCAAAAAAGTGGCTGTACAGTAGGTAAATGACCAAACGAAAAATGAGGGGCTCAATACACAAAGCAATAAAAAGAAATTAACTAATGTTTTATTCAGCAACATAGCTAAATCTCAACTGATTTATGAAGGGGAAGAACTGAGTCAAAATATTGACTATTGTCTGAAACAAGAGCCATTATGTACTAGTAAAATATGATGATATATAGTATATAGAAATCAAAACAAAATTGTTTGCCACTAACAGAAGCAGTGGTCTAACACACTGGACCAGACAAGAAACATTTAGAGAGCTGAAATTACCCTACAGACAACCCCTAGAACAAATAACAATGATGTATTCATGTGTTCAGTTTCAAGGCATGAATGTGCCCCACAGCTAAATGAATGTCATTAAAATTAACGTGTAACACTTTTATACTGAAAAATGATAAACTTCTTCCATGAACATGTTTCCAATATATATAAATAACTTCAAAGAATAGCTCAAATTATGAAATTTGAAAATTTTTATTCAATGTTGTTCTCCCTGCAGGTCATTGTTATGTAATACAATGTTCTAGGAACTGTTTGACTTCTCATACATATATATTTTTGTAGCATCAGTAAATTTACCAAAACAAAAAAAAAATTATGATTTGTTCCTTGTACAAGTAGATTTATTTGATATATATGTATATATATATATGTACATATATATGATGATTTTCTTAAATAATGGTATTTCATCATTTAAATAATTTTTTTACTAAAATTAAAATTTAATTGTTATAATATTTCAAACACAATCAACGTATTTTCCCCATGGTACTCTCAGTCATCTTATAATACTTTCATACTCAAGAACTGCAACTTCATCTCCTGACTCAGTAATAACTAAATTATAGTTATTCCTTACTTAAAACAACATGTAAGCAAGCAACTAGGCTTTGAAATAATCTGAAAATAGAGTTAATCCTAATGGAGGCATTTTTTGCACTCTTAAATTTGAAAGATAGGGCAAGTCAATGTATTTATTTGTTGCCATGATATAGATTTGCATATTGAAGTAAATAATACCAGATTGTAGAATAAAAAGCAAATGCATTATGTTGTTCATCTTCTAAATACTAATGAATGCCAACTTGTGTTCTAATGATCCCTCTAAGGGGAAGCTTATTGATCATGAAAAGGCTGAATTAATGAAAAGAGCAGTCCCAAGACAGACATTCTATGTTAGTCATAAAGCAAATTATAGTCAAACAGATGATGCCTTGTTCTTTTCACAGAACAAAAGTTGTAATATACTGAAGTGCATAAAAATGTATTTATTTTGAAGGAAGTTCTTTTTATATGAAGTTCTGATTCAATAAGCCATAGAGTCCAAAATATTTTTTGGATGTATTTCTAATGGTATCAGTTTTTGTAGACACACTTTCTTCACACAGGGAGTAGTTAAACACTATGTGACTGAAGATAATTTTAAAACATAGGAAAAGTATAAATGAAAATTTTTTCATTACACTAATATTTCTTGATATTTTTACTATAAGCAGAAGCTTTTGATCAACAAGTCAATATAATTGGAAGCATAAACAGACAATTAAAAGTGAATTTGTTCTCCGTAGAGCATTTACATAACATTTGGAAGGTGACGGGTTCAGTCTTCAAAACAGCAAAAACAAAATAAAACAATCTAATGTCTAGGGACATTATGTTAATGCTAGTAAATAATAAGTTCTTACATAGGAAAAATGGAAAACTACAAAGACTAGTGTATAGTGAAAAGAATGTGCTTATTACAGTAAACCAAGAAAAGGAGAAACTATGGTTGATATGCTTGGGAATATAACATCTTCATAAGCATTTTTAGATGTGATATGGTTATGAATCCTCCTGTGTTTTCCTTTCTGTCTACAAAGTATTAACATATAATATGAAATATTATGAAAGTTTCCTTCTTGATTTACTATTACATCTAGCAGAAATCCTGGTTATCTGACTTTAAACTGGCTCAGCTGATCCAAATTTATGACACCAAATACCCTGTAATGCCACATATGTAATGCCAAATATGACTTAATATCATATGTATTATAGTTCAAGAATTTTAAAAGATAGGATGTTACGAAACAATTTAATGATAAAAGAGGTTATGAATTTGAAAAAGAGAAATGAGGTGTATTGTGGAAGGTTTTGAGGGAAGAAAGAAAAGGAAGGAATGATATCATTGTAATTCAAAAATAAAATCAATATTTAAAAAGTATAATATAAAATCGATGCATTTATAGGATTCCATATGTATCAATAAAATATGTTATACATTAAAATAAGTTTTTTTTATATAATTTATTCACTTTACATTTCTATTGTAGCACCCTGCCTCATCTCCACCAAGTACCACTCTCTCTCCCTTACCTCTTAGTACCCCTTTTCTGCTGTTAAGACGTTTAGGCCTGTGCCCTTTCTCCCCAGTCTCTCCAAGACTTTTACGTGAATATGTGCTGGATTTTGTCAAATGCTCTTTCAACATCTATGAAGATGACCATTTGACTTTTTGTTTGTTGTTGTTGTTGTTGGTTGGTTTTTTTGTTTTCTTTTGTTTTGTTTTTGAGTTAGGGTTTCTCCATGTTATCTTGGATCTCCAGGACCAGGTTTTTCTGGAACTCACAGTGGTCCACGTGCCTCTGCCTCCTGAGTGCTGGGATTAAATGTGTGCAGTACCAGCACTGGCTCTATCATTTGTTTGTGGCTCTTTTCTTAATTCAATTTGTTCATATGGTAGATTATTTTGATGGATTTACATGTATTGAACCACCCATGCATGGCTGGAATGAAGCCTACTTGGGGCTGGTAGATGATTTTTTTATACATATTTTAATGTAATTTATTTATATTATATCTTAACTATAATCCTCTTGCTTTTTTCTTTCTGTTGCTCCCCTCACTCCCTCTTTCACTCTATTCCCCTCCCCTAGATCTCTGACCAGTAAGATCCTCCTCCCCATTAGCCTATCAGTCATAGGGATAGCCTGCCTCCCCTTCCTTTGTGTTCCTAAGGATTTCTCCAACAAGGAACAGTAATCAAATCACAGGCATCAGATCCAACCCCCCTTCTCCATGTGAAGAATCTTGGATTAAGTATGCAAGTATTTTGTTGAATATTTTTGTGTCAATATTCATAAGGGAAATTGGTCTGAAATTCTCTTTCTTTGTTATGTCTTTCTGTTATTCATTTATCAGGATGACTATGGTCTCATAGAATGATTTAGCAATGTTCCTTGTGTTTCTATATTATGGGATAGTTTGAGAAGTGTGGGTATTAGTTCTCCTTTAAAGGTCTGGTAGAATTCTGCACTCAAACTGTCTTGCTCTGGATTTTGGTTGGGAGAGTTTTAATGACTGTTTCTATTTCCTTAAAGATATAGGACTATTTAAATAGTTTATGCAATCTTGAATTGGTCTTGGTATTTGGTATCTATCTAGGACTTTGTCCATTTCTTTTAGATTCTCCAATTCTGTGGGGTACTACTGATTTTCTTGTCTGTTCTTATGTCCTATTTTATTAATAATTTAATTTAAATACAGTGTCTCTGCTTTTTATTTAGTTTGGCTACGGACTTGTATATTTTGTTGATTTTTCTCAAAGAACCAGATCTTGGTTTCATTGATTTTTTTAAATTGATATCTATGTTTCTATTTTATAGATTTCAGATCTGAGTTTGATTATTTCCTGAAGTATTCTCCTCTTGGATGTGCTTGTTTGTTTTGGGATTTATTTATTTATATTTATTTATTTATTTATTTATTTATTTATTTATTTATTTATTTATTTATTTTTGCTCTGAACCTTACAGATACGTTATTAGGTCACTAGTGTGAGGTTTCTCTAATTCTTTATCAAAGTGCATAGTGCTATAAACATTCCTCTTAGGATTGCTCTCATTATGTCCCACAGGTTTGGTTATGCTATGGCCTCATATTCATTGAATTCTAGAAAGTCTTTCATTTCTTTATTTTTTTCCCTAACCCAGTAATCATTAAGTAGAGAGTTGTCATTTTCCATGAGTTTATATGCTTTCTTGTGTATTTGTTGTTGTTAGTGTCCAGCTTAATCTATGGTCGTCTAACAGGATACAAGGAGTTATTTCAATTTTCTTGTATCTGTTGAAAATTGCTCTGTGTTTGAGCATGGTTCCTCAAAGTGCTGAGAAGAAAATATGTTCTTGAGATGTCCATTAAGTCTATGTGATTCATAATGCCAGGTCGTTTAATTATTACTCTGTTTAGTTTCTGTCCAATGACCTGTCCAGTGCTGAGAATGGGATGTTGAGGTCTCCCATTATCAATTTTTTGGGATTCAGTGCACAATTTTAGCTTTACTAATGTTTATTTTATGAATGTGGATACCCTTGCATTTGGGAAATACTTGTTCAAAATTGAGACATCATTTGGTGTCATCATTTTTCTTTCATGAGGATGCACTGTCTTCCCTATATCATTTGATTAGTTTTTTGTTGAATGTCTATTTTATTAGATACTAAAATAAGTACTCCAGCTTGCTTCTTGGATCCATCTGCCTGGAAAACTTTTTTTCCACCCCAATACTGTGAGGCAATGTCTATATTTATTGCTGAGGTGTGTTTTTTCTAACCACAGAGTGATAAATCCTGTTTTCTTATGCATTCTGTTAGGCTATGTCATTTTATTGGAGGATTGGGTCCATTGATATTTAGAGATATCAATGACCAGTGAGTGTTAATTCCTGTTAATTTGATGTCGGAGTTGTTAGTATGCATGTTTGTGTTTGATAACTTTCCTTTGTTTTTGCAAGTGCAGAATTATTTATTTCCTGTGTTTTCTTGGGTATAGTTTATTTCCTTTGGTTGATGTTTCCTTCTAGTATATTTGTAGGGCTGGCTTTGTAGATAAATATTATTTAAATTTGCTTTTTTTCTTAGAATATCTTGTTTTCTCCATCTATTATGATTTAGATTTTTTGGGGGGTATAGTAGTCTAAGTTGCCATTTGAGGATTATTAGGGATTGCAAGACATCTCTTCAGGTCCTTCTAGTTTTTGGGTCTCTGTTGAGAAGTCAGGTGTAATTTGGGGAGATTTGCCTTTATATGCTGTTTGGCTTTTTTCCTTTGCAGCTTTTAATATTTTCTCTTTGTTCTATAGATTTAATGCCTTGAGGATTTCCTTTTCTGTTCTAATTTAAGTAGTGATCTGTAAGCTTCTTGTATGTTTATAGACATTTATTTCTTGGGGTATATTTTCTTCATTGATTTCACTGAAAAACTTTCTGATCCTTACAACTGGGACTTTACATTTAGTTCTATTCCAATTATTCTTGTTAGGATATTTTATAGTTCCTCATATTTTCTGGATTTTTTGTGTCAGGATGTTTTTGAGATTTAGCATTCTCTTAGACTGGCATATCAATTTCATCTATGCCTTTGAGATTCTATCTTCCATCTCTTGCAATTTGTTGGCAATGGTTGCAATTATTGTTCCTGTACTCTTCTCTACATTTTCCATATCCTGGTACCCCTCAATTTGTGTTTTCTTTATTACTTCTACTCCTAGTTTCAGTTTTTAATAATTTTAATTAACCTCCTTCACCTTTTATTTCTATTTTCCTGTAATTTTAAGGGGTTTATTCATTTCCTCTTAAAAAATCTTTATCATTTTTATAAGATTGGATCTGAGTTCCTTTTCCTGTGCTTCAGTTGTGTTAGAGTATCTAGGGCTTGCTGTGATAGGGTCTTTGTGCTCTGCAGGTGCCATATCACCTTGGCTCTTGCTGTTTGTGTTGGTGTGCTGTCCTTTGCTATCCAGTTGTCCCTGATGTTTCTATTTGATGCTGGAATGTCTGGCTCAGTGACTTTGGGAGGAGCCCCTTTATGAGGCTGAACGAAGATGGAGTATATGACTTGGTGAATGAGAGAGCGTGCTGGATGAAGCTGCTGTATCTGGCTTGGTGGTCAGAGAAGGCATGCAACTCAGTGCAGCTGATGATGATGAGATATTCACCTTGGTGACCGCTGAGGGAGGCTGGAAGAGATGAGGTAGCCAGCTTGATCACCATAGAAGAGTTCCCTACAATGAGGGTCAGGGACAGCAAGCAGCTCAGGGCAACTGAAAATGTCTCAGGGCCATAGGGTACTGAAGTTTCCTATTATCAGCATCAGAGGGTCAATGTGTGAATTATACTATCTTTCTGTTTCTTTATAAACTTGGGTACCTTTGTTTTGATACATAAATATCCAGCATTGGAATGGCATCTACATGGATTTTTTCCTTTATGACTATGTACTATCCTTTCCTATCTCTTTTGATTAATTTTGGTCTATTATGTTATATATTAGAATGGTGACACCAGATTGTTTATCAGTCCATTTAAATGTTATTTCTTTTTCCAAATCTTCACTTTGAGGAAATACATATGTTTGAAGTTGAAATGTGCTTGTTGAATGCAGCAGAAGGATGGATCATATTTTTTCACTCATTCTGTTAGGCAATGTCTTTTTATTGGAGAATCACGACTTTTGATATAGAGAGATATCAATGACCAAGTCCTGTTATTTTGTTTCTGTTCTTGGTGGTACTTACAGTGGTGGTATATGTGACACTGTTGTGCGCTTGTGTTTGTGTTTATGCATGTGGACAAGTACTAACTTTGATTTGGTTTTTGTGGTGTGATATTTATTTTCTATGTTTTCATGGGTGTCGTTAATGTCCTTAGGTTGATATTTTCCTCCTAGAACTGTCTGTAGGGTGGTATTTCTAGATATATATTATTTAATTTTTGATTTATCATGAAGTATACTATATTCCCCAACTATGTTGATTGGAAGATTTTCAAACATAGTATTCTGGGTTGCCATTTGTGTTTCTTAGAGTTTGAAGAACACCTGTGCATGTACTTCTTGCTTTTAGGGTGTGCTGCTTGTTACTTTTCCCATGAAACATTTAATATTCTTTCTTCCTCTCTTTTTTTCTGCATGTTTAGTATTTTAATAAATATGTGGTGAAAGAACTTTCTTTTCTATTACAATCTATTTGGTTTTATGTATGCTGCTTTTTTTAGGTATCTCCTTCATTAGGTTAGAAAATGTTTCTTCTATGATTTTGTTGAAAATATTTTATGAGCCTTTGAGTTGGGTTTCTTCTCCTTGCTCAATTCCTATTAGGTTCCAGTTTTTCATGGTGCCCCATCTATGCATGGTCTCAAAATTTCAACAGTCTTATGAGATAAAGAGCCATGACAGTCTGAGGCTATCTGGAATTAGCTCCAATAACACACCTTTCAAGGTTGTATCTTGGACCACGCTTCTTCTTACTTCTATCTTTATGTCTCAATCTCTATGAGATGAACCATGTTCATATACTAGGAAGTTCGGTTTCAACATAATGGAATTGTCTGATGAGATATTGAAACCTCTGAATTTTAAACCAACACCTCTTTCTCTTGTAATTTTTTTCAATGTTCTATATAGTAATGCAAACCAACACAAATTATATTCATTATAATATAGTAACATGAGTGAACTATAGTGCATACCTTTCAATTTTTAGAATGAGTAGCATGGTGTTAAGGATGCCTTTGAGCTAACAAACATGGATACTGGAAACTGAAAATTGTCCTGCTACAAGAACAGTGTGTTTTAGCTGCAGAACTACCTCGCCAGTCCCTTGACACTTTTATGTAGTAAGACACAGGGATATTTTCAAAGGCATGTAAGTCATACTTAATTTTCAAGGATTGCAAACTTTTATTAAAATTACAAAATTTGATTCTATTATGGATTTAATATTGAGTATTTTAACATTCAGAGATTTTAGCTTTATTTACAACAATGTATTCTTGCAATCTGGGGGATTTGAAATGAAAATTCATGGTCTGTATTTATAACAACATGAAACCAAAAATGATTAGATACCCGATGATATCATTTTAGGATAAGTTGGTGGAAGTGTAGTAATGCTAAACACATGCGATTTGAATTATCAAAACAATACTTAATATTTAAGAAGCATAGTTAATTTTCATTATAAAATAATGCCTACAATTGCCTACTTTTGTGTTATGAAGAAGAGATAGTGCCAAGATTTAATTGTTTAGCTGTAGCTTTAAAAATGAGCATATCTCAAAAACTAAAATATTTTTGCAAAGCTATTTACAGTAACCAGATGAGTAGTGAATATTTTCTTGTAATTCAAAAGAGAATTGTTTAATAAGTGGATAATTAAACTAACATATGGCTAGGACTCTCCAGAGAACATTGCTTTTTTTTTTCTCTCTTCCTACAATCAGTCAGTTAGTGCTCCAGCACATTCTTGTTCAATATTACTGTGTGTATCACAAAATAGTCTGTGTCCTAAAAATTATCATACACTACTGATCACCCATTAGGGACAACAATACTCACAGATGGCTAAAATAGATACTTATCATGTTTTCTCAAACATTAGGCTGCAGACAGGACTCCGTGGTTAAATGCACCTGCATCAAGCCTGAGAAGGTGGTTGTAGTCTTCAAGGCCCACCTGGTGAAAGAAGAGATTTGACTAGGTCAACTCATCTTATGAAATCCATATACACATGCGTGATTTATCCCTCTACTCAAAGACACACGTACACATCAATAATTTAACTAGTTGACACAGATTTAACTTAAACATATCCTTCAGAAATGCTTCGTTTTAAAATCTTTCCATCAAACCCACTCGATTCAGCTACATTTCTTTCATTAATACCAATGACTCAGTAATAGCCTAATCCCACAACAACCTGTGCATTCAAATTTTCTCATAAAATATTTATGCAAGTCTTATTGAATATCTTAATAATATGAAGTGCATGGAACTGTGCTTTTCTTAAGTGTAAGAGAAGACATTCATTTTCTAATTCAGCTATAAAAATAGAAAAATTAAAACAGCAGAAAATTGTTGGTCATTTAGAAAGAATATTTCTTATTCTCAGAGCTGAACTCAATACTGGTGCTCACTGAAGCTTTCATTTGTTTGTCCACTTTCTTCAGAAACTGTTACTTATATCTCATTCTTTCTCATTTCTTATACATTGTTTTATTTTAATGAGTTTCATACAGACTGTTTTTTGAGCTTAGAGAATCACATACTAACCCTTCAAAGTAATTACCATTGTGTTTAATTTTCTTATTTTTGAGATAAAATTTCTCCTTTCTTCACCGACACCTAATGTTTGCAGGGATCTTATTGTTTACATAGTATCAAATAGTGTTTTCATATATATATATATTAATGTATATATATTAATGTATATATATATTAATGTATATATATATTAATGTATATATTAATATATATATATATATTAATGTTAACAGAGAAAGGGTAATTAAATCCAGAGGGTTTAGGTGAAGTGGTGTGATGACCTTAAGAGGAGGCGACTTAATATAAATGAAAAAGGACAAAAGATAAGAATTTGAGTTATAGCCAATATAATCAGCTGTTGACATTTCTGTGATTCCCTGGGTGGTGGAGAATAAAGAAAGGTTTGACTTTTTTTTTTTCATGTGCATCATCATACAGTATATGCCACCAGTAGGCTCTGGTACCTTAGAGTGATTTGTAAGCTTTCTTTATGATGTTTGGAGTATATACAGCATTTCACCTTCCATTTCTTTGACAGCAGCATTGAGGACAAAGAATGAGGCTGGTGGCCATGGATTGAATAAACTTTAGCCCTGTCCTAAGAGCAAGACAAGCTATTGTACACAGTTATAAAACTAACATTGCCTTAAGGAGGTAGAGAAGGGATACAGGAGCTATTTTATAACAAAGGGACCTAGAAAACACCATAGGTGATGACTGTCAAATTAAATTTCAGAATTTTTTATGCTTGATAAGACATTAGAAAACTAGGGTTGGACTTCCTTGTCTGATAGTCTGGAGGTGTTCTTTGGGTCAGAGGCTGGTGTCTGGATGTTTGAATCAGCAGGGCGTTGCCCATATGAGTCATTGTAACATGTTGATTATTACAGAATGTAACAGTCTGAATAAACTGAGTTTGAAAGCATACAAGAGAGAATCTGGGATATAAGAGATGACTCAGTGTTTAAGAAAACTCACTGAACTTCAAAACATTCAGGTTCAGTTCTTAGTATCCTAATTGGGAGTGCTTCTTGGCACTACAACTCTCACTTAGCCTCTGAGGGCATTTGCAAATAGCTGGTACATATGATCACACACAATATTTAATGTAATTACAAAACATTGTGTTCATCTGTGTGTTTAGTAAAATTGAGGCAAACATAAATTTACCTATGTAATCAAGAAAATTTCCAATAATCTTCTAAGTATAAAACATTTTATATTAAAATTATTTTCTACCATCTATAATGAAAAACTTTTTACAATAATGAAATATTTCATTTGTAAGTGTTTGTGGTTCTTGTATGAGAACGTGGTTGACCTCAAGGAGAATGTGGATGGGAACATATTGTTCATTGTGTCCGGATTATGTACCAAGGGCCAAGTAGGGAAAAACTCTGGAACAGAGAAGAGGAGAGGAGAAGGAAAACCTGTGGCTAGGCCAGGATAAGTGTGGGAATTTAGCAAAAGAAGAAAGTTGATTTTGCCCTGGTGAAAATCTGTTTGTGATGGACTGACCCCAAAAGGATATTGGAGAAGTGGAGAGAGAAAGAGAAATACCAACTACATTATAGCTAGCAACTAAAACTGCAGCTGTTTCGCATTTTGGTTTTTATTTCCTCTCTGAAATGTGATGTGATGTGATGTGGCAGGAGTGGTAAAAGTGAAAGCTATAGACGTTTTAAATTTCTTGTTATGGAAACATCTCTAGGAACCAGTCATCTCTCACTGATTTACCCAGCAGAGACCAGAGTCATGAACTTAAGGGCCACAGAAATGAAGTTCACTATTTTTTAAAAAATCTGGCTAATTTTGTGAAAAGCTAGACCCCTCCCCTGTCTAGAAAAAAAAAACAGTGACAGCACTAAGTTTAAAATATAGCCATGCAGGGAGTCAAGTCAGGTCCAGAGAAAGCAGTAGCTTCTGAGTATCATGCTCATCACAGAGAAAGACAGATATTCCCTTGAAAAAGGGAAAACGGGGATATTTTAAGAGAAATCAGGAAGGTCAGAGGAGCTGGAAAAAAGTAGAAAATAAGAGGACATCAGACGGAAGGTAGGGACAGTTCATAGGGGATTAAGGCAAGGGTACTGAGGATATATTTAAGCCTCCATCTTTATCCCAGTGTGGGAAAGGGTCAGAGAGGACAAGAAAAACCATTTCAGTGGATTAGATTGATGAGTGTTTTGGTTCTGAAGGTCAGAAAAGAGATGGAGCTCTCTAAAGACTTTTGAATTCTCCTTGAGATTAGCAGGACATGGACTGAGAGACCAGTGTCCAGAAGAGCCAGTTGGCCACTTCAGATAACTCTGGGAGTTCTCTATTGAGCACTGAAGTTTGCAGCATCTTTGGTCAATGGGAAGTAGATAATGGAGTATATACCAAAGGTCAGCTGGAAGACCAAGTACACAGCTTAAGGATTAGAGTACTTGGGAAGAAAAAGAGGAGATGGAAGCCAGATGCTGACAGGGCCAGGCCTGAGTGAAGTTATCAAGGTTAAAAGCCAATTCAGTAACGTACCTGGTCGGACATAGATTCAGGCCCAAGATGCGGTGAATGAGGATGAGGGTAGAAATCCTGAATCTGCAAGAGGTAGTGTGGCGTCAGGACCATGGACAGGGGAAGAGAGCCTGGTAAGAGGGTGATGGCAAAAGGTCCTGGATGGAAATGATGCTCTAAGCCTGGTTATGTAGAAACAGAGCTGCTATGGCGGTAAAAATGGAGGCTGAACCAAGAAACACTGCAAGAACTCCATGAGAGGAGGCAATAATTGACACTAAGAATGAAACTGAAGAGCATATTCTGTCTGGGTCATGAGGCCAAGGAAGAGGCAGATTCTTCAATTGGGCAAAACACCCAAAGGCGAAGAGACTAGTCATCAGAACCCAGGCAGGAGGGAAAACTTCATGGTTGTGGACTGATTTCTAGTTATTATAACACTAATAGTGACAAAAGTGAGTCTATGTCTAGTCTGAAGAGAAAGAAAACGAGAAGAAAATAGTGTGGGGAAGAGCAATTAGTGTTAGCTTATATTGTGGCCACGCAGTGCATCATCACCACAATATTAGAAATTAAAGGGAGGCTAACATGCACTTACCCTTTAGAAGCAGCTTTATTCAGAGAGACTCATGAACGCAGGCTGTTTTGAGACAGGCCATGGAATAGGAGAACTTTAGGTGAGGCAATCACCGAGGATAGCACGATGGAGGTTATGAAGGGAGAGCAAACTCAAAGGGATCAGAGGGTGTTCTGATGTGTATATTGGTACTTCCCACCACATGAACTAGCCTCTACTGACACGTATGTCAGTATGGTCATTGGTGGCAGGCACTAGACAAGACCATAACCTTATCACACCATCCTAAGGGGATAGAGGATGTACAGCTATATCCCAGCATGCTCTTCTGTGAATTATGTCACACAGAGTGAGTAAAGGGCAGCATGATCTCATTTCTAGAAATAAGAGAGAAAGAGAGAGGCTGCTCCTTGGTCACCTAAGAGAAACTACACGCTCCAAGGGTCTTGTCTTCATTGTCACTTCAATTACCTCCTTATCGCCTCACCTTTGTATTGGTTCACATTCTTTGTTTGTTTAATAAGAAATTTGGAAAGAAATAGCCCACAAAATAGATTTAATTATGATTTACCAGGAAAATAAAAACCTTTTCCAATAAATGTATTATCTTCCTATGAATGTTCAAAATATTCTTTAAAATTCAATGTACATGAGGCTGGAGAGATGGCTCAGTAGGCAAAAAATTACCACACAGTCCTAATAATCTGAGTTCAGTCCCTTGTCCCCAAGAAAAACAGAGAGACATGGCTTCATAAAGTTGGCCTCTAACCTCATACATAAGTCATGGATGCAAAAATATGCACTCATATACACGACGTGCATATTAAGTGATTCATACAATAAAATAAGTTTTAAACATTAAAATTCACAGCATAGGTTTTTCTGCACATTTACCTACAACCGGTGCAGTCCCTCTGTTTAGAAATTTGTAATGCATCCAGGCTGTGTTGGGACACACATTTAATCCCAGCACTCAGGAGGCAGACACAAGTAGATCTCTGTGAGTTCAAGGCAAGCCTGGTCTACAGATCGAGATCCAGGACAGCTGGGGCTAGGGAGAGACACTCTGTCTGGAAAACTAAAAGAAATTGCTAATGGAGGTATGAGGAACCTTGAAACACAAGATCCAGTTAGTCAGGGAAAATGCTTTTAAACAATGCAGGGCACACACAGTGGAGGGATAAGCAGAGTTTAAATGCACCATGTTACTGTAGTTAGGGTCAGGGCTTATTCTCTGGCTCCTCCAACAAGTCACAGAAAGAAACCATTGAATCCTATTTATGAGAATTGAAAATGCAACTGTGAATGTTGTTCATCCTCAGAGACTTACTGCTGAATAAGTTCACGCTTTTAAGTTCTTTCTAAACTCTTGCTGGCAGGTTCAACTCAGCTGTTCTGCCTCAAATCCCTCTCCAAGCTGACTGATTCAAACTTCTCTCAGCTTCTGAATAAATTGTTCTACTTGGCCTCTAATTACTTCTGTTCTAATTTCCTGGCTCCTTATTCTCTGTCTTTTCCTGCCTTCACCTCTGTCTAACTTGTTCTGTCTTCAGTCTGTCTCTGTAATATTCTCCTATTAAAACTGCCGGTGAACGCCACAAACTGAATTGCCATGAACACGATACTGCCTCTCAACTGACTCCCAATTGACAGACTGAAGTCAATTCAACACTCAGAATTCCTTTTTCTACTGCTGAATTTTCTAGTGTATTTACTCTACTGTATTTTCTTCTCTCTCTCTCTCTCTCTCTCTCTCTCTCTCTCTCTCTCTCTCTCTCTCTCTCTCTCTCTCCCCCCTCCCTCCCCCCCGTACCCTATTCTCTCTTAACTCCACTGTACTGCTCTTAGCTTCTCTTTAGTGTCTGTTCTCATGAGTTGTCTCTGAATAATTATGTCAAATCTATATCTGATTCTTCACTTTGTCGATCCCTCGATTAGACATCATTTTTATTCCATCCGCAGGGATTAAAAGGGCATATTATTTTCTTAATATATATATACATATATATAATTACACATATATTAAATAACTGGCCTACAGCAAGAAGAACCATGAAATAATCAGGAATTGTGTAAATGTTACATTTATAGTGTTTTGGTAATTTGTATTTGCAAGCCTTGTGGAAAGCATCATTTTTATCTTGGTGATTCTAAATTTCTGAATATAAATCAATATGTATCATATCTCATCTCTATCAACTTAAAACATCTATCTAAATGTAAAAACATCTTAACCCCTAAACAACTAAGTTTAATTGTAAAACTAAACTATCTGATCTTTAACCACATCAGAGATTTGAGAAGGAATAAAATTAATTATCTTAGTAGACAGGAAGTTCACATTAGCAGCTTCCAACATGAGAGAAGGACAGAGACAGTTTGCTGCCGGAACAGTCACCCAAAGCTGAAGATGATGCTCCAGTGTTAAAGGTGCACATTCTAGCCAGAAGGATTTTTTTTATTTTTTTATTAATTTATTCTTGTTACATCTCAATGGTTATCCCATCCCTTGTATCCTCCCATTCTTCCCTCCCTCCCATTTTCCCCTTATTCCCCTCCCCTATGACCGTTCCTGAGGGGGATTACCTCCCCCTGTATATGCTCAGGTGTATTCTAAGTGTCTGTCTGCATTCTAGCCACATCACTCAGACTCAGGTCTTTGGATGTGATCCTTTGCCAGAACAGCAATGTTGCTGGATTAAAATTCTTCTACAGTATGGGATCACACATAAACAAGTAGTGGATGAGTTGATTTCAGCTAGTGAGTTGAAAACGAAAGAAGAGGAAAGGTAGGGAGGTCTCCTAGAGGAAAAGGATCAAGTGAGTGAGAGGCAGACATGATTAAAATATATTGTAACATATACAAAATTCTTTATTTTATTTTATTTTTTGATATACAAAATTCTTAGGCAATAAATTTAATAAATATAATTTAAAATTACAGCAATTATATTTGCCTCCTAAATATTGTTATGGTATAAGTGGAACTGAAAAACCATGTTCAAAATAAGTGGATAAATTGTAAAATAAAACAGCATTTTTCAGAAACACAAGCATGTCTCAGGGCTATGGTTTTTGTTTGTTTGTTTGTTTGTTTTTCTATAGGGCAATTGAGATTTACAGATGGGATTAAAAACTCAAATCATAACATTCCAGTAATATTTTTCTTTTCACTCTGCCCATTATTTAGAAAAGAGAAAAAGTGTATTTTAGATTTTTTAAAAAATTAATTATGTACATCTGTATCTTTGAAAATTTAAGTGGTGATATCATGATAACTTGATACTTAAGTGTGGTATGCTTTGAATCTCCACCTCAAACTTCATCAACATTTCATATTTCTTTTCTATAAAAGATATCGTTGCTATGAATATCTGACTGAGTCAAAGTCATTCATATGCATTTGATTTTATACTAGACAGCATTTGCTCATTTTCATTTTAATTGAATTTGATACTTCAAAGGTCCATAATGACTGCACAGAAGTCTAAATCTCTTCTTAAAATGTCTGCAAATCCAGTGCCTGACACATTTTATATGATCAATAAATATTTGGCAAGAATAACTTTATGGATAATAATATTAAGAAACCAGGTTTGTGAAAGTTTGCTGGCTGAACAAACCATTTTCATTAAAAAATTATGTATGAGGTCATATACATACCTTTCTTTGATTATTGGCCTCATAATTTAAATGACTTCTTATGTACTTTTATGAAAGCATTTTCTCAATCTAACAATTAAACAAGTGGATGGCAGATGGTAACAGTCAGGTTATTTACAGTTTAAAATGAGATACAAGTAAGGAAGGGGAGACATAAATAGAACATATGGTGAAAGAATAGAGTTGGAAACATCAAATCAACACTTATTAAGCGTAAGTAGATATTTCTAGAGGAAACATGTATATATATGCATCCTCAGATTATCCTAGATGCATGACTCTTAAGTGGCAAGGACTGTACCTTATATACTTGTTTTTGTTTCTAGTATTCTTTTAGTAAAAGAAGAAGGAGAAGAAGAAGAAGAAGAAGAAGAAGAAGAAGAAGAAGAAGAAGAAG
>OU015748.1:15640251-15655388 GCA_907169655.1 Acomys percivali
TCTCTCTCTCTCTCTCTCTCTCTCTCTCTCTCTCTCTCTCTCTCTCTGTGTGTGTGTGTGTGTGTGTGTGTGTGTGTGTGTGTGTGTATGTGGGTGTGATGTATGATATGTGTATGCAAGCCAAGTTCACTTGAAAGCCCTTAGTACTTAAAAAAACTTCCAAAATCACATAGTGTAACAGACTTTTTTTTGTTTACCCTAGTGTTTTATAATTTATCTTATGTTAGCTTAGTTCAAGTAACATGGAGAAAGTTATTAGATGGAGTATCTTGTTTATGCGTATTCATTACTATGTCAACTTCACAATTTCATAGTGTCCCTTCTGTACATATTAATTAATATTTCTTTTTTTAACCACTTTTCTATTTACTCTAACTCCACGCTTGTGTATCTGGATCCAACTCTGCACGATATAATTCATCGCTGCTGTGTGGCTTAGTTATTTCCTTTACTCACAGGGAAAATCTGACACACTAACTTCATAATATCTACTCATTTGACAAATGTCAGGTTAATATTGATTATCAAGTGGACATGATTCGGAATCATCTAGGAGTCACATCTCTAAATACATGAGGTGACTAGGATTGCATACACTGTGTGCATCACGAATCCAGAGTCTGCATTCCTTGATGAGACAATTAGGAGAAAGCAAACTGAACACCAGCCCTCTCCAATTCCTGCTGTCTTGGTGTGGATGGCATGTCACAACAGTTCTGTTTTTTCTGCTATAACCTAGATAAACTTGTCCTCTCCTAAATTGCTTTTTGTCAAGTGTTTGATCACAGCTACAAGGAAAGTAACAAAAGCAACAAATGTTAGCAAAAAGTATGAAGATGTCCCGGAATTCCTGAAGTATACCTGCTTTAGGATAAAAATAACAAGTAGGAGTCAATTTTAGATCATAGTTAGTTTATATTGAATGTTGGGGCACATCCTATTATGATGTGAACCTATAACAAGTTTAAAATAAATATATTTTTAACTTTTCTGATTGTGTTAATTTGTATTTTCTATAACTTTCTGTTTTATTATTTCACTTGTAAATAAATTAAGACATTCTTATTAATATTCAAAATAATCAAAAGTATTTCATTCTGTCTCTTAGCTATCCATATCTACCTTTGACAATACTGTCTAAAAGCTCATTGATTTATAAAATTTATTTCACTTGGTTTTTTTACCTTTAATTATCTTTGCTTATTAAGAATATTAATAGTATATATCCTTCATCTCAACTTTGATGATATAGAAACTTAAAATTAAAAGAACAAATCAGTGCACATATGTCAAAAGAACACTAAATTTTTGTTCTGTTCTGTTTTGTTTTCAAGATCAGGCTTCTTTGTGTACCTACAGCTGTTTCACACTAACATCTGAAGTCTAACCTTGAAACTCACAACTTCTAAAATAAACATTATATTATTTATTTTTCTTCAATTTCTCAAGCATGAAAATATATATTCTAACAAGTTCAATATTGGTATTTTTAAAACTAAAACTCTATCCAGGCAGGTTCCTATCACTTTCACATTATTGTATTGGAAATCTTTCCTTTTTTTTTACCTTGAAACATTACATTTATAAGACTGTTTTGTGTAGCAAAATGAAAAATAGCTCACATGATAATACGTTACTGTTGTGTTCCTTTAATTCAGTGCCTTACTAAATCCGATTTATTAGTATTCTCTATAAATTCAGTTTCTTTCATTCCAGTTTTTGAAGTTCAAATGTTGACAATTCTACATTTTTATGACTACCTCTCAAATTTTAAATAGCAGTTACATGTAGCCATTATTTGTGGTAGAGTAACAATTACAATGAAAAAAACTTCACTATTGAGAGTTAAATTACACCAACTGAAATCTATGAGATTCTAGTCTTTTTATACTACATAATCTACATAAAAGTAAGTTTTATTTTCCTTGTAGCTTTGGTATATTTTAATTTGTTTTTGTTTTTCTGGCTTCATCCTTTTAGATAAAAAGATCCAAAATAAAATATTTTCAATTGTTTGTACTAGAAAGATGACTATATTCTAAGCTTTTATTAAATTAATTGATTTAAATAAAGGAAAATGCCAACATAATCACCTTCATCTTCACTTAAGAATAAGATCAAAAGCTTGGTGATGAATGCCTGGTATCATAGTATCTCAAAGGTCCAATCAATGTGATCTGTTCAAGATAACCTTAATCCACATAACGCCAAGCCAAATGTCAACCTTAGATCCATGAAACTTTACCTCAAAAACCAAACCAAAACAGAAAAAAAAAAAAAAAAAAAAACGAAAAGCAAAACAAAACAAAAAAAAAAAACAAAAACAAAAACAAAACAAAAACAAAAACAAAAAAAGGCTAACAAATATTTTAAAAGAGAAGATAAAGACCCAAAATATATGAAAACAGGTTTGAAAGGTTAATTTTTCATTTCCACTCGGAATATTTTAACTAACTACTTTCACATGTATGCCAATGAATGTTGCCAAGCAGACATAATCACTCACACATGAATGCATGAGCACACACACAAGTACACACATAAACACACACACACACACACACACACACACACAAATGTAAAGAGACGTGTTAAAGAATAGTTCATAATGTTAAAGGATTACAAAAAGGTCAGAGCATTCAGGTATTGGCCACTTTTAGTTGCTGTATACCAAAGAGAAAAAGAAAAAGAAATTGTTTTACTATGCACCTCACCTGCCTGGAAAGGAAGATTAAAAAAAAAAAAAAAAAAAAAACCCTTGAATCACATGGTCACACTAAGAACAAGCAGTTAAAGCATGCTTGCAGATTCCAAGGACAAGTTAAAGAAAAGGGAACCTTATTCTTATTTAGTATGTAGGACCATAAGCCTCCTTCTGCAGCAAATGGGAAAAATGCACACTCCCACATTCAAGAACAATGCAGAGGGTGAGAGATCTTGGAATACTTAGTCCTAAATCTTCATCAGTCCTTCAACTCAGATCTCAGCACACCAGAAAAGGAGAGAGAAAGACTATAAAAGCCAGGGTGGATGGAGGACACCAAGGTCTTCTAAATCAACATGAGTAAAACTAATATGAACCCATCTGAAGACTCTGAAAAACATTAAAGTAAACAGAGTCGACTCAGTAACAAATATCAATTATATAATATTTATTTATTAAGAAATTGCTAATTATCCTTTATATTTGCGACATTGGAGTATAAAAATTTATCCTAATTTAAGCAAATTAAGAAAATAAAAAAAATCAGTTCATTATCACAAAATTACTATAGAAACATAGAACATTGCTATGAACATTGTCGTAAATCATAGAGGCATTAAAATATATTCATTAGAATGGAAGTGAAAGTCCTACATTAAAAGATAAACTAAATTTTTATGGCCTACGTATGCTTTTTAACTGTGCTTGTGATAGCGAGACATGTGAATGGTTGGTATGAAGACACATTCCACTAAGATCTAATCATATGCATGGACACTTCAATCTGGTTATATAATCTTAATGATTATTTTGTACAACAGGACTCTTGGTTATATAAAAACATTGCACTTGGCTTCTTAAGTTTGCAAGTGTATTAGAACACCAAAATACAAGTCAATTTTCATAAAATACAAACAAATTTATGCCCCATTTAATGAGCCTAATTGTTGTTAGAGTTTCCCTAGAACTAAACTAGAGTATAAAGCAAAGTTGCCCACATCTTATATCTGATTATGCACAACTATCCTTAGCATGGACAAAAGAGGAGATATCAAGGAAGATTTACCTTCATATAAGACAGATTATGCTATTATAAACATTGTCATATGTTAATATTTACATGACCACATTTATAAACGTATGTTCCTATAATAAAACATACAATCTTTAGAATACTGGGTTCGGCTTTCTTTTATTCTAAAATGGAAACTGCAAATAATAAGAGGTGTTAATATTCATTAGCTGGTTATTGTGCTTGTGGTGGTTTATGTGCACTCTGTATTTTAAATGCACATTTGACTCATCAGCATCTTCAAATTTTTTTAAGTAACCTGAAGAAATCACCCTAGGCACTAATTACAAGATTCAGAAAACTTTGGATACAATACTGAACTATGAGATGACACCTTCCCTATTTAGTTGGTTCACATAAACTTTTCAATTCAGTTTTGAAATTTATATAAAATTATATCATCATTTAAGTTCAACATTAGAACGATTACTGCTGTTATTAGCCATAATTTGTACAGATGTTAGGTAAAAGGTTGGCAGCATTGCTACAAGCAAAGTAGCTTGATACTATTTCATCATGTAAATTACTGTCCTGGCTTTTTTGTATCCCTTGATATTTTATTTTGAAGCCATTTGGACCTGAATGAACATAGGCCATCTGTGTTATAACTTTGCCTTTCATGTTATTTTGTGAACAGCACTATAAAGTAATAATCATTTTTGTTTCCTGTATAAAAAACATTTCTAACTTTATGATGCTGCAATGTAAAATCGTTGTTTGCAAAATCATTTTCATTGTTAGAGGTTGCATAGTGAACATTTAATTTTTATTTTTATGCTAATAATGTTTGCTGAATTTACAAATGGCTAGAATATAAACTAATTCCTAATGCTGAGTAATCATAATTTGTAGTTCAAATTCTTATACTAATTCCTGTAATTCCTTATAAAGTTATCTATTCGAAGGTGACAGTAAGCGAATATTTTCTCAACTTTGTTTTAATATTTTTATCAGTAAGAGGCCTTACTCTCATACTTTAATAATCAATTGGCATTCTATTAAATTGTATTGTTTTGTTATAAAATGTTATATTTATATGGATATTTCCATATTTATATGTAGTTTGTATGAGGTGTAATGTTATAGTCACAACTCTGTACAGAAAGAAACAAAACAGAAACTCAAAAAGGGCAGCTACCTGGCAACAGTAGTTAGTGCAGAACACATGGAGGATCCTACTTGCTGGAATGTTTCTCATGGGTTGCTCACTACTCCTACAACCCAGGAGTGTCCCCAACCATCCAAAATTATTTGTGCACTGTCACATCAGAATTACCTTAAGAAAATGTCCTACCAGCATGCCTATCCCCAATCTTCTGGAAGGATTGTCTTAATTGAGCTTCCCCTCTCTTTGATGACCCTGGCTTGTATCAGTTGACAAAAAAGTATCCAGGATACCAGATATGTCTAAGTTCGCATATGTTGTCAAAAATTGACTATGACACATAACTAATTGAAACGATGCTTCATCTTTAAATAGACAATTTCACCTAGGGTGATGACACAAAAGCTACATCCCTGGAGTTCCTAGGCAAATTTTCTGGCACCTTAAGTACAATCCTCTCTCCAAAAATTATTTAATTTCCTTTTTTCTATCATATCTTGCTTTTTTGTTTTCTTTTGGCAAGTTCCTTATTAAGAAACCCTGGATAACATGGAACTTTCTAAGTGATCAGGCTAATCCAAACTCATGGAGTTCCACTTCAGGTGTGTGCCAGTGTGTCCAGCCTTTAACTTTTTGTTTCTTTTTATTTTTCCATATGAAAAATATTTTTCTTTATTGACAGTAGTTTTTTTCATACACTATGCTTTAGTTATGTCTTTCTGTCCCCTTATTCCTCTTAGTTCCGCCCCATCTCCCCTCCAATCCAAAAGCACATTCTTTTTGTCTCTCTTTAAGAAAACAAAAAGATATCAAAAGGAAAATAACAGCATAAAATGAAATACAATAATATAAGTACAAATTAAGTAAAGCAGAATATTGCAAATTATCCAAACAAGGCAATCAAAATATAAAGAGCCAAAACGAAAGTACAAGAAACACAGAGAGGGGAGATCCAAGATGGCAGCACCAATCACATACCTTGTCTGATCCAAAGGGCAGCAGTGACTGCACAGCTGCCTAAGGACCAAACTGAGCTACAAAAAACAAACAAACAAACAAACAAACAAACAAACAAAAACCAGAGCTGGTGTTTCCCAGGTGAGAGGGACCCACACTGTATAAAGCAGGTGTGGGTCCAGGCTTGGCCTACCAGCTAATCCATAAGAAAATCCCTGGGTTCCCTGAAGGCCTGTGCACAGTCTCCAAAGTCTAGCCACCCCCTAAGTGCACACAGCATCTGCACTCTGTGTTTCAGGCAAAATGGGGAATACAAAAAAGTTTCTACTTCTAGCCAAGAGGAGACTCCATGATCTGGAACACAGGTGGATCTGACCTTAGTCCACCTGGCTAAAATGTGGAAAATTCCTGGTCCATGAGGTGTGGGCACAAACTCCAAAGTATAGTCACAAGCCCAGGGCCAGATGGTTTCTGTGCAGAATTTTACCAGACTCTCAAAGAGGAGCTAATACCAACACTCATCAAACTTTTCCACAAAATAGAAACGGAGAGAAATTATCAAACTTGTTCTATGAGGCCACATTAATGATACCTGAACCACACAAATATCAAAAAAATAAAGAGCATTTCAGACCATTTTCTCTTATGAACATTGATGTAAAAATACTCAATAAAATACCTGAAAACTGAATCCAAGAACACATCTAAGATATCATCCAACATGACCAAATAGGCTTCTTCTCTGGTATGCGAGGGTGGTTCAATATATAGAAATTCTTTAATGTAATCTACCATATAAACTAACTGAAAGAAAGAATCCAAACTAAAATCTTCTTTTTTTTTTTTTTTTGAGGGGAGGGGTAAAGAAAAGGTTTATTTGGTTTTTTTTTGTTTGTTTTTTTTTTCTGTTTTATTTATTTATTTATTTATTTATTTATTTATTTATTTTATTAATTTATTCTTGTTACATCTCTATGGTTATCCCATCCCTTGTATCCTCCCATTCTCCCCTCCCTCCCATTTTCCCCTTATTCCCCTCCCCTATCACTGCTCCTCAGAGGGATTACCTCCCTCTGTATATGCTCATAGGCAAAGAGCTTTTGACAAAATCCAATACCTGTTCATGTTTAAAATCTTATAGAGATCATGAATACAAGGCACATACATAAACACAATAAAGGCTATATTAAGCAAGCTGATGGTGAACATAAAATTAAATGGAGAGATACTCAAGTAAATTGCACTAAAATCAAGGAATACCCAAGGCTGCCCACTCTTTCCATCTCTTCAATCTAGCACTTAAAGTTTTAGCTAAAGAAATACGACAACAAAAGGAGATCAAAGGGATCCACATGTGAAAGGAAGAGGATAAAGTATTGCTATTCACAGATGATATTATAGCTTATATAAGTGAACCCAAAAATTTCACCAGGGAACTCCTACAGCTGATAAAAATCTTCAGCAATATTGCAGGATACAAGATTAATTTTTAAAAAATCAGTAGCCTTCTTGTAAACAAATGACAAAAGGGCTAGGAAAGAAATTAGGGAAATACACCCATCAAAATAGTCACAAATAATAGTAAGTATCTTGATGCAACTTAATAAAGAAAGGGAAAGATGTGTATGAAAAAGGAAAGAAATTGAAGACGATATAAGAAGATGGACATATTCCCCCATTCTTGTGCATAGGGAAGCTCAACATAGTAAAAATGGCCATCTTTCCAAAAGAAATGTACAGATTCAATGAAATCCCAATCAAAATACCTACAAGCAAAAATCCAAGAATAGCCAAAACAATCCTGTACAATAAAAGATCTTCTGGAGGAATCCTTGTCCCTGATCACAAGCTCTATTATAGAAAAACAGTAAAAACAGCATGGTACTGGCATAGAAATATGCTTAATAACCAATTAAATTGAATTGACAGCCCAGAAATAAACCTACCGACCTACTGACATGTTCTTTATGACAAAGAAGCCAAAACCAAACAATGGAAAAAAAGATAGCATCTTCAAAAATGATGCTGATCTAACTGGATGTCTATATGTAGAAAAATGCAAATAGATTCAAATTTGTCATCCTGCAAAAAAAAATCAAATCCAAGTGCATTAAAAAAACCTCAACATACAAAAAAATACACACTAAATTTGTTAGAAGAAACACTGGAGAAGAGCCTAGAACTCATTGCCACAGGAGACAACTTCCTGTGCAGAACACAAATAGCTTAGGTTCTAAGATCAATAGTCAATAAATGGGTCTTCATGAAACAGAGAAGCTTCTTTAACTCAAAGGACACTGTAACTAGAACAAAGTGACAGCCTATATACTTGGAAAAGATCTTCACTAACCCTGTATATGGTAAAGCACTAAGATCCAAAATATATAAAGAACTCAAGAAATTAAACACCACCAAACAAAATAATCCAATTCACAAAATGGGGTACAGAGCAAAACAGATAATTCTCAATAGAGGAATGTCTATTGGTCAAGAAACACCTGAAGATATACTCAGGGTCCTTTGTCATAGGGGAAGTGCAAATCAAAAGGACTCTGAGATTCCATCTTACACCTACCAGAATGGCAAAGATTAAAAACTCAAGTGACAGCACATGCTAGTGAAGATGTAGAGAAAGGGGACCACTCCTCCATTGCTGCTAGTAGTGCAACCTTGTTCAACCACTTTGGAAATCAATCTGGCACTCTCTTAGAAAATGTGGAACCTCAAGACCCGGCTATATTACTCCTCAGCATATACCTGAAAGATGTTCTACCATACAACAACATTTGCTCAACTATGTTCTTAGCAGCTTTATTCATAATAGTCAGAAGCTGAAAACAACCTAGATGTCCCCCAAGGGAAAAATGGATAAAAGAACTGTGGTCCATTTACAAAAAGGAATACAACTCAGTGCCACGAACCATCTCAGTAGTGTATAGGTCCTTGGGAACAGGGTTCTTGAAGCATGGGTGGACAAAGAATGGCAAGTGACAGAGACAAACCCAAGCGAGTGTTTTCAATCTGAGTGTATTTTGCAGACAAACAAGCTAGATTTTATAACACATTTTTTGAAATGAGAGTGTTTTTGTGGTTACATTTTTTTCATATGATTCAAAATACAGGATACAAAGTAGTAATGTTGTCATCAATCTTGAATCATTCTTAAATCATTAGCTTGGTATCAGTATGCATGTGCCCTCTTTGTCAAAGGTCATTATACCAAACATCTGTGAGTCAAGCCAGTTTTTTCTTAGTTCTTCTTTAGATCTGAGCATCACTATCTGGAGCTATCTTAAACACTTTGTTTGTAAGGCATAATATAAAGTATTAACTAATGATTAATCCTTAGCCATGTTTGTATTAACAACTGGAGCAAAACTCAGTGGTAAATTCTGGGACTGGCTGCAGTCCCAAGTTAGGTCATCTCATAGCAACAGAGTTATGTCTGGAAAGTTCTGATATAGGGGAATAAACACAGAATGTTCCCAAACAAGAAGACTGCAATAAGTTACTCCTGGCAGGAACATCAAACCCATTCCAGGAGGCTCTCCCTGGGTAGGGGTCATCACCTCGTGTTGTGCAGTATCACATGTCACACAGACTCCATTGTAGGGGTCATGACAACTCAGCTATTAAAAACAAGGAAATCTTGGAATTTGCAAGCAATTGGATGGATCTAGAAACAATCATGAATGAGGTAACCCAGACCCAGAAAGGTAAACATGGTATATAGTCACTGGCTTCTTTAACCCCTGCTGCTAGGTATCCCAGGAGCCTCCCCAATTCCAGGTTTCCAGCTTGTCGCAGAGATGCCATAACTCCAATTTCCTCCTCTCTGTCCCTGTGTCTTCACCCTCCCATCCCTGCTCTCCCCATACCTGGTCCCCCTTCCCCTTTTTACTCTATTTCTCTCTGTCATAAACACACATTTCCCTATCTCCCTCCACTTCTGATGTATATGATAACTATTTTATTTCCCCTTCTTAGTGAGCTTCAAGCATTCTTCCTTGAACCCTTCTTATATTTAGTTTATTTGGGTCTGTGGGTTATAGCATGGTTATCTTATAAGTGAATATATACCATGTCTGTCCTCCTGGGTCTCTGTTACCTCACTTAGGATAATCTTTCTGGTTCCATCCAATTGCCTGCAAATTTCATTATATCTTTGTTTTTAGTAGCTGGGTAGTATTCCATTATGTAAACATATCATAGCTTATTTATCCATTCCTCAGGAACACTTAAGTTTTTTCCAGTTTCTAGCTATTATAAATAATGTGGCTATGAACATCGTTGAGCAAGTTTTCTTGAAACTGAAGTGGCCACATTCTGTAGCCAGGCAAGATTTCCAGTGGATGGAGATAGATACCAATGCATCCACAAATCCCTCTACCCAAAATCTGTCCTGTCTATAATATGGGAAGAGATAAAAAAATTGTACAGGTTTTGAGGGAATAGCTAACCAATGACTGGTCCTGAGACACAACCCCTGGCACTGCTAATGATACTCTGCTATCTTTCTGGATAGCAACCTAGTATAACAGCCTTCTGAGAGGCTTCATCCAACAGATAATGAAAACAGATGCACAGATCCAGAGCTAAACATTAGGAGGAACACAGGGAGTCATATTGAAGAGTTAGGGTAAGGAATGAGGGAGTTGGAGGGATCAAGGACACCACAAGAAGACCTACATAAGCCGTTATCCTAGGGCCATTAGGGCTCATAGAGACTGAACCACCAACAAAAGAACATACATGCTGGACCTAAGCCCTTTCACATATGAAACTGATGAGCTACTATGTCATCAAGTGGGTCCCCTAACCATGTGGCTGTCTATGACTGAGACTCTGTTGCATCACTCTGGGTCCTGTTTCTGTAGCAGGGCTTCCATGTCTTGCCTCAGTGAAAGAGGAAGCCCTTAGTCCTGATGTGACTTGATGTTTCAGTGTTGTTACTTGGCTATGTGAGGGGTATTGTTTTTAAAATTATCTGTATTGTATCCAGCCAAATTGCTGAAAGTATGGCTGAGAAACACTTAAAGAAATGCTCAACCTCCTTAGTCATCAGGGAAATGCAAATCAAAACAACTCTGAGATTCCATCTTACACCCATCAGAATGGCTAAGATCAAAAACTCAAGCGACACCCCATGCCGGAGAGGATGTGGGGAGAGAGGAACACTCCTTCATTGCTGGTGGGAATGCAAACTAGTACAACCACTTTGGAAATCTATCTGGTGCTATCTCAGAAAACTGGGAATAGGGCTTCCTCAAGACCCAGCTATTCCACTACTTGGAATATACCCAGAAGATGCTCCAGCACATAACAAGAAAATTTGCTCAACCATGTTCATAGCAGCCTTATTCATAATAGCCAGATCATGGAAACAGCCTAAATGTCCCTCAGTAGAAGAATGGATAAAGAAACTGTGGTACATATACACTATGGAATACTACTCAGCTATTAAAAACAAGGAATTCCCGAAATTTGTGGATAAATGGATTGAGCTAGAAATGATCATAATGAATGAGTTAACCCAGAAGCAGAAAGACTCAAATGGTATATACTCACTTATATCTGCATACTAGCCCAATGGGCATGTCCCACAAAAGCCTTCCCTTACCAGGAAACTGGGACAGAGGGCAGGACATCCTATTGGGACTCTAGATGAGAGAACCATGTGAGAATAGCAATGTAGAAGGATCCAGTGGGTCCTAGAAACCTACAAGTAGAACATTATGATAGGCAGATTTGGGTCAAGGGGTCCCGCTCAAACTAAGGCACTAGCCAAGGACAATACAGGCGGTAAACTGTAAACCCCTACCCTGATCTAGCCCATGGACAGGATAGTCTCCACACTTGAGTGGAGAGAGGGATTTGACTTTCTCATGTACTCTGGTGCCTCACATTTGACTATGTCCCCTGGAGGGGGAGACCTAGTGGCACTCAGAGGAAGGACAGCAGGTCACTGAGAGGAGACTTGATACCCTATGAGCATATACAGGGGGAGGTAATCCCTCTCAGGAACAGTCATAGGGGAGGGGAATAAGAGGAAAATGGGAGAGAGGGGAGAATGGGAGGATACAAGGGATGGGATAACCATAGAGATGTAACAAGAATAAATTAATAAAAAAATAATTAATAAAAAAAATAGAAAGACAATAAGGGTACCCTAAAAAAATTATCTGTATTATCTGAAAGCCCACCTAGCACCTAGCAATCAATTAAGACACAGACATTTGTTATATTTTAAAATAGTCTTAGTTAACCTGGGGCAGGGCAGATATCAATCCTCTAAACTACTTTCCTTAGAAGGGCAGGCATGGGATCCCTGTCTCAATCCCATACCATCTACTTCTAATAACTTCTATCAAGCTACCTCCCATCCATAATCCCAAATACTTGCTCAGGTTCTTCATCTGGCCTGGATTCTCCATCCACGCCACGGGCCATGTGCTTCTCCAGCTAACCCATGGCGGCCTTCCTCTCTTCACTGCAGGTCTCCCTCTCCTAGTGGCAGTCCTTCTTCTTCCCAGAATTCCTCTCTCTCTAAGCCCCACCTATCTCTTCTGCCCTGCCCAGGTGGGATGGCTTTTTATTAAGCAAAAGGTGGTTCACAGACAGAAAGCAGTAATTAACATAAAAATACATCAGACCATCCCCCAACAGAGGGGAGTGGAAAAAAGGCTAAGGGAGAAGTGGCTGAGTGGTTGGGACTGAGAGGAAAGGAGGGAGTGGGATTCTGGTTAGGATGTAAAATGAACTAATAAATTAAAGAAGAATAAAAAAGAAATGTACTATAATATTTATCCTGTCTCTAAATGAGTTGTTTGATAGCAATGTAAACACACAAAGATACAAAATTGTTATAATTAAATAAATACCATAAATAGATTTAAAATAAACTTACTAAATAAGTGTGAAACAAATGCACATTCTCGTGAAATGGCATCTCCAGGATATCAGTTCTATGAGTGCTATGACACCAATGAATCCCTGACTAAGGCAGGACAAAATCACCTATAATTAAAAGTGTCTGGGAGCTTGGAGAGGGCAATCTGAAATTTAAGGTCTAGGCAGCTCATATATAGTTGGGCACTTGCAAAACTTCATTTATATTTAGGAACCTTTCAACTTTCTCATATTGAAGATATAAGAAAAAGGTCTCTCTTCATCATGGCAAGAAAGAAAAGACAGAAAAAAACCATAATACTCTTTAAAGTTAAAGCAACAACCAAAACTAAGAGATATATCATGGAAAACATTGTCAAAAGAATGAGAATGGTTTTTTTTATTCTAATGGGACAAAATTCCTGCAAAAAATGCACTGCACAAACAGCAATTATTTTTACTATCTTTTAAAATTCAAATGAAAAAATGGTATTACTTATAAATGGCCAACATATATGGGCAGGCTTCATAGCCCCAAAAGGCAAATGCATGGCAAATGAGCATGCTGAGAGTAGCACCAGATCTGGGTGGCCCAATTGAGTGTGATGTTACCTTTGAGCTTATTATCACATCAAAATAAGTTATTTATACTACTGGTTTTTATCAAATAGATATAGCACACATTATTTATATAGTTATTTGGCACTTAGTGTTCATATAGTTAGTATGGCATAACAATTTTATTGATTTTGTTGTTTGAAACATTTTATAATATTAGATGACTGTCACTTGATTGTTTATTTTTGTTTTGTTTTGTCTTGTCATGTGTGTGTGTGTGTGTGTGTGTGTGTGTGTGTGATTGCAATCCTGTTGATGTGCTATTGGCTTCAGATTGCTGATAGAGTTTTTTCACCATTCACATTGTAATTTCATTTTCACATGTTATGTTAAGGTTAGTATTCAGGATAATATTGGCCTTATAAATAAAATTTGGAGCTCTTTCCAGCTCTAATTTCTAGAGACATTTTAGAATGATTGGCTTTAATTGTATTTTAAGTGTTGATAGGATTTACTTAATGAAACCATCTGCTTTATATTGTTAGGATAATGCAATTTTATTCATTATCAATGTGCTATATGATCAACATTTCATGATCTGTGTAGGGTCAATTGTCTATCAAAAGATTTGTGTAGCATATGCTCTACATTATCCAATGTATTGACATGCAAATGCTCATAATTAGAAGCTCTAATAGTTTTTATTTTATACATTATATATATATATGTTATATTTTATAATATATGTCCTTCCCAAAGAAATGAGGTAAATAGATAAAATGAAAATTTTTGTAGAAGAAAACACCCACATAAATATGATCCTATAAGATTCTATAAAAATGTTAGAAGTGGCTGGGTGGTGGTGGCGTACGCCTTTAATCCTAGCACTTGGGAGGCAGAGGCAGGTGGATCGCTGTGAGTTCAAGGCCAGCCTGGTCTACAAAGTGAGTCTAGGATAGCTAAGGCTACCCAGAGAAACACAGTCTTGAAAAACCAAAAAAAAAAAAAAAAAAAAAAAAAAAAACAGTTAGAACTAATATTGATAAAGTTTTATTTCTTAAGAAATACAATCCTGGCAATGTAAACAGCCCAGTGGGTAGTACTGTTTTCCTCACAAACCTAACTCTAATTAATCTCTGAAGCACACATTAAGATGAAAAGAGGGAATGGATTCCACAGACAGTCATCTGACCTTCTCCAGTGTACCATTAAGTTTATGTGCCTTTACATGTGCAACCGTAATAAAGAAAATACTTTTAAAAACCTGAGAAGCACAGCAAGTCATCTGAAAAGGAATTTAAGGAAACAGTTATATTTAAAATAACAAAGAACAGTTAGATTAAAGGCAATGAAGCAGATAAAAGACTAACCCTCAACTTAATGCCTCAATTGTCACTCACAAGATTATTTTTAATTCACTGGCATAGAATTTGTATATAGATACAAAACAAGTTTAATTCTAGAACAGTGATATATAATTCAAATGTAAGTTTATTCTTCACACACACAATATATATATGTATATATATCTGATATTAGTGTGTATATATACATATATATACATGTAAACATATATATATAGTGTATATATATATACACTTAAATATCAGGTATTGTACCCATAAAACTCAATTATAATACAAGGTTTACTTCCAATATTTTGAAAGTGCTATTGCAGGCTGTTGAGGATATGTAAGTTATACAAGTTAATTGTTAGCTGATCAAATCATGGGTATGTCAATCACTGGTCTACTTTTATCACAAAAACATACATCTTAGGTATGGGAGATAGATTTGAGTCTAAAGAAAGATAAGAGAGGATAGTTAGGTAAGGCCTTCAAAAACCTCAGAGA
>OU015748.1:15655398-15666823 GCA_907169655.1 Acomys percivali
AAAAAAAAGTATAAAGTATACTTTATGAGAAGATATAAATGATGGACCACCATAGCCCAGAAGAAAAACTATATTTGATTGATATAAGTTTTACTTTTTGGAGTGAAATAGAATTTTACCATTTGCTTTCCTAGTTGAGACATTTCCTTCATACTAGCTATCAAGAGAAGAAAGAAAGAAAGAAAGAAAGAAAGAAAGAAAGAAAGAAAGAAAGAAAGAAAGAAAGTTACTTCCTCTTCTAGGAAACTTGAGAATGTTTAGTTGTCATAACTACTAATGGGGGAAAGGCTTATTCACCTGCATGTATGCCAAATGATATAGAGTCAGAACATGTAAGCTTAAAACTATGCTTTAGACATGTTATTTAATATCTAAAATTTAATTTCATCATTTATAATAACATTCTAAATATACATACTGTGAAATTTTAATGAGAAAATATATGTAAAATGCTCAGAGTGAGTTTTGGAAACACAATATAAAATAAATGCTTCTTTATGTAGGATTTCAAGTAAACAATCACAGTTATTTAGGTGTCTGGGAGAATAAATAACATTAATTTGCCTACAGTTTCTTTAGTGGAGGCATTTAATTCACAACATTGGCAGTTTCCAACCCTCATTCTGGATCTAATTTACATACAGTTGAAAATATAAGCAGATTTTCAAAAGTCCAGAAAATTGGCTTGTTTGTGAAATGCATAAAGAAATGGTAAAAGGAAAAAAAATCAAACATAAAACAGACATCATGTAGTTACTAAAATAACATGTGATTTCACAATTTTGCAGTGGGGTTTAAACATTTTTTGTTATCATATTTCATGTAAATTTTAAAATTGCCCATGTTGGGCTGGAGAGATGGCTCAGAGGTTAAGAGCTCTGCCTGCTCTTCTAAAGGTCCTGAGTTCAATTCCCAACAACCACATGATGGCTCAAACCATCTACAATGAAATCTGGCTTCTTCTGGCCTGCAGGTATTACATGCAGGCAGGACATTGTATAATCAATACATAAATAAATCTTTAAAACTTCTCTATTTAGAAACATCATGCTAATCTTTTGGTGAACAAAATTACTGAGCTCAGTATGATACAGTTCCTAATTCATAACACAGGGTCTTTCATTAGATTTTTGTTAGGTTTATAAGAGCATCTTCTGTAATATAATGAAAACAGCACCTATTCTAGTCACAGAATTATGCCTTAAACAATTCTGACATTCTTTTGTTTTTCCTATCAAATTCTGATTCATTAGTCTAGAAAAAGAACTCTGAATCAACTCAATTACAACAATTGAATTTACATTGGTGTTTAATTCATGAACATGTAATATTGCATATCTAATATATGTATATGCATTTTTAATAGAAATCATGACTGAGATTTATAGAA
Source organism: Acomys percivali (assembly GCA_907169655.1). Classification (NCBI taxonomy): domain Eukaryota; kingdom Metazoa; phylum Chordata; class Mammalia; order Rodentia; family Muridae; genus Acomys; species Acomys percivali. Next base: position 15,656,789 of record OU015748.1, read on the forward strand.
TAGTGTCATCTATACATCATTACTTATTCATATATTTAAATATATAATATGTGGTAAATATATTACTTATATTTATATATTTAATATACAGGAGTATTTAATTATATAATTACTGTTTCTAATTTTTTAAAATTTTATTAATTTATTCAGGTTACATCTCTATTGTTATCCCATCCCTTGTATCCTCTCATTCTCCCCTCCCTCCCATTTTCCCCTTATTCCCCTCTCCTATGACTGTTCCTCAGAGCGATTACCTCCCCCTGTATATGCTCATAGGGTATCAAGTCTCTTCTCGGTGACCTACTGTCCTTCCTCTGAGTGCCACTAGGTCTCCCCCTCCAGGGGACACAGTCAAATGTGAGGCACCAGAGTACATGAGAAAGTCATATCCCACGCTCCACTCAAGTGTGGAGACTATCCTGTTCATTGGCTAGATCTGGGTAGGGGTTTAAATTTTACCACCTGTATTGTCCTTGGCTGGTGCCTTAGTTTGAGCGGGACCCCTTGGCCCAAATCTGCCTATCATAATGTTCTACTTGTAGGTTTCTAGGACCCACTGGATCCTTCTACTTTGCTATTCTCACATGGTTCTCTCATCTAGAGTCCCAGTAGGATGTCCTCCCCTCTGTCCCAGTTTCCTGGTAAGGGAAGGCTTTTGTGGGACATGCCCATTGGGCTAGTATGCAGATATAAGTGAGTATATACCATTTGAGTCTTTCTGCTTCTGGGTTAACTCACTCATTATGATCATTTCTAGCTCAATCCATTTATCCACAAATTTTGGGAATTCCTTGTTTTTAATAGCTGAGTAGTATTCCGTAGTGTATATGTACCACAGTTTCTTTATCGATTCTTCTACTGAGGGACATTTAGGCTGTTTCCATGATCTGGCTATTATGAGTAAGGCTGCTATGAACATGGTTGATCAAATTTTCTTGTTGTGTGCTGGTGCATCTTCTGGGTATATTCCAAGGAGTGGAATAGCTGGGTCTTGAGGAAGCCCTATTCTCAGTTTTCTGAGATCCAAAATATATAAAGAATTCAAGAAATTAAACACCACAAAACCAAATAACCCAATTGAGAAATGGGGCTTGGAACTAAACAGAGAATTCTCAACAGAAGAATATCAAATGGCTGAGAAACACTTAAACAAATGCTCAACCTCCTTAGTCATCAGGGACATGCAAATCAAAACAACTCTGAGATGCCATCTTACACCCATCAGAATGGCTAAGATCAAAAACTCAAGTGACACCACATGCTGGAGAGGATGTGGGGAGAGAGGAACACTCCTTCATTGCTGGTGGGAATGTTTCTAATTTTTATATTGTATAAACTACTTTGTACTATAAAGCATTTCAAGAAATGTTACAAAACTTTGTGTGTGTGTGTATGTGTGTGTGTATGTGCATGTGTGTGTGTGTGTGTGTGATGTGGTGTGCATGTGTTTACTGGAAAAGTCAGGTTATATTGAAAACCAGTCTGCAAGTAGATGGTAAATACTAAGGCCCTGAGGCCTTGAACACCTTCTCAAATCATTAAATAAAAACAGGAAGAAATTAATGATTTGTGTGTCCTATAAAGATGGTTAACAGTTAAGTGTGAATGCTTCCCTTCATTCTATTTGAATCCCCAATTAGGGCCTTTACTCTAGCAACAGGGGGCTTCAACTCTGACATTTGACCTACTCAAGTTCTTGTACTCACTTATATGTTCACATACTATTTCCCGCCGTGCCACAAACCATGAAAATAAAAAGTTATAAATATTAATAAAATTTTGGGTCATATGCTAGAAATAAAGAGGTGAGAGATGGCAGAGGAGAAGAGAAGAGAGAAGAGAGAATCTTTACAATATTTAAAATCTTTTAAAAGCCTTCTACCCCCCCCACAGACCCTTACTTGTTTTTTTTCTATGTATGTATGTGAAGTAATAACACCAGACCTTTGAAAAAAATCATAAGATAACCTACAACTACAGACACTTCCTAAAATACTCACACACATAATTAAAGTTTTAATGGAGGCAGTGTAGAAGAGTAGCAGCAATGCTTGTCTCAAACAGCGTAGACTATCAAATAAAAAATCAAAATCTGAGAAAGGGTGACCTCGTTTGGATTTTCTCATCTGTGGGGTACTGGAGAACTGCCTATGGAGGAATGTCTTCTGTGGTCATCAATGAAGAACTGATTGGCCAATCAGCTGGGTAAAAGGATAGGAAGTGGAAAGAGAGAGAAAGGAAGTCTAGGAAGTGAAGAAAGGCCTTTTCTGCAGGAAAAATGGAGAAAGATTTATTCATGGATGGTAGAAGGGTAGTTGGCTATGTGTCTGAGAAAGATGGTGCTTTGCACTTGACTGTAGAAACAGACTGATGGAGCAGAAGCTGCCTTTGTTGTTTATGCAGTGTTTATGCAGATCTCCAAGGTAGCTCAGACTCTGCACAGCATAATGTTTACATCTTAAAAATAAATCATAGTCTTTCTGTGTCAGTCATTGGGAACCTAGCTGGTTAAATGAAACTTCTGCCTTATTAATTTATTGTATTGATTAGTATAAAAAGCTATTATATTCTTCTACATCATAATGGCAAACCAATGTGGGGCTTGAATCTAAGTTTACAAACTGAAAATTACTGGATGAAAGATGGTTTCTCAGCCAAAGATCAAGAGAAAAAGTCAAATGCATTTCAAAGGCAAGGCCCTCATAAAAGAAGCTGCTGCCTTCTAACAAGACAGACACAGGGAGGGTAGTAAAAAGAGGCAAATATGGTCTTGCTTGACCCAAAGCCTGGATTTCAGGACTGAAATCATGCTATGAAGGAAGAGCTAGGCCTAGAACTCCGGCAAAAATAGAAAGTGCCACGGCATAGAGCTCTTGGATAGTTTCAGGCTTTGCTTTGGCTGTTGTTGTCATGGACCTGGCTGCAATGTTTTCAATGCTGATCATGGGTTTCTGTGCCCTCCCTACAAAAGTTCAAAATGAAATGAACTTAAATAAAGAGGGATCTGAAAGATGTAGTGCTAAATTACAAACAGTGAAACTAGAGGAGGAAAAAGAAACAACTCTTTCCATAGAAAATTGATAGCAGCCGGAGCCCAAGGCTTTCTAACTACGAGATTTTTGCCAGTTATATCTAGAAAGGGCCTACCTACACATTTTAACAACTAAATTCCAAAAAATTATGGACAAGTTTAAGTATGTTACAGTGTAAGATAGCACAACTCACCCAAAACTTAGGATTTCTTTATTCTTCTCTTTCTTTCTTTCTTTCTTTCTTTCTTTCTTTCTTTCTTTCTTTCTTTCTTTCTTTTTGTTGTTGTTGTTTTAAGTAATTTATTTATTTACTTTATATCCTGGTTGTAGCCCCCTCTCTCATCTCCTCTTAATCCCACCCTCCCCCCCATAACTCCTCCCCTATTCCTTAGAAAAGGGGAGCCCCCTTACCCACCTCAGCTCATCTAGTTACATCAGGACTGAGTTCGTTCTCATTCCCTGTGGCCTGGCAAGATATTTTCTTTATTTATTTTTTACTTTTACTTTGGTAGTAATGCCCTTACTGATCTAGAGGACAGATACACACCAGTCATATGTTTATATAAGGAGAAGATGATGCCATACTGCCCTAAAAGTCCACCCAGTCTCCTTAGACTATCAGGATTCCATGTGAAAACTGTTGTCAATAGACACTTTGGCCTAAAAGGATAATATGTTAATCAATATAAAGACTTAAGGTTAGGTGAGCAGACAGACATGCAAGTTGCATGCCTCCCATAGCCAAAAAGGTGTTGAATGCTGATTAAGGTGCAGTGTTACTATGCTCTGGGAAGACAGCTTATACTTCTGAAAGTGAGGCACATTCTTGTGGGAAATGGGTTATGGCAATGCTTGACCTAGAGAGACACAGAGGATATACAGGTAGAAAAAATATATGTCACTCTAACTTAAGTCTCTAAACACAAGAGCTATAAAGGTATAACCACCCATTCTATATGGAAAAAGAGGCAGGGCCAAGATAGTAAAAACAAATATAAAAACCTAGGTACAAGATACCTAGGGTATACTAAAACCTAAAATTAAAAAGGAGTTTATGTAAAGCTTAGTGATAAAGGCATAACTACCGCTTCCATATGGAAAAGGAGGCAGAACAAATGTAGCCACAAAACATATAAAAACCTAGCCCAAACCTCTAAACAGATACAGGTACCTAGGGTATGCTTAAGCATTGAGGTAAAAAGGAATTAATATAAAGTTGTTGATGTTGTTTGTTTGTTTGTTTGTTTTTAAAGGCAATGCTTTTTCTGTGACACAGGGCAAAAAGCTTGTCACTTTCAATGTGAGGTCTTTTCTTGGGAGACAGGTAATTGCTCTGCCTAATACAATAGGTGCCCAAGAGCTCAGAGGATGAAATTTAGATCTACACAACCTTGCTTTGTTCTTAATATTTCTTGTTGGCTACAAAATGCCCATGGCATTCTTTAATATGTCATAAACAAAGATTTACAAATGCCCTTTCTTCTACTCATATAAAGAGAAGAAAATCATCCTTAATTGATCTGTGCATTATTTTGCACATTCATAATTTTAAGACAATGTAATGATTGTGATGAATTATATGTTTTTAGAAGTAATGACCTGGACACTGATGAGGCTGGATCAGACCTGAGAGGATTTATTGTACAACATTCTGAGATGCTGACACATCTGTTCCAACATCCTGCATATTCCAGCTTCAACTGCTTTGGTTGCTATTTCTCATCAAAGCATGCTCTTAGGAGAGCTTTGAAGAAAGCTCCTGATCTGAATTGACCAACATTTCATACTGCTCTATAAAAGATTTCTATTAAGTCTAAAATTTATCAACATTAAAAGACTAGGCCACAAATGCTATTGCTAGCTCGCTCAACCATTGTCTTCAAGTTTATTTGACCCCCAGCCAGGCATTCTTCATCCCATAATAATCAGCTAGAAGAAACCTTGAGAATGCCCTAGTTCCCCTAAGTGGGGTTGGGTAGATTTTAGTTGTTTTATTGGACTATGAATGTTTACTGTCATTCTTTTTAGAGAAATATGTGAAGTTAGACTCTGGGATTTATATCCTTTCTTTCTTTTCTCTATCATTCTTTATTAGATATAGAGATACGGGTTGAAAAGAAAAAGCAGGATATAGAAATTATTTAGAGGTCATAGGACAAATGGTAGATTATTGAGTCTACTCTTCAAATTAAGGCTTTAATTGTTGCTCTTAAATAAGGTTATTTCTAGTTTGTCGGTATAAAATGGTTATATTGATGTAAAATAACTATTTTTGATACATTGTTATATAATTCAAATTTAATGTTATCCTTGATATACACATTATATACAAATTAAGGGGTAATCAATCAGATTCAAGATGAAGTCTGATACTAGTCTAAATTAACACAGGAATATATACCTTAGGTTTAACAATGATAAAATTTTATAGATAGATAGATAGATAGATAGATAGATAGATAGATAGATAAAGTTAAAATGAATAAGTATGTGGTGTTCAAAAACCTCAGAGACCTACAGAAAATGGCATTTAAAGACTTTTTTTCATTAATTTAAGAATTCTTGGACAATGAGATATGTCAGCTCCCAGCAGCACCCCTAGCCTACCACAAAGAAGCTGATCAGCCTCAAAAATCTTCCATATGGAGATGGCCTCAAATGTCGCAAATCAACCACATAATCAAAGAAATGTCCTCATTTCTACTACAGCCAGAAATCTGCCTAAAATGGGCAAGCTTGGCTGCAGGCAAAGTCAACTGCCACACTCTCCCAAGAAGTTCTTAATAGTTCCTGCTTCACCACTATGTCTATCAGATACACTGTGTGGGAAGGCTGAAGATGCTGCTACAGTGTTACAGAGTTTTTGGATGGCTATCTAGGCAGCAAACTGTTTCTTTCATTTTATTTTAATTTTATTTTTTTGGAAGCTACTAGCCTGAACTTCCTGTTTAATCTGGCAATTAACTTTATTCATTCTCAAGTCTCTGATGGGATAGAAGACCCGATAGTTATAGTTTTGAATTAAGCTTAATTGCTTAGGAGTTAAGAAAATGTTTTAGTTTTAGGTAGATGTGTTTAGAGTAAATGATACAAAATATGAAAGAGATTGGTTTAGTTTCCGAATTTTAGACTCACTAAGATAGTAAAGGTGATGTTTGCCTCAAGGTTGCCAAGCACAAACAAAACACTTGTTTTATATATGGTTTCCTGATTGTTTCATGGTTCTGTATGCTGTATGCCGAATATATATATATATTATAAGAAAATAGATGTATATGTATAGGAGGCCTTTATTCGACTAAAGGGGGGAAGTGTGGAGGAAAGTCTTTAGTGTATATAGCAGTTGTCAATAAAGAGATGCTTGGTCAATCAACTGGGCAGAAGGACAGGGCATGGAAACTTCCTATTAGGGAGAAAGGAACTCTGGCAAGTAAAGAGAGAGAGGCCTTTTCTTCAGGAGATACAGAGGAAAACACATGTGTGCATGGGTTCTGGGAGAATAGCGAGCCATATGGCTGAGAAAGAAGATGGAGGTAGCATTTGGGTTTGTGGAACAGAATAATGGAACAGAAGCTGCCCCAGTGGTCATCAGATTGGCAAGTGGGTTTTAAAATTAGTAGGATTAGAGCATCTTGGAATATACCCAGCATAGTGTTTACAGCTTAAAAATAAATCATAGTCTCTCTGTGTCATCTATTGGGGTACTAGCTGGTTAAAAGAAACTACTGCCTTAATATTTTTTGTATTGATTAATAGAAAGAATAACTAGTAGGTTTCCAGGACCCTGTGGGTCCTACTATTTCCCCATTCTTCCATGCTACTCTCGCCTAAAGTCTCAATAGGATGTCCTCTCCTCTGACTCACTTTCTTGGTAAGTAAAGTTTTTCATGGGACGTATCCCTTGGACTAGTGTTTTGATATAAGTGAGTATATACAGTTTGTCTCTTTTTGCTTCTGACAGGCAGATCTGGGTCCTGGGGTCCTCCTCAAACTAAGGCACCAGCCAAGGAGAATATAGGCAGTAAACTTCGAACCCCTACCAAGACCTAGCCGACGAACAGGATATTCTCCACCGTTAAACGGAGAGTGAGATCTGACTCTCACACGAACTCTGGTGCCCCTTTTCTTACCACGTCCCCTGGATGGGGAGGCCTGGTGGCACTCAGAGGAAGGATAGCAAGTTACCAAGAAGAGACTCGATATTCTAAGAGCATATATAGAGGGAGGAGGTCTCCCTCAATCACAGACATAGGGGAGGGGAGAAGGGGGGAAGTGGGAGGGAGGGAGGAATGGGAGGAAACAGGGGAAGGGCTAACAATCAAGATGTAATATGAATAAATTAATAAAAAAATCTTTCCAAAAAAAAAACAAAAAGAAAGAATAACTAATATTTTTATGAGAACCACTACTTTACAGACTATTGCAACTGCTCTTAGGTACCTTCTATAACTTTGTGGCAAATCTCTAATGCTAGAATCACCATATATATAGTTCAGTGACAGATCATGGAAAAATCAAGCTGGTGCTTACCTGGAAGCTTCAGCCTTCAGTAACTTTCATGCTTCTTGGGGACCAGGGAAAAATGTGAATCAGCACACTTATCCATGTTTTAACCTTTCAAACTAATAATAACTACCCTGGTAAGACAGTCTCACTGATGCAATATTAGCAAGTATTCTATGACAGTGACCAAACTCTGATATGACTTAAAACCCGCTTCACAAAGCAAAATTCATTCCTAACTCCATTAATAAGGTCAAGAATTTATGGCTCAGTAAGTATTAGGTGCAAAGGTAAAACATACTATCATTCTGCTAAATAGGCATGGTATTAAATTAACTCTTAAAAACTTATCATCTTACACATAATTGTTATATATCTTAACCTTTATCAGAGAAAGACAAGTAGCACAGAAATGCATATACAGCCAATGGACAGACTGTGTAATGCTCATATCTAAATGGACATATGTATCACAATTTCTCGTTTGAGGTTCAGAGATTATCACAGAAGAGGAGCAGAAAGAGTATATGAAGAAATAGTCCAATTGTAGAGAAAAACTAATTGTCCAGACACAATGTAGCAGGTTCATTACATGCACTCACATTGGCTTTGATAATATGCAGATCTGTGCAAAAAGAGTTAAAGTTAATGAGTGAATATGGGAAGTAATATTAACACTTAATCCTATAAAAAGTTGTATAGAAACCTACAACTATGGAAGCTTCCTAAAATATTAACATATATAGCAAGATAGGACTTGATCATGAAGTGTAATCTCTAGCTGAGGTGATGTTGGCATTTTCTGGCTGCTTTATTCATATGTCCAAAAACCATCCCTCTAAAAAAATATTAGCTGAGAAATCAACACAAAAACCTATAGTAATTCCCTAGACCGAGATCCCCAAAGGTGAACATAAGAATACACACAACAGAAGACAGGGCAATGTGGCTCCACCAATGCCTAGATATTCCACTAGAGCAAGCTCTGGACATTCCAGTACAGTGAAGCACAAGAAAATGACATTGAATCCAATCTTATGATGACCAAAGAGACCTTTAAAGATGAAATAAGTAAAGCCCTTAAAGAAGTACAGGAAAATATTGAACTACAATCAAAGAAGTGATGGAAATAAAACAAAGACCTTAAACTAGAAATAGAATCAATAAAGAAAACACAAACTGAGGGTATTAAGAGATGGACAACCTACATGAGTGAACAGGAGCTACAGATGCAAACTTCAAGAGCAGAATACAAGAGAAGGAAGAAAGAATCTCAGGCATAGAAGATATGATAGAAGAAATTGACACAATAATCAAAGAAAGTATTTAAATCAATGACTACTGGGTTAAGGAAGAAGTGAAGAAAGAATTTGAAAATTTTCTAGAATTCAATGAATATACAACATACTCAAATTTATGGGACACAATGAAAGCAGTGCACAGGAGAATTCCTAATACTAAATATCTTTACAGAGAAATTAGTTGATCTTATGCTAAAACTTAACAGCACACTTGAAAGCACTAGAACCAAAAGAAGCAAATGCAATCAAGGTAAGTAGATGGCATGGAATAATCAATTCCAGGGCTGAAATCAAGGCACCACAAACAAAGAAACAATAGAAAGAATCAGTGAAACATATAATATTTTCTTTAAGAAAACCAACGAGACATATAAACACTTATCCAAACTACAAAGTGACAGAGAAAGAGTATCTAAATTAATAAAATCAAAATTGAAAATGAGGGCATAAAAACGGATTGTGAGGAAATTCAAAGAATCATTATGTCTTCCTCAAAAACCATGTACACCATAAAGTTAGAAAATCTAAATGAAACTGATAATTTTTTCTATAGGTCACAAATACCAAAGTTAAATCCAGTTCAGATTAACTATCTAAATAGACCTATAACCCCCAAGGAAATAGAAGCAGTCATTAAAGTCTCTCAGGGAAAAAAAAAAAAAAAAAAAGCCAAGGGCCAGATGCTTTTAGCAGAGAATTTTACCAGACTTTCAAAGAAGTCCTGTAGCCAGTACTGCTCAAATTATTCCACAAAATAGAAACAGAAATAAATTCATTTTCTGCAGTCACATTCACCCTGATATATAAACCTCAAGAAGTCTCAACAAAGAAAGATAATTTCAAACCAATTCCCTTCATGACCATTGATGCAAAAACACTCAATAAAATACTGACAAAACTATTGCAAGAACACATCAGAAAACAAAACAAATGAAAACCAAAACCAAAACCCATATACTATGATCAAATAAACTTCATCCAAGAGATGGATGGTTCAACATATGAAAATCCATCAATGTAATCCACAATATAAACAAACTGAAAAAAACATCCTCATGATCGTCTAACCAGATGCTGAAAAAGCCTTTGACAAAATTCAATGCTCCTTTTTTTTTTTTAAATAAAACTCTGGAAGAAATCATGGATAAAAAGCACGTATATAATGCACCTACTAGAAGAACATTATGATAGGCAGATTT
>OU015748.1:15671823-15716311 GCA_907169655.1 Acomys percivali
GCCTGCCAGTAAAGAGAAACTGACTGTGAATATTACCTTCCTGCTTATGCTTTGTCAAATCTATAACAAGTTGCTTAGTTACAAATGCATGTGAGTTCTTGGAAATAGCTTGTTTTCCTCACCTGTAATATAAAAAAATGTTTTTCATGTAAGGTTATTGGTAAAATATACTATGTTTTCAGGATCACACATTTAAAAAAGGATTATATTCACATTGTAATTATTGTACTGCTTGAAAGATTTTTCTGGGATACATAAGCTGTGGGAGGAAAATCAAGGTCTTGAAGCTTGTTGGAACTTGCTCTTTGCAGCTTGTATTGTGTCATCTGTCCAGTGTGTGTGAGTGTAGGATTCTTTCTTCCCCTTTCTCCCTTGTTTCTCCTTGAAGGACTCTCAAAGGGCCAGGACACAAAGAAATGTTCGCCATCCTTAGTGATCAGAGAAATGCAAATCAAATAACTCTGCTATTCCATCTTACAGGTGTAAGAATGGCTAATCTCAAAAACTCAATTGACAGCTCATGTTGGTGAGGACATGGAGCAAGGAGAAGACTCTTCATTTGCTTTGCCGATGTGAGTGCAAACTTATGTGACCACTTTGAAATCAACTTGGTGGTTTCTCAAAAAACTGGGCATAGATCTACCTCAAGAACCAGACTATATCCAAAGGATTATCCACTATACTAGAAGTAAAATTGCTCAACCACGTTCATGGAAGTAACAGCTAAAATCTGGAAAGAACTTAGATGACCCTCAACCAAGAAAATGGATAAAGAAAATGCGGTATGTTTACATAATGAAGAACTACTCAGCTATAAAGAATTGACATCATCAATTTTCTAGACATATGGGTGGAACTAGAAATGGCCATCCTGAGTGAGGTAACCCAGACACATAAAGACACACATGATATGTACTCAACTTATAAGTGGATATTTGCTGTAAAAGAAAGCATAACCATATTGCCATTTATAGATCCAAAGAATCTAAGTAATAAGGAGAGCTCATTTAGGGCACATGAATCTCACAGAGAAAGGGACATAGACTAAACATCTTGAGTTAATGTGGGGAGGAAACTGAACAGGGGAGTAGATAGAGATGGCAACAGGAGAGGGAAAGGATACTGGGAGAGACAACTGGAATAGGGGATGCATCTCTGCGAATTGCTAGAAGTGTAAGGCAATGGAAACGCCTAGAATCTGTGAGGGTGACCCTCGCTAAGCATCCTAGCAATGGAGTACATGGATCCTGAACCAGCCATTTCCCATAATCCTGAAAGACTTCTAATGAGGCTTTGGGACACAAACCCAGGCACAAAACTTTAAATCTACAATTTGTTCTGCCTACAGCATGTGCAGGGGTAAAATGGAGCAGAAATTGAGGGAATGGACATTCCATGACCAGTTCAGCTGAGACTCATTCCATGAGAGAAAGCTCACCCCTGAAACTATTCATGATGCTCTGCTTTACTTGAAGACAGGAGCCTAGCATAATAGCTATCAGAGAGGCTTCACCCAGCATCTCCTAGGAGGCCTCCCCTTTTCTGAAGAGAAAGAGAAGATAAGTGGATGGGTTGGGTGGTACATGGGGAAGAATAATTAAGAGGAGAGGAGCGAGTGGCAACTGGGGTTGGTTTGTAAAGTTAACTGACTAATTAAACAATTAAAAAATTCTTAAAGACAATTGCAAAAGGAAAAATTTGGTCATTTATGAATTATATGTTAAAATTAGAGATTTAGATTCCCAAAACAAAATAAATCTGTTTTATTTGAAAACCTAAAGATAGTAAATGTCATATTTATCTGAAAATAGTCTTTAATTTATCTGGAAATAACATATTCTTTAGAAGCTTTCATATGCATAAATATAAATACAAATATAATGGAAACAAAAATTAAGGTCTTCAGCTCTGTAGAATTGAATGTTATCACCTTCAGATGATTTTACTTTTGGAAATGTAGAACTTCATTAGTCAGTAACTAATGAAACTGATAAGGTACTGAATCCTGCTTCAGCTTCATCCCTGAAATACTATGTAGGGGTAGAGAAAAATAAGAAAGGGCATACACAAATACAAAACCTGGCTTCCTCTGTTTCTGTAAAATAGTTTTACTAGATATCACTGTTTTAGTAGATACCCTAATGATGGATTAGATTCATTTGACTTTTGGTGTATAAACTGTTTCTGTTCTTAGTATTTAGTATAATCTTAGAAAGAACAACTCTGTGTTTTTACTGTAAAACAAAAACCGTTCAACTAATCATTGAATTGTTGGACTCCTGCTTGAAATTCCAAAGAAAACTGAGCGAAACCTGAATACTGGATTTCAGGAGTTTAAAACATCCCAGCAATATCTAGAAATGATTGCTTTTGTTATGTATTATTTTATTTTGCTTTTCTTCTTCCCTGCAGCTCTTATAAGGTTTCCTTAATTTGTTTGTTCTCTTTCCACTTAAAGCAAGGCTAGGAACCATTAGTGGAATGTGATTGAAGAAAATCAAGTATCCCAAGAACAGGAAATCTTCCACTCAGAAGCTTTTGGTCATGTTAGAATGCTTTTATCATTCCAGCTGCAGTGCTCTGCTACATGAATACTAAGGAGCTTACCGCTCCTACAGTTTTGATACATAATGCGCAGAAACATTATGATTGAAGAAAAGGACAATCTGATCAGATAACTAAAGTTAATTTTATGTAATTTCAGAACATCTTTTGGCTGTGAAAAGTCATCCATTGATTTTGGAAACAGACATCAACTGTTCTTTTCATTTTAACAGGGAAATATTAAGGATAATTGAAAATGCAGAAAAATGTATGTTTTTAAAAGATACTCAAATGAGACCTAACATACATACACACAGTCACACACACAGACATACACACACACATATTTGTTTTGTCAAAGACTAAGTTTAGCACACATTGTCAAAAGATATGCTGGACACTAGATGTGGTGGTGCACATCACACACTCAGTCATCATTGGCTCCAGAAGCTGTTACAAGAAAATACTGAGTCAGAGCAGCCTAGGAAACAGCCTTATTCTCAGAATTTCTCTCATAGTTGCTATATATATATATATATATATATCAAAAAACAAACACATTTTCAGATTTGTATGCTTTTTACCTTTTTTCATATTTTTAACTTAAAACCACTTTGAAAAGTAACTATTAATTGCAACATATGGTATCTAAGTTTCTGCATGTATATACTTGCTAAAAATATTAACTTTTTTTTTTTTGCTTTTTCAAGACAGGGTTTCTCTGTGTAATAGTCCTGACAATTCTGGAACTTGCTCTGTAGACCAGGTTGACCTCGAACTCACAGAGATCTGACTGCCACTGCTTGTCAAGTGCTGGGATTACAGGTGTACACCACCTGGCTTTTAAACTATTTTTTAAAAGATTTATTTGTTTATAACATATACATCATTCTGTCTACATATAGCCTGTATACCAGAAGGGGGCACCAGATCTCATTATAGATGGATATGAGCCACCATGTGTTTGCTGGGAATTGAACTCAGGACATCTGGAAGAGTAGAAAGTGCTCTGAGGTGCTGAGCCATCTCTCCAGCCCCCATATTAACTAATTTTATGGTCTTAACAGTTCTTTCATTAAATTAATTTGCAAGGAATTTGAGTAACTGCCTAGCCAGGCATAGTACTTGTAAATGTCAGAGCCTTCTACGGCAGGACGGCAATGCAGGCCATGACTGGCTAGGTTAATGCTAGGAATTTTGAAAGTTTGTTTTCCCTGTGACAGTGCATTTAATGTTTATATTTAATGGCCAATCCCATCATATTGTGTTAATGTAAACTGTTAAAGGAAAATGATTATGTTTTCTCTTTTCTGTAAAGGCAGTAGAAATAGTCTGAAAAGTTAATGATTTGAGAAAAATATGTAGTTAAATTGGAAATGTTAACAATTGTTAATAAAAATTGTGTATGGAGAAATTGAAATAAAATTACAAAGTGGATATTTAGCTTAAACTCACTAAGCATATATTTCTGTCTCTGTTATCTTTCTATGAAAGAAGGGTAACATATATTCATCTCAAGCTTTGAAATGAAGAATAAATAAAAATGATATAAATATTTTGAAATAATAATTAGTTTTAATACTTCACACACACAAACACAATTTTCTTGCATAAAGTTTTATTTAATTCTCATTTAGGAGATGAGACTTGTACTTTTAAACTATTCAAATTCTATATTTCTGTTTTAGTACTTTAATATTATTTTCAACTGTTTATCATTTTATTTTCTGCTTTCATGTTGGTTCTTTCTAAGGTAATTGAACTGTATTTTCCGACAATAATAAATTTACATTTATTTATTTATATTGTACTTAAAACACAGGATTTTATTATTTCTTTAACGAAAGTATTCCTAATAGCACTTTAAGAATAGATTTTTCTCTAAGATGTTTTGTATGTTAAAATTAAATGAAGAAAAAAAACCAGCATTGTTTCATTTCAGTTTATCAAGGTAATGGAAAAACAGCAAAAAGACATTTAATAGATTTTACAGAAATACTGAAGTCTTTCTTTCATATTTTTAACTAACAACAACTTTGAAAAGTCACTATTAATTGCAACATATGGCATCTAAGTTGCTGCATGTATATACTTGCTAAAAATATTAACTTTATTTTTTGCTTTTTCAAGACAGGGTTTCTCTGTGTAACAATCCTGACTATTCTGGAACTTGCTCTGTAGACCAGGTTGGCCTCAAATTCACAGAGATCTGCCTGCCACTGCCTGCCAAGTGTGGGGATGGAAGCTGGGGGTGGAGCAGTTGACAAAGCAGCTATGCCATTGCTGCCTTGACTGGCATTCAAGCCCTGGGCACCCAGTGGTGAGTCTTCCTCAGAACAAATGGAGTACAAGATGGTCACGGTGGGGGAATGGTATGACCACCTGAGCAGGAGTACACCAACCAGCCTTTATTAACCGTGGGCTGTAGGGAAGTGTTTGAAGATGACTGTGTCTGATTCGCTGGGGCTGGGAGTGCCAGGATACTTAATATGCATGCAGTAGCTGAGTACTTCATTTACATACAACAGCATAGGATCCTATCACAAGAACTAAAACACAGTATTTGATTATCCTATTGTTGAGGGAATAACTTAGATGTAAGATTAAAGGTCATTTGCAAGAGGCGAGGACCTCTTTAGCATAGGATGAGGTTTGATAAACTGGTTTTCTCATCATGAAAAGATAGGGTCTATGATCTTCCCTGAGTGATATGTGATGCTCCTGACAAGATCTGAGGTTACCAAATCAGGTGAAGTGAGAACCCTCCAGAGAAATGGGAGTCCACAATCATAGACTGAATCCAGATGGTTATCCAGGGATGTCAGATTTCAAACTTATCTAGTAGCATTCCACAATCTAGTACTTGGAGTTTTAGCTACAGCAATAAGATAACTAAAAGAAATAAAAGGATTACAAATTAGAATGGAAGAAGTCAAAGTATTGCTATTCACCAGTGAAATTACTCACCCCAAATAAAGTTGAATTGTCTCACTGAAGATGGTCCTGGAAGTCTAATTTTTGTAATACTAACAGGCCGTCTGAACACCACCAATGCACCCCCACCCCCACCCCACCCCACTCTACCCCATTCATCATTCATCACTTCTGCTTCCTTTGTCCTCATGGACAGATGGCTGACAATCCCTGGAAGAAGGGAGGGTCACAGCAGGAACCCTCAATAGTTATTACCAAGGCTATTGGCAAATCTCCACCAACTAAAGACAACACTTGCACAGCTTACTGAACATGGAGAAATGCCTGTCTAAGAGCTTTCAAGCCTACAGACAAGTATTTGTGGAACTGGAAAGTATTCTGCATGCTACCAAAGGAAAACTGTAAACACAACTGCAAATCCTTTGACCCACAAAAGTGACCACCATTCACTATATGCTGGTGCAGTAATGACAAAAATCTTGTGGGAATATTCAACCAATATATGATATGATTTAAGACCCATTTGATGAGACTGAGCCTATAACCAACATTGCTTGTGTGACCAAGAACCCGAAAAGATATAAGCCAGGAACTAGGGTAAATCCAAATACTATCGTTCTGTTAAAGGAATATAGTAAAAAAATAACTTCTGGTGACATTCTCTTATTTTCCTAGATCTGAGTCTTGCATTAAAAAGTTAAGAAAAGTGATCCTGCAACAAATTTAAACAAATACAGAGGCCCACAGGCTGCGAGTAATATGTAAAGTGAGACCTTGGAACATTTAGTCCTAAACGCGATGTCTCGATCAAATCCTTTCCCTTAGTACAAGAAAACTCTGTGAAAGAAGAGGCAAAAAGAGTGTAAGAGTCAGAGGGAATGAAGAACAACAGCAGAAAATGCCTTAAAGATCCTGTAAGGCTTAGGTACATATAAACTCACAGAGACTGTGACAGTATGCACAGGGCCTACACACTGTCACAATACACACACAACAACAACTTCAACAACAAAGAGCTTTGCAGAATCAACTTTCTTTACAGCGAAGTTAATGTTCTACATGAAATCTAAATAAATAACTGAATTTATCATTTCACAATATTCAAATATATTATGAAAATATTACTGTAGTGGACAAATGTAACACCTTCACTCCTTCAAATATTTTTTCAAGTCTTTTTTTGTTCTCAATGTATTATCCAGACTTGCAACTGTAATTAAGCCAGAGGTGGCTAAGTTTAAACTATAAAAGACTGATCAGTTTACAGTTTCTTGGAGGATCAAGTCTAAGGCCAGGTCACACCTTTGGTTTGCTGACTAGGAAGCATAGCATTAAAGACATGCTTTTTGGAATAGTGGTTAACATTATTCTAAGTGACTTGGGTAATCAAATTTTGTTTACCAATCTCCAATATTAAACATTAGAGCTTCCATAAAGATCCAGAAGACCTCATACCATCATTCTGGAGACAAAACCTTCACATATGGATACACAAATGACAGTGTGTGCTTAGAGACAAGATCTACATTGTATGCATCATTGGTAGACATATATTCAAATCACAGCACTTAGAAAAGTTAATAATACAATGGAAATATTATTTATGAAAATATAAATATTAAAATAATAGAGAGCGTAAGAGGATCAACCTCTGATGCTTCCTTGACTTCAAGATGTCATAAAAACAATATATATTGAGTAAAAGTTAACTTTGATCTTGAATTTGATCTTTCTCCAACCTAGAATGATTCTCTTTTCTGTAGGAAAGCCATGTTATAGCAATGATAACTATCTACACAGTACCATCATATTAAAGTGCAGTGCTTGTTACTTTAGGTGTGTTAATAACAATTGTAGATAATGATGTTTTCCACTTATAGTAGTTTTAAAAACATAAAGCACATAATATGCTTAGTAGTTTAGGTGTATTAAATACACCTAATTATGGTATTGCTCACTTATACAGGCTTTAATAGCATAAAATACTAACTTTTAATCATAGTATTATTTTAGATATTATATTAGACAATAACAGCAGTGCTCATTTTCTTGTTTAGAAAGTTGATCTTTGAATATTCTTATAAGTAAGCATAATCTGATTTAATAATAATTATTATTTAATTTATTAAATTTTATTTACATTTTTAACAATATTTTGATCATTATTTTACAAAAGAAAGATATATACATTTCATAATTATTTTTTCTTGTGTCTACTTATCATGAAAAATAACATGTTTCAGAATATTTAAAATAAGCCAGCCAAATTTCTTAGTGAGAAAAAGCTCTCTGGACAAGCCTGATTATCTAATTTCAACCCCAGGAATCACATGATGTTAGGCAAAAACCAGTTTCTACAAATTGTCTCCCAATCTTAACAATTACTTCATGACACTTGTTCTTCCTTCTAAATTAATATTTAAGTGTAATTTGACTAAATAGTTTCTGTTAAGAAATCCAAGTACATATTTCAAAGCATATCTAATGTAAATTCTTTTAGTTTTAATTCACAGTAAGTATAATTTTATGTTATATGCAGCATTGCCTTGTGATGTTAAATGGTCACCCTCTAAAGAAGAAAAGTTTAGGTTGAGATTTCTGATACTATGATAGCACAGCACAAAATATCTACAAAAACATCACATATGGTTAAATGACACTGCTCCCTGAGCATTACTGAGCATTGGGTTTTGTTGTTGTTGTTGTTTTGGGTGGTGGTGGTGATGGTGGTGGTGATGATAGTGGTGGTGGTGGTTTTTCTAGACAGAGCTTCTCTATGTAGCCTTGGCTGTCCTGGACTCACTTTGTAAAGCAGGCTGGCCTAAAACTCCCAGTGATTCTCCTTCCTCTGCCTCCTGTATGCTGGTATTAAAGGTGTGTGCCACCACGTCCACATATGTTATTTAATTAAAATTATTTTTTTTTATAATTTATTCACTTTACATCCCAATTGTAATCCCTCTCAAGTTTCCTCCCAGTCCCATCCTCCCTCCCTCACTATTGCCCCAATGCCCCTCCCTTAGTCTTTAGAGAGGGGGCGTCCTTCTCCCCTAACAACTGATCCTAGCCCACCAAGTCTCTTTATGACTGTCTGCATCCTCTTCCTCTGTGCCCTAGTAAGGTACTCTGCCAGGAGAGAGTAATTAAAGAACAGTCAGCAGAGTCCAAGTTGCCTCTGTTCTCCTTGCTAGGGGACCCAAAAGGAGACTGAGCTGTCTATTCGCTACATCTGAGCAGAGTGCCTAAGTCCTCTCCATGCATGGTCCTAGTTTGGGGCAATAGTCTCTGCCAACAAATATGGAAGGGGAAGGGTGTGTGTGTGTGGTGGAGAGCATTGTTTTAAATAGTATTTTTTTACTACACAAATATCATTAGTGGTTCATGGAAAATACACAGCAACTCACTGCCCAATTCTTTCCATTTTAATATAAACAAACATATTTAATGTGTATATGTACATATCTTTAACTATAAATGTATGTAATAACAATGTATATATTAGAGTTTCATATGAATGATCCTTATTAAAGTGCCTTTGTTTCCCCTCTGAAGCACTTGAATATAAATACTACTATATATAATCACTCATGCTGGTCACTGGAGCTAAGTGTTACCAAAGCCCACATTTTTGTACACTAATTATTTCATTTATTCACACAGAAAATCATAAGCCAATAAACAAGAGTGGTCATGTAACTACAGACTAAAATACTCTAATATGCAACTGGATTGTGAAAACAAGCAGCTGTACCAACAAGATAGGCAATCAAACTGACAGCGTGTCTCTAAATAAATGAATGTGTGCCACTTGACAAATTTAAATAAGTGTTGAAACACTGCAACAAGTTAATGTGGATTATCATATTCATTCAGAGTATACACAATTTACATGAGATAATTTTGCATTTATGTCAGGCAGACACACAGTTTTATAAGCACAGGAACATGTCAAGTACACCTGGTGTATGTATTAAAGCAAATATTTTAATGTAAGAGCCATTTAGCAAGTAAAAAGTTAATACTAATGAATAATACAAAGATTCAGCTATGAGATGAAGGATTCCTCTAACATCATTATAAATTATGTTACAATAAGTAATTCTTAGAAAAAATTTATTCAACTTTATTTAGTATTTATGATCATGTGTAAAATTGTAATAGAAAAAGTATCAATCATATTTTGATATTGTTTTCTCTCCGTTATAAAAATAAGAGCTCATATATAATATTTATTATATAATGGTGTCTAATTCTATTCATATTTTGCCATTAAAATAATTACTTTTATATTTATTCCTTAATTATTCTGTACTATGACTATATGATATATTCTCTTTTACATTCCTTTGCTCATGAGTGCCTAAATATATTCTGTACCATGGCCATTTATGTAATGCCATAACATGTATGGTTGTATCAGTGTCTGTTATACACTAGTTTAAGTCTCTTCTGGCATATACCTGGAAATTGTGTAGATGGATCATGTAGATATTTTCGATATTTGGGAAACCTCCATGTTGATTTCCATAGTAGCTACATTAACTTATACTCTCATCAAAGCTGTATACACATCCATTCTCTTTATTCTTTACAGAATTTGTTTTGTTGTTATTTTACAGTATGGTATTAATTAGAATAAATTCAATATACAACTGGTTTTGAATGTCAGAGCTAAGAAATTGCGTCAATCATTGAAGTTTTGTGTTATATCATTTTGCATAGCTTCTTTTCCAATCCTTGGATCAGTAACTCATACTTTTGTTGTGTGTAAAATACAGAAAGTGAAATAAATGATAATTGAAATTGGGGTTCCATTGATTCTTGGAAGTCTAATTTCACAGAGTTTGGAAATATACCTGCAAATATTAATGATTATGTCCAAGCATATTTAAAGATATATGTATGTGCTTATATACTTATGTATGTATTAAGAAAATGAGGTCCTCACGTTATTTCTAACTTTGTGTGTGTGTTTCTTTTTTTAAAAAAATAAACAAAGGAAAACTGCATTTCAAATTTTATCTTGAAGAAACTAGGAACCCTTGCTCCCAGTATGTAAATTATATTGTATTACGCATTAATTAAAAAATGTGTCATTTAGAACACTTGATGAAGTATATAGAAACAAACTGTTACATTGTATTTACTATGGATGATTCAGGAGCAAGGGTTATTGATGTACAGACACAATGATAATAAAAATGCTGTCAGTTAAAGGCGACATTCATGTTCCTCTTTATTCTATTGTTTTATTTTTATTTTTTATTTTTATTTTTTTTTTGAGATCTGAAATTTTTTATATTGAATATTTCACACTATCCTAGAGATTACCCATTTATTTTTGCATATATCCATAAAGTTTGTGCCTCTTCATTATACTGTGCCTTTGTGAATTGTGTTGTTTTCCTTTCCCCTGATGGCCATGATGCTTATCTACCTTTTTTTTTTAATTAATTAATTAATTTATTAATTTATTCATATTACATCTCAATTGTTAGCCCATCCCTTGTATCCTCCCTTTCATTCCTCCCTCCCCTTTCCCCCATCTACTCCCTTCCCCTATGTCTGTGACTGAGGGGGACCTCCTCCCCCTGTATATGCTCCTAGGGTATCAAGTCTCTTCTTGGTGACTTATATCCTTCCTCTGAGTGCCACCAGGCCTCCCCATCCAAGGGACATGGTCCGATATGGGGCACCAGAGTTTGTGTGAAAGTCAGATCCCCTTCTCCACTTAACGGTGGAGAATGTCCTGTCCATCGGCTAGACTGGTTAGGGGTTCGAAGTTTACTGCTATATTTTCCTTGGCTGGTGCCATAGTTTGAGGAGGACTAGAGGGCCCAGACCCGCCTGTATTTTTCCAGGACCCACTGGATCCCTCTATTTCCTCATTCTTCCAGGCTTCTCACCCCTAAAGTCTCAATAGGATTTTCTCCCCTCTGACCCACTTTCTTGGTAGGTAAAGTTTATCATGGGGGCGTACCCCTTGGCCTAGTGTCTCGATATAAGTGAGTATATACCATTTGACTCTTTTTGCTTCTGGGTGAACTCACTCATTATGATAATTTCTAGTTCAATCCATTTGTCCACAAATTTCGGGAATTCCTTGTTTTTAATAGCTGAGTAGTATTCCATAGTGTAAATATACCACAGTTTCTTTATCCATTCTTCTACTGATGGACACATAGGTTGTTTCCAGGTTCTGGCTATTATGAATAAGGCAGCTATGAACATGGTTGAGCATATGTCCCTGTTGTGTGGTAGTGCATCCTCTGGGTATATTCCAAGGAGTGGAATAGCTGGGTCTTGAGGAAGCCCTATTCCCATTTTTCTGAGAAAGCGCCAGATAGATTTCCAAAGTGGTTGTACTACTGTCATTTTACCTTCTAAACTACATAAAATACGTGAATAAGTTCTTCTAATTTCTGAGTAAGAACACTTTAAATTGTGAAAAAGAATATAGGAAAATAGGTACAAAAAACTTGACAGAAATCTGATGGTCAAATATTTACAATTATTTTTTAATTGACCAACAGGAGACAGTAAGATAAGGCTCTGCTTTTTTTTTTTCCATCCCATACACAAACCAAAGACTTGTTTTTGCTGAATAATATTATTGAAGCAGTATTTTAAAGACAACCCACTGCTTTGTGTAACATTCTTTTATATCTATACAGTGTTTATTTGATAACTTTACCATAAAGGCAATTTGTGGGGGGTTAGAGATGTACCTCAGTGAGAGAGAATATGACTGGCATTATAAGATCATTAGGGGAATTTATGATAATCTCTCTTATTGGTAATTTGGTAAGTGCATTAGAAATAGTATAAAATATATGCCGAAAATATATCTACTAGGCAAGAATATTGTTATAAGTGATTTTAAAGTGTTAAAAGTGGTGGTGAAGCCATTTCATGAGTTTGAAGCTTCCTGCTAGCTAGCTGAAGTTGTACTTGGTAGCAATACCAATACTTAGGAAGCTAAGTATAACATTACGTATTATAACCTACTCAAGGCCACAAAGGGGACTCTGAAATATATATACCATATATTCACATATATAAACATATAAATACATATGAAGAGATATGTTATGTGTCATATATAATATCATATATCATATATGATAGATAAATAGATAGATAGATAGATAGATAGATAGATAGATGATAGGTTAGATAGATAGGGAGGTAGATACATAGATGATAGGTAGATAAATAGATAGATGATAGATAGATAATCTGTAGATGAATTAGTACATGAAACAGAACAAAACCAAAATAATTGCCTTCCTCTCATCCAATTATTTCATTAGCCATCATGTTTTATTAACTATTCTTTCATGCATTTTGAAAGATGTTCAAATTCAATGTATAAACATAAATATATTTTAGTGGTCACTCAAATAAGTGTATTTCTGCTGAAAAGACAGTGTGGAACAACTGCTTGGCTTTCATACAACTCATATGCTATGGAATGCCAGCAAGCTATCTCATTCTATTGCTTCTGGACAGAGAGCTTGTGGTGGGACTGGCCAGATGGCCCACATTCAGAACCTGGCTGTGTATTTTCATGGTTGTCCTGCTATAGAAGATTTAATTATTTTCTTTTTTTTTTTTTCAGTTTCATTACCACAAAAATGAGGATAAAATGATTTCCCATGTTTAATAGCATAACAAAGTTAAAGTGATAAGTTAGCAAGTTAAAAAAAACTGACATATACAAAATTTATTAAATTTCAGGCATTTTCATCACTAATAAGCTGGTAGGAGATACCCTATGACACTCAAGGTGGTATTTATTATTATGTATACAGTCCTCTGCCTGCATGTACACCTTCAGGCCAGAAAAAAAAGGCATCAGATCACATTACAGATGGTTGTGAGCTACCATGTGGTTGCTGGGAGTTGAACTCGGGACCTCTGAAGGAGCAGACAGTGCCCTTAACTTCTGAGCAAGCCAGTAAGCATCATTGCATATTCACTGTCTTGGTTCTGGCCTCAGATTCCAGCCAGTTTGAATTCTTGCCTTGGTTTATCCCAAAGGTGTAATATGATCTGAAAGTAGAAACCACGTACCATCTATTTTCTGGAAGCTATATTTGGTTGTGGTGTTTTACCACAGTAATAGAAAGCAAAGCAGAAAAGTTATTGATTGAATTTCTCCCATGGTAGTTTGAATAGTAATTATAAATACTATAAGAGAAAATTATTGATAAATTTTACAAAAATAAAATACACTATACCTTTGAGTTTTAATTTGAATACTAAATCATCGTAATTTTATGCTGGAAATGTTGATCATAGATGCATTTAATCTCTTAACAAATAGCACAGAAAGGCACATTTTTTTGTGTTGAGTGGGGAGGATAAAAGATTCCATAAATTTTAAAAAACCAATTTATTAAATTGGTTCATAATATTTTGGATAACTTCCAGTTCTGCAAATGAATGAAATCCGGCAATGAAATGTTTCCATTGAAGATGAGATTAGTGCATGAAAATTCTCTGTCTGAAAAAATCTGTCTCTCTCACTGTAGCAGTAGTTAGTTGTAAAGTTAACATGCAACGCTGCCTAAATTGGTGCTATGGGGAATGAAGTTAAACAGCACAGAACTATGAAAGCTGTACTTTACAATATAAGTTCATTTTCAAACACTCTGTAGGGTATTTCACCACCGGGTGTCTCGTTGAAGAAAAATATTTAACAATTCCTATCCATCCTTAGAAAATCTAACCTACTACTCCTTTTTAAATAGCTCTCATTAAGAAGATATCTTTATAGATATATATAACTTACAATGGAGTCTTTAACCCAAAGCCATTAAATCAATGTGGGATTTTTTTTTTACCATTACTAATGTATTTTGAGCAAAAATTACAACTTTTATATAATTGAATTACTGTAAATAAAATGCATTTTTCCTGTATGGTGTTTCTATTTTTTTTTTTTTTACAAATTTTTATATGTCCTTTCATTTCAATGGAGCCTTTTACTGGATTTTGGCCTGTGAAATTTTTTTTATTATGATATTGAATTATATTAGAATATAGAAAAATTTAAGTTGGCAGTAAACACATGAAAGCAGCAAAGAATAATCTATGAATTGAGAGAGTTTGAGGAAATGATGCTTATCCAGCATCACCTCTGTAGCTGCCCAAAGGCTAGCTTAATTAGGTTACAATTCATATTGCAGAGCGGAGTTTTGTAATTACTTTCAAATGACCACATGATGTAGAATTCTAAGGAAAGGAGCACACTGCCAGTAATGACCGCATTTGCAGCTGACAGTGTTTTTTATGTGAGACATTTATTGGGCAAACAACATTTAAATATATGTTTCTTCATATCTTATTCATAAGTAGTTATATTTTCCACAATTGTTTCAGAATACACAGAAGCCATAAAATGTTAAAAGTAAAATCTTCCAATCTTTAGATTGCATTTTTGTTCAGTGAAAAGTGAGCAAAATGTAAAATAAATACAACCATTATATAAATTTTAAATTGATATAAAGCTTAAAGTACAGCTATATCTTAATGAATACAAAAGTAAAATTGCTTCATTTGACAATTTCAGAGTGTCTGTATCCATATGTTCTGTGAAAAATTGAGCCTAAGACATAGCTTCTTTATAAAAGTATACCCATATTTTGCCTTTTACAAGTATTAAATTAATTTTGTAAAATAGGACTGCCCAAAATCTACATCACAGAGTCTTTAATCTATGAAAAGAAATTATATCATTACCCACATAGGCAGAGAGCATAGCGTGATTCTTCTAATTATTCGGAATATTTCTGCATTCTTTAAGATAGTGAGTTTATCAGTGAGAACTGATTTACTCTATCAATGCTGAAAAATCTTTAAATTTTATAAGTAGATTTAAAAAGTTGAATGTATATGTAAATTTAAAATATATTTTATAGCAGTAACAATTTGTAAATGTGAAAATGATTAGAAAGATATATATTAGGATAAAAACATAGGATATTAACATGTGAATAAAATAATTTTAAGTATACAATACATCATTGTATTTATTGAAATATAAGAGTAAAACAATAAATTGGTTTTTTGTTTCTATATTTAAAAAAAATATTTACAATGCCAACTAGCTATAGGTTGTATACACATAAATTAAATCACTTTTCACATTTGGTGGATTGTTAGCATGAAGCTCGTCCAATAGATGAAAAGTTATCCTAGAGAAAATGTAGAAACAGTGAATAGAGAATCTCAATGGGTAAGCGTGCCTGCTTCTAAGTTGGACCTGAATTTGATTTTGAAGACTGATATTGTAGAAGGAATTAATCATTTCTTACAAGATGTCTTCTAACCAATATATGTCCATTATTACGCGCGCGCGCACACACACACACACACACACACACACACACACACACACACAAGAGAGTGAAAGAGAGAGAGAGAGAGAGAGAGACTCACAAACACACAAAATGCAATTTGAAAAATGTTGTACCCCAGCATCTTATTCATGATAGAATTTCAGCTAAAAATTGAATCACAGAGATTTATTACCCTTTATTAATAAGAGTTTTGTCCTGTTATTTATTCAGATTTTACTGCTTTTGTCCCTGTAATAAAACAGTTTGGTTAAATCAAAGAATATAAGTACTGAACATATAGACATGATTAAGCAAAAGGAGTCAAAAAGAATAGCACCTAAGTAATAAGAATTTAAAAGAATGGGAAATAGAGCTAAAATTTTAAATCATATTTTCACACTTAAGCTAATAATATGAATGCATGATGTGAAATTATCAATTTATATCCATACCCATATGAACATTAGCAAGTAGGTTATATATTGTGATTATGTTAATTTGAAATATTTTAAATAGAAATTTTTCAACATTCAAGTGACTATGGGTTCTTTTTCTTCTACGATGTCTTGGAAACTTAGAAATATCCTGAAATTATTTGAGAGTTTGTGATGATTAAAAAGTAAATAGGATCAGAAAACAGGGTATCATGTCACTATGTACAAAATTAATACAGTAGCTTACTGTGTTTGAAACACAGAATACAATATGCACATCCTGATTTTTCAGGACAAGATTTGGATGGCTAACCTGAACATGAGGAACTCCACAGGCCCCTCTTGTGGCCTTCAGTGTGACCTCTTTCAGATTTGCAGGAAAGGAGAGTAGGGTTTAAAATATTCTGCTCCTGTTGCAAGCTGTGCTATGAATAATAATCTCATAGCTCTGACCTAAGACGCTTGAGCTTCCCTTTTACAATATCCATTAAATAATGTCAGGCATTTTATCTTTCAAGGAGAGTAGAATTTCTAAGCTTCTATTGTGCTATTATTGTCTGATAATAATACTAGATTTGAGCTCATCAACCAATAAGCAGTATGAAGGAAGAAAGACTGAAAAAACATTTTGATAAACAAAGTATCAGACAGTAAAGTAAATAAATTTTTAATACTTTAAATATTTTGTCCCAGGAAAGTATTCAAAATTAAAAGCAGAAAGTATTTATTCTAGTGTTGTAGCCACTGGGAGACTAGTTGAGAAAGAATTTATAAATGAATGAAGATTGATTAAAGAGAGCAATAGGATGTTTCCATAATCATAATACATTGCAGTGATTTATGATATTTGGACATGGCCTAATATTTTTCTTGGTTTTGAGGTCTTTTGTCATTATTTTTTGTTTTGTTATGTTTTGCCAAAGAACTTGGAATTGGATAGGTAGGGAGGGTGATAAGAAATAGAAGGACTTTAGGGAAAGAAAGATATATTAAATATATTTAAAATTTTAAACTGTCTAAAATAAAAATATAAGCTAACAAAAGGAAAAATTATGACAGTCAAACATACCATTTCCTCAAAAATTATGCACAGTAAAGTCATGTTATATATAATATATAGTTAAGCTTCTGTAGATAAGGATTTATATAAATGAGGACATCAAAAGTCCCAAAGCCTCAAATTCATATTTTGGAAACAACCAGTGATATTGATAGAATTGGAAATAATACTGTAGGTGTGTGTGTGTGTGTGTGTGTGTGTGTGTATGTGTGTGTGTGTGTGTGCATGTTTATGTGTATAAAGTACTTGGAAATTTGTATATTGATGCAAAATAAGCTTAATTTTGGTACATTTATATAGAAGTCAAATTTAAGATATTCTTCATACAACATATATATTTGTACTCTAATATGAGATATTGTACCCATATCACTCAATTAGAATGCAAGGTTTAAATCCACTCTTTGAAAATCCTAATGCAGGCTGTATAGGATAAGTTAGTTAGACAAGTTAATGGTCAATTGATCAAACCGTGGTCGTTTCAATTACTAGTCTATTTGTATCACAAAATTATACGCCTTAAATGTAAGAGATAGGTATGATTCTATAGACAGGTAAGGTAAGATACTTAGATATGGTCTTCAAAAACCTCAGAGTCCTACAGAATGTGGCATTTAAAGATGCTTATAATGTTTTAGTGATTCTTTGATAATAAGACTGTTTGACTCCTGGCAGCACCCACCCAGCCTTCCTCAGGGATGATGATGAGCATCAGTGAACCTTCTAATGAAAATGGCTTCAAATGTGGCAAACAAGCCACTGGGAAAAATGTCCTCATTTCGACTACTGACAGAACTCTGTGTAAAACTTGGCAAGCTTGGATGCAGACAGTCAATGGCCAAACTCGGCCAAGACAGGGAAAGCATGTCCTCAATAGTTCCTGCCTCACAAGTACGTAGGTCAGATATACTGGGCCAGAAGGCTGAAGATGATGCTCCAATGTTTGAGAGAATTATAGGTGACTCTCCAGCCAGCAAATTGTCTCTGTTATTTATTTTTGTTTTTGTTTTTGTTTTTGTTTTTGTTTTTCTTATATGGAAGCTGCTATCCTGAACTTCGAGTTTACTCAGGTGATTGAACTTGCTCCTTCTCAAGTCTCTAATGGGTTTTAAGACCAAATAGTTTAGTTTCACAATTAAACTTTGTTGACTGGGGGTTAGGATGTTTTGGGATCTAGATATATGTTTTAAGTTGACAGAGATGAAATATGATAAATATTGAGTAACATTCAGAGTCTTAGACTCACCAAGGTAAGAAAATGTTTTCTTCAAGGTTGCCAAATACAAACAACTAAAACACTATGAATGTAACGTGAATGTAATTCCTGATCTGTGCTCCTTCTTGGTGTATGTCATCTGTTTTATATTGGTATAGTAATGCAAATATATGTAAAATAAACAAAGAAAGAAAATGTAGTTTGTAAAGTAAAAATGCAGAAATGGCAACACTTGAATCCACTTATAACTAATGTGGTTTAAAGAAAATGATTAATATTTATATACATGAAATCACATTCCACCAAGCTATACTACTCTTGAGCATACACCTTAAAGATGTTGTACCACACAACAAAGACACTTGTTCAACTATGCTCGTAGCACTTTTATATGTAATGGCCAGAAACAACCTAGATATACCTCAACCAAAGAATGAATAAAGAAACTGTGGATACATTTACACAGTGGAATACTACTCAGCTATTAAAACCAAGGAAATCTTGAAATTTGCATGCAAATGGACAGAACTAGAAATGATCATCCTGGATGAGGTAACTCAGACCCAGAAAGTCAGGTATGATACATACTCACTTATATGCAGATATTAACCACATAATACAAGATAACCACATTACAATAACAGACCCAAAGAAGATGGAAAAAAACAAGAAGGATCCTAGGGGAAAATGCTTAATTCTCATTCAGAAAGGCAAATAGAATAGACACAGGAAGCCGTTGAAGAGAAGAAATAGCATAGAACCTACCATAGACTCCACACAGAAGATGCTGAGACTCACAGGAAGTCTTATGGAAGAGTTGAGGGATAGAAGGTTCTGGGGGGAACAGGAGCTCGATAGGGAGACAAATGGATTCAATAAATCCAGGCAGAGAAGGTGGGTACTGCAAAGACTGATGCACCAACCAAGGGCCATCCATCGTTAGGACCTAAATTGTCTTCTCAGATATAGTAGATAGGCAGCACAATCTCCTTGTGGGTCCCATAATATGGGGAGTAAAAGCTACTTCTGACATGGACTCTAGTCCCCACACATTTATCACTTACTTCAGCAGAGTGGCCTTGCAGGCCACAGAGGAAGAGGATACAGGCAGTTCAGATGACACTTGATAGGCTAAGGTCAGTGGTAGGGGTGGATGGCTCCCTTTTCTGAGGGCTACGGCTGGGATAGAGAGGGGATGAGGGAGGGGGCTACAATCAGGATATAAAGTGAACAAATTAAAAATTAAAAAAAGAAATTGCTGATTTACCAGAGGATTTTTATTTTAAACTATTTCATGTTTTCAGAGTATAATTACATAATTTTCTCTTTTCACCCTTCAACCCTCCCAATGAAACATCCATGCTACTTTTCAAATTCATTGCCTCTTATTTTTCTTTTTCATTTTTCATTGACATATATTTTCATCTATATTTTTAAGTACAATCATTTCCCTGTGTGTAATTTACTTGAACGTATATGTTCAGAGTTGGAGGTTTCTAGAATATTTGCAAGTAGCTGTAAAGGCATAATGAATTCTATAAGAAAGGAACATATCCACAGAAGTGTTCTAGAAAGTAAATTTGAATGATGTTGGGGTTTAAGGTAGTGTATGTTATATTATTGCTATGATGAAGAAATTATCTATTTGTTTTACTTTGACACTGCTTGATGAAAAGATTCCTCTGTAGATTCCTTAAGCAAAGGAGCAGCCTGTAACTGACACTGTCAAGTACAACGCAGGGTGTGTGGCTGACACACTTGATGCCTTTGAACTTCTAACCCTATTCTTCTGCAGCTGATCTGTCTATGCATTTCAAGCTTTGTTAGATACTACTCAACTTTATTGTTTAAATATCTCTTAAATAGTAGTCTCCCACCTGCATAGGTTATTACTGTGACTGTCTGAAGAGAATATTTATAACACATTCTTCCGGAGCTTATATTGTACACACAAATTCTATATAATTTTTTGTAGATTCTATATATGTTAGTAGACACCAGTGAACAGTAAATGAGATGTTACTGTTAGCCAATGATTTGTTTTGTTCTCATGTTTCAGTAATTCTCATAATATCCTTTTAATCTTTCTCAAATCCAAAATTAAAATCTATAAGGAAGGTGATTTATTCAGGAGATGATTTGGGGAAAGATCCTTAGCTAAGTGCAAACGTAAACTATAATAAACAGTTGAGATCCGGGTTGGTGGGTTGTAAAATAGATATTTTCATTGAGTGATGTTATTCCACAATACATATTTCATATATTTCATTTAAAAAGGCAGATTTGTATGAGGTAGAATGGCTGACAACTAAGCTCGATGCCTATTTTTAAACACAGAACGGAAATACTTCTTTGATGATTATATTTTAAAATACAGTTCCTAGGTTCCAGAAAATGAAAAAAAAAAAAGCCATACCTTCTAACATGGTCTACAGGCATTTGAAAATACCCTAATCTTAGTGATTCAGAGACAAGCTTACAATTATGTTTCCTATAATAAATGTTCTGGAATTCACTACATGTCAAGGCATTGTCTAAAGTCAACACAGAAAGCATCAAAGCACTCTTTGTCACATCAAACATATTTTTTATTTTATTTTATTTATTTTTATTTTTTTTATTAATTTATTCTTGTTACATATTTTGGTCAAGTAAATAAAATAAAGCCATTTTATTACCTTCTGTCATTTTTCACTCTACAACCATAGCTGAAATTTCCAGGGCATGTATCTTTAGACATAAGTAACTCTAATCCTATTGGCTGCCTCTTACCGAATCACCTGAGTTGGACAATACTATTTTGAGATCTTTGGTACTGTAGCCTGTCATTAATTCCTAATATGTTGATTTTAGAAGTAAAGTGTCGCCTCCATAAATCTAAGCTGTGTGACTAAAACTTACCAATTGTGAGTAAAAGAAATAATTACCTGAATACGGATAGACACCACTGTTAGGCAATGGCAGCCTATTTTGTAGCAGTGTCTCAGAAAAGACTTGTGAGGCAGATTACATTTCCAATTATTTTGTACCTGTAGGCGAAGAGGTCAAAAAATAGAAAATTAGAGCTCAAGATTTTATTGACTACATTTTATCAAATATTGCCAGAAAGATAAGATAAGAAAAACATTTGCTTGTGGAAAAGCAGAAATAAAAAGAGGTAAAGGTATTTTTGGAACCTGAGCCTTGATGTCATGAAATTTCACAGTCAGCAGCATATTGATAAAGGTTTTGGAAGGCAAGACTCTGTTGAAACCCAGCGTTGTGACAGGATAAGATTAGAAGTGCAGTGTTCCATTTATTGCTGAAAATTCTCAGAGGATTCAAGTGCCTTAGGGCAATGATCAGATTAAGGATACGGAGTACAGTTAAATCTCAAAATCAAATTAACTTATTTTGTGGAAATCAGGCTACTTTTTTCCCTCAGAAGCTTTGGATTTCAGTTTAACTGGTTCAAATTGAATGACATGGAAAGAGTTGGGATAGACAATTCATAAACACACACACCTGATATGGTTCTGAGTTCTTTTAAAATGAGTTGCCATAAAGGAAATTGTAATATTTTGAGATAAATTACTAAACATAGGAGAAATAATACTTTAAGTGTTACAAAATACATTTCCTCCAATATTTTTGTAACTGATGGTAAACTCATTAAACTTAATAAGTCTAAAACAGCCAGGATGCTTAAGGAAAATAAGGAAGGAATAAGGAAAGAGTTAGAACCACTTAAAACTGTGTCATGGCCTAATCCTATGTATTCAGATTGCACTATGGTAATACAAGAGTATGGCAGTGGCCATGTCATTTCCCACTAAGAAATCTTGAAGAGACACCCTAATGCAGACGGTTCAGAGATTTTCTATGTACTCAAGATATGTGCACTGTTCCTGTTTCATGGTGAGATGTTGAAAAATTTGTTTTGAGAGGGGAAGATAACTTGCCTCATAATTCATAATTTTCTTTTATGTCTTAGTTTTCTAGACAAGGGAAAACCAAAATATTGAAAAAGTAGTGATTGCAGTGGGGAGACAAAATGGTTGTGTAGATACAAGGGAAAGTGGGGAAGGGAAGGAAGCAGGAATTGGACTTTATTATGAGTTATGTTTGTATATAAAATTCTCAAGCAAAATTAAAAAGCAATTATTACACACTGCCTAGAAATCATACAATTTAAGTTGAATGGTAGGGCTGGATCTGAACAGATTTTTACATGTTTCTCCCTTGGATGATAATTGGCTGCACATTACATGTTAAAATAAAGATATTGTGATAGACAGAATCCAGTGGTGGAAGGCTGCAACGATATGAAGCAAAGATTATTGGCTACTAAATAATCAGTATATCTTCTTTGTCTACAGCCATTCCACACTGCAGTACAGGATACATTGTTAAGGGAGCAAAGAAAGTGCCCAGAAGTAGTCTGTAAGACATGCAGGTCATTGACATTAATATATATATATATATATATATATATATATATATATATATATATATTGGTTATGTAAGCTTTCTCATCACTAACTTGTCCTTTCCTAATCTAGATGACTTCTCATGGAAAAAAAATCCTTTGGTACTAAGCAGGAATGTGTGTTCTCTTCTCGCCCTTCAAATAACACTTGCAACACAAGTGTGTACAACCTCCCGTGTACTATGGAGACAATTTCCTTTGTGAAGACTTATATCTAGACATGGTTTCTCCAATTTGCTTTGTTTCTTTTTTTGATTTACCTAGATTTTTCAGGCATTTGTGACCCAAAAAACACAGGCACTATTTGATACAGGATAGTGTGATAGTACCCAACACTAAATCATACACATTAAAAATGAGATGAATTTTTGCCCTGTGGGATGTATGTATGTTGTTTGTGTGTGTGTGTGTGTGTGTGTGTGTGTGTGTGTGTGAGAGAGAGAGAGACAGAGAGAGAGAGAGACAGACAGACAGACAGACAGACAGACAGACAGAGACAGACATAGAGACACAGAGACAGAGACACGGAGACACAGAGACAGACAGAGACAGACAGAGACAGACAGACAGACTTTGCTGCATGACTTCTGATTTTCAGCATAATATTGATTACAAAATGGTGACCAGTTGTCAAAATATTAGGCACCTCTCATAGCAATTGGTGAAGAAAAGAAATATGTAAAATGTAAAATATGTATTTATTGTCCTGCTTTTCTTTGGGTTTCATTGTTTTTGTTGTTTTGGTTATTGTTCTTGTTGATTCATATTTATTTATTTATTTATTTATTTATTTATTTATTTATTTATATTTTTATGCACTTTTCATCCTGTTTGTAGCCCCATCCCTCATCACCTCCCAGTCCCACCCTCCCTCCCTTTGCCCCATCCCCTATTCCTCAGAAAAGAGGAGTCTATTCTTGTCCACTCCAGCTCCTCAAGTTATATCAGGATTGAGCATCTCCTCTTCCCTGTGGCCTGACAAGCAGACCTGTCAAGGGGAAGTAATTGAAAAGCTGGCAAGAGAGTCCATGGCAAGAAGAACCTTTGCTCCACTTGCTAGAGGACCCACATGAAGCCTGAGGTTTCCATCAGCCACATCTTTTTAGGCAGCCTAAGTCCAGTCCATGAAGGTCTTTGAATCTCAGCCAGCCCCTCTGTGCCCTGGTTAATTAGCTTTGTTTATCATCTTGTAAAGCTCCGCTCACCTCCATGTCCATTTTTCCTTCTCTACACTTTTCTACAGGGCTCCCTACACATCTGTTTCGAATGACTGCTGGGAGAAGCCTCTCAGAGGACAAATCTGCTAGACTCCTATCTGAAAGCATAGGAAAGTATCTTTAACAGTGTTAGGGGTTGGTTCTCTCTCATGGAGTGTGTGTTGGGATGGGCCAGACATGAACTTCCCCTCAATCTCTGAGATATCTGGTCTATGCTTATGCCTGACACTGTCAATAAATGAAACAAAACAGCAGCCTACAGATCATGAGAAAAGCTTCACCAATCCTACCTCTGACGAACAGCTAAAATATCCAATATATACAAAGAACTAAAAAAACAAAAACAAAACAAAAAAAATTAACCACCACCACCAACAAAAAAACACATTTAAAAAATGGGGCATAGAGCTAAACAGAGAATTCACAACAGAGGAATCTTGAATTGGAGAAGAGTGAGGGAGAGGGAACTGGAAGGAGAAGAGAGAAGGGGCTACAATGGGAGTGTGAAGTGAATAAATAGATAAATTAAAATTTAAAATACCCAGATACACCATTCTGAGCATATACTGAGAAGATGCTCTACCATATGACAAGGATCCTTGCTCAACTGTGTTCATAGCAGTTTTACTTGTCATAGTCAGAAAATGGAAAGAAACTATGTGTACTCTAACTGAATAATGGGTAAAGAAAATGTGGTACATTTACACAGTGGATTATTACACAGCTGTTAAAAACAAGGTCATCATAAAATTTGCAAGCAAGTAGACAGAACTAGAAAATAGCATCCTAAGTGAGTAGAAGATAGCCATGTACTTTGGATCCACAGACAGAAGAAACTAAATAAAAAGGAGGGCCCAAGGGAAGGTTCTTGAATTTTACTCCAAGTAGGAAAAAATTAGACATGTGATGTAAATGGAAGGAAGGTTTGGATGGGAGAGGGGGTGTGGAGGTGAATGGAGGTGAGGGCCAGGTGTGAGGAACATGGGGCTGAGGGAAGACTTGGAGAGAGAACAAAAATCAGTTGGGTTATATACCATATCTGGCACAGCACAGGCTCCATGGAATCCATGGGGAGGGGAAGACCCTAGCTGAGACTTCTAGCAGCTGGAACTATGTTAACCTGAAGAGCCCACCTCCTGTATCCAAGAGGAACTTCCAGTGGAGGAAGAGGGACACCAACTACCCAGAAATCCTTTGACCCAACATTTCCTCTGCTTACAAGAAGTGTAGATATAATGATGGATTGGGGATTTAGGGGAAGTCCAATAAATTACTGCCCCATCTTGACCACCACCCGATTAGATAAAGCAAACCCTTGATACTATTAATGATACTCTGCTGTACTTGTAGATAGGAGCCTAACATAATTGTTTTTTGAGAGAAATCATGCAACAGCTGATGGAAATAAGCAGCGACCTACAGCCAAACAATAGGCAGAGCTAGTGAAGTCCAGTGGAAGAGTGGGGTTGGGAAATATTGAAGGAGCTGAAGGGGTCAAGCACACCAATAGATGATCTTCAGAGTTAATATACCTGGACTGACCAAAGAGCATGTGTATGCTGGGCCCAGGCTGCATATCTATAGCATATGTACAGCATGGTCTTTTTGCATACCCTAACAATTGGGGGGACTGTCTCTGACTCTGTTGCTTGCCTCTGGGTTCCTTTCATAAAGCTGGGCTGCTTGTGTTTCCTCAGTGAAAGAGGATGCAGTTAGTTATGTTATGACTTAATAGTCCAGGGTGGATAGTACCCATGGATGAGCTCCTCTTCTCTGAGGAGAAGGACAGGGTAGCATGGAGGAGGAAGGAGGAAGAATGGGACTGAGAGGAGAGGATGTAAGGGAGTGCATTCATGCTTTAAAATAATTTAATTAAATTAATTAATTAATTAGTTAAAGGAATGGCTACATGGTCCCATAGATTGGTATACTTGGTCACCAGAGAGTGTCACTATTTAAAAGATTAGGGAGTGTTACTTTGCTGGCAAAAGTGTCACTTGGGGATGGGATCGGAAGTATGAAATGTCTCTATTTCTTATACCTTAAAATCCTGATGAGTAACTGTCAGCTCCTTCCCCAACATCATATATAATTGTATGCTGCCATGCTTCCCGAAATGATAACAATGGATTAAATCTATGAAACTGAAAGTAATCCCCAACTAAATGCTTTATTTTATGAAAGTTACTGTGGTCATGATTTTCCTCACATTTATAGAACACTAGCCAAGAAAACTAACACAGACTTATAAAGATTGAGAAATACCTTAATTCTAAAGATTCTTGCAAATGAGAATTAACAGGGTGTGGATATGACAAGTGAAAGCTGGGAACCAGAGCCTTAAATACCACTTACTGACACTTATTTTATTAAGTTATAATACAATACTCAGAACATTTTAGGAAATATTAAGAGTTCTATCAACTGAAAAAAATAGAATGATAACAAAAACCAGGCAACACGTTCTCTGACCTCAGTGTTTATAATTTAATTTTTCCAGACCCTTATTGAATTATTTTAATGTTATGAATGACAGGTATATAAATATTATAAAATATGCATATCACAATTTACAGAAATAATATTGTTCAGAATTTGTTGGAAAAATGTTCTTGTATACTGTGTACAGTTTACATTTGTTCATTAAAATGTTGATTTCTCCACCCCACTCTCTGGAGCAATCAAGACATTGCATTGTGATGTTTACTGTAAGCATCTCTGTCTCATGTTTGTGTAAACATGTTATCATTTGTTGTTTGTGTTGCCAATAAACACCAACTAGGCAATGCTGAGCAATAACAGAGAATAAGGTATGACATCATGACCCAGGGAGTGGAGGAGAAAGAGGAGGGAGCAAATGAATCTACTAGGAGAAGACCTGGAAACATCAGGAGAAATGGACCTGGCCTAAAAGATTATTTAACAGCAAGTATAATGTGAGAGACCAGAAAGGGAGGAAACTATACTGGCATGGAGGTTTAGGATGGAGCAATTTTCTGCAGCGCTGTGCTGTAGGCTAATTAATAGATCCTGGACTGTCTGTATTGTTATTTGGGTATAAATCTGACCAATGAGTAACTGCTGATTTCACTAAAATGAAAATTCAATATTACACATTAATAATTATTCACCAGTAGCCAAATGAATTATAGCCAACCAATTATGATTAAATAAAATTCTGTGATCATGATCACTAAAATATCTCTGTCACAGAATATCATATCATTTTCATAGGTCACCTGTATTCTAATTTAAAAATATTGATACATATTGCTTATTGAGGATGGACCTATGAATGATATGGTAATAATATTATGGTTTTGTTGTCTTTTATGTTGTCTATCAGTTTGCTCACTGACCAAAAATTTTTGCCAGTTAATTTATGCCAAAATTTAAATGTTATATAAGGTAATAAAAAGACTTCTAAAAGTAAGTTAAATAATATTGCAAATTCACTAAGATCTATCCAATTCTAGATATTATATTTTGAAATGTTTTGAAATTTGTCTACCTAGGTCAGATGAAATAATTGTTCTTATTCGTTCTTAATGTACATATTATATGGGTATAAAATATTATTTAATGAATTATTAAATATTTAGAACTGCAAATAATCTTGGTTTTATTTTATAGAGAAAAGTATTTCCTTTGTTCTCGTGTTAACTTAATCAGTACATTTAAAATTTACAATAAAAGATATGTTGAACAATATCACTGAACATACAGAAATTTTATTTAAAAACATTTTTTAAAAATTAAGTTCCCCAGACTTACAGGGAAGAAAATTCCAATAACTAATGGAAAGAGTTGCTCCAAAGCATACTGTCTCAGTATACATGACAGCACACGCGCTCTCTATATACTCTTGACTAAAAAAATGACTGTCTCTCAAATTGTATAAAACATCAAAAGCAATAATTTTGAAGTAACATTTTAGTTATTTAACATTTTGTTTTATGCATTCTAAACAATATTATTAAAAGAGATTAATCTCTGTAATATTTAAATACAATATTAAAAAGAAAAGGATTTTCTTTTTTATTTTATTTTCAATAACTTTATTTGTTCATTTCACATCCCAAGTACACCCTCTCCCTCTCACACCCTTCCCTCTTTCCCTCTTCCTCCTCTCCTGTAAGCTGCTACCTTGCTGAAGGTGCTTCTCAACTATGTGAGTTCTCTAGTAGAAGTTTTCCGGCATCTTATGAATACTAGCATATCATCTTCAAACAGTGATGCTTTGACTTCTACCTTTGCAATTTCTATCCTCCTCATCTTCCTAGTTGTTCTTTCTCTAGAAATGTAAATAATATAAGGCCTCACACTTACTCAAGGTAGTACACGTCCATGAACATATGCTTAACACTAACTGGACTTAGTGCATTATCAGGAACAAAAAAAGAATAATTTAGTTAGAAGGCTCAGTTGTGGTGGTACAGAAGATAGTGGAGACAAGATGTTTGGTTTAGCATAATTATATTTTTGTTATGTATATTACGTAATTCTTAAAATAAAAAGTTGATTAAAACCTTGTAATGTAACTTTTCTTATTCAAGGCTGAGTTCCTTATGGACAGTGAAAAGGGTGGAAAATCATGATTGCCTGGCATTACACAGAAATTTTAATATAAATATCAGCCTTTTCAATTGTATTTTTAACATTTTGGATATTAAATTTAAGTTACAGAAATATAACAGAGAAAAACAATGCTTTCTCTTCACATAAACTATTACATCTGCTTATAAAACCCTAAACTCAAATTCTGTACACTTCTTTAGAAAAGTTGTTACCTTTAAACAAACTATTCAGAATTTATATGGAATCAAATATGCTTTATATTAGAAGCAATGATTTCAGACACATATAAACAACAGAGGAATGACCTGACATACTGTAGTTACAGGCTAAAATGGACATAGCTACTTACAACTACTAGTTTGATTTAAATATTTCTTGGAATTTCACCTGGCAAATATTGAAAGAGATAAAAATTTCCATTATTAGCAATTGACATAAGAGTCGACCTTTAAACCACAGAGAAATCAATTCAAAAGCTATTACATCTAGAAATAAGATTCTCTAAAGTGCCCAGTTAAAAAAGAAAAGTACAAAAATCAATATTTATACAAGTTACTCATTTTCAGTATCAGCTAACATATTACTTCATGTATAAAAGTTCAAATAGGCTCTTATGTTCACACATTGTATTCCTTTCAAGCTTTTTCAATATGATAATTTTATTGTCTTTGAATTAAAAATGAGGTATATTATATATCTTATTGAATATTCAAAGATATTTCCATTCTTATCGCTTATAAAATTAATATGCCATAAAACTAGTATAAATACAAATATTTCTTTTTTATTCTTTTTTAAATAATTTAATTAATTTAGTTGGATTAAAACTCAATTGTTATCCCATCACTTGTATCCTCCCTCTCCTCTTTCCCTCCTGCTTTTAAGCCTGTTCCCCTCCACTAAGTCTATGACTGAGGGGGACCTCCTCTCCCACTATATGGTCACAGCCTATCAAGTCTCATCTTGGTAGCCTGCCTTTTCTTTCTCTAAGTGCTACCTGGCCTCCTCATCAAGGAGGAGTGGTCAAATATGGGGAACCAGAGTTCTCGTCCGAGTCAGTCCCTGCTCCCCACACAACTGTGGAGAATGTCCTGTCCATTGGCTATATGTGAGTAAGGGTTCGATGTTTACTGCTTGTATTGTCCTTGGTTGGTGCAGTAGTGTGAGCAAGCCCCCCTGGACCCAGATCCACCTGTCAAGATGTTTTTCTTGTAGGTTTCTAGGACCTTCTGGATCCTTCTATTTTCCCATCTCCTGTATTTCTCTTACCAAGAGTCCCAGTGTGATGGCCTCACATCTATCCCAATCTCCTGGTAAGTGAAGACTTTCATGGGACATGCCTTTTGGGCTAGTGTCCAATTATAAGTGAGTATATACCATGTGAGTCTTTCTGCTTCTGGGTTAACTCACTCAGTATGATCATTTCTAGTTCCATCCATTAATACAAATATTTCTATAGAGAAAAAATATAAATCATCATAAGTTAAACCTTTTTAAAACACTAAGATAGTGCATAGCAAAGAAAGCTTAAAGGGAAATACTGTAAGTAGCAAATGTTAGTGGTAAATAAACAGTGGATTTGAATTTCAGTGTCTAAGAATCTGTAATCTTCCCTTTAAAAGAATGTATGATTATTAACACTGTTTATAAGTTATTTAGAGAAATGGAATATTTGAAATTTCATATTCAAATACAACATAGTTCTCACATATTTGTTTGAAAATCCAAATCTGTTAATTTTCATTTTTCTCAACACTTCACCACTTTGGATTTGCAATCTAGTCATTTCACTTCTAATGAAGCTTGTCTTTCTGAATGCAGATCATCACAGAAACTAGAAAAGGATACTAATCAGAGATCAGCAAACTATGGGGATGCCAGCCATAACTGATACATCTACATCTCAGAGTCTTCATCTATGCTGCAGGGAAATTCTGGAAGAGGGTGTGGGAAAAAGTAAGAACCACAATACCAGGAAGTCGGCTCTGAAGTGTCTTTTAGAGTTGCCTGTATATACAAGACCAGAAAAATGGCATTGTGAGTGGACATGTTAACCTGGAAAGTGAAAGATTGTGTTTAGTCAGCCTTCTTAAGACAATTCCTATAGGAAAATTTGACACTTTTCTCTACTTATTGCTAACATTATTATATTAGCAATGTTTGTCCCATTACAGTGTTTAGGAAAAAAGGCTAATATCTGTATGCAGATCCAAACCTTGTTAAGAAATTTGTGGATCAGTTCCAGTTTTACCACGAGGACTACTGTAATATATATAATTTGAAATTAATTTTGTAATTATCTTTTACCTCACTGAAAATTTTATTTGTCTCTGAGTGAGACATATTGTAAATTTTCCTTCATTTTGATTAACTTTGTTTTATTAATACGCATTGTTCTCTGAATTTAGATGCCTTGTCTGTGTAGGTTTCTTAGTTAATTAGCAAGTTCCAAGTAAGTTGAGTGGCGTTTTATTTTTATACATATTTTCTGTTCCTAGAATGAATGAGTTATCTCCTATGAACAGTATAAAAGTAGTGTGGTAAGTGTGTTTCAACGAAAATCTACTCTGGAGATTAAAGTTCTTTCTAATTTCATTACTATTTTCCTTAAGTATAAAAGAGTAGTTTGTTCATGTTATTTAAGTTTTACTTATATTATTATAGCAAAATGTTTATTACTACATAGGCTTGATCTCACTGTTTTATACATTAATATTGTACGATTTAGAGCTGATGTTTATTTGTAAACTTATTTTTCTCTTTTCTATATTAATCTTTTGGTAACAAAATTAGGATGAACTCATTAAGCTTCACAAACAAAGATCAATTTAGAGTATTAAAGGCGATTATAATTTGTTTAGTTTTCTATTTTCATCTTTATATTGGAAATTCATAAATATGTGCATCTTTTGCATTTGGAAAATATCAAGGTATTTTATAGTTAAGATATAAATAGTCTCAACACAAATCCTCGTGTGTGGCGGATGGTGGTATTTTGGGAACCTTCCGAAGGAGGCGGCTTACTGGAGGAACTAGGGAAATGGAGCTGTGCTTCTGGTAGCTTCTTGCTGGTTTCTTCCTATCACTCTCTCTGCTTCCTCTTTTCTGTGAGTTAAGTATCTTCTGACACACTGCCAATGTAGTTCTTTCTTTTACAGGCATGGTGCCAAGAAACCATAAACTAAAATGCCTGGATGTGTGTGTGTGTGTGTGTGTGTGTGTGTGTGTGTGTGTGTGTGTATCCCAGTGCAACTGTTGAGTGTGTAAATTTACCTGCCATGCCATCCACCCAAGAGTGCCACTATGGAAAATGACTATCATGTATACTTAAACATGAACTTAGTTACCAGAAGACCTTTTTTTTTTTTTTAATGAAAAATGTTAAAATAAATGTCATTTCAAAAAATCTTCCTAGAAGGAATTTTGAGCCACTTAAGGGTTTAAAAACTGTCTGTGAAACATTACCTAATTCCCATGTCAGTTAATGGGCTTAATCCTGAAAGGGAATTGCAGAATGTCACTGCATGCCTCTTCTTAATAAGATGCATCAGGGTTCATATCTGGAACACTCTGCAGTCAATAGTATTGCTTCAATGGCTTAATAAAGACATTTAATACTTATTTTCCTACAGGTTCTATGAGCTTAAGGAAAAGACACCCTACATGGTGGCTTCCTAGCAAGATGGTAAGATTGTTCAGTATTCTTTTTCCCTCAAAAACAATTTTATTTGTATTGTATGTGATGCTTAAGTTCAACAGAGGAAACACAAAGGGAGTTAGGCCAATGGCTGCTCATGGCATACTGCATACTGTTGCAGTGCTAAAAAGCACAGCTAAGTACTACCAATTTTCACTTTAACTCTAGAATATTTAGTCATTTTCAAGATAATATAGGTAATATTAGCTTCATGTTGTTATTTGTTGGTTTGATTGTCTTTTATTTAAAACATAAAGTCTGATGTAGTCCAGGATGGTGTTAACTCCTTATTCATAAACAAATGACCTTGACCTTTTCATCTTACCCTAACTTCACACGTGATGTATTTATAGGCATGTGTCAATCATGCTTAACTACTTATATCTTTATTTATTTATTATTACTTTTACTTTTCTTTCTCACCAAGTTATAAAGCTGGATGAAGAATAAGAAATCATTAGGGAATAATAATCTACTGTACCAGTGGTAACAATCAGATATTGATTTTTGTAATATATTGGATAATGCAACATCCTTGATATTTAATGTAATGCATTCAATATCACCACAATATAAACAATGTTAAATAAATTTTACTCTTGTGCAGCATGACATCAAAATATGTATTGATTGGCATTTTTTCTCATGCATAAAGGATGAGACTGTATGTATGTGTATACATACATATATAAATTTCTATATTGTAACAACTTTAATAAGATTCAAGTAATGTTCAATACAACACATCTATTTAATGTGTAGAATTTAATTGTCTTAGCTTGTTCAGAGTTGTGTAAATATCACCATGATGAAATGTAGAATGATTTTATAACATAAAAACAGTAGCAAAAATTCTCCTTTTGTTCTCAGTAGGCCTAGCCCTAACAATCACTAACACTGTTTCCAACAATATGCGTTTTCATATTCTATATATGTCATATTAATAGACCCTCCAAAGATTATGAAGATAGTGACTCGCTTTTTTTTTCACTTCACTTTAGAAATATTGCAGTGTGTTGCAATTTCTTTCATAGACTAAATTTTACACATTTGCTTTAATATATCATACTGCTAATCAACTGAAAGTTGTAGATAAACCTTTTCTGTCCCTGTTGTTTAACTTTGCTTACTGAAAGTAATGATACAAGCATTAATGCCGCAAATGGTAACTATGTACATTTTTCTTTTTATGAGGTATATGTGTAATAATTCAATGGGTGAGTTTTTACTCTTTAGTATTTAAGCAAGTGTCAATGTTTTAACACTGCCACCACACAACAAGGAATATTCTCAACTATGTTCATAGCAGCCTTATTCATAATAGCCAGAACCTGGAAACAACCTAAACGTCCCTCAAAGAATGGATAAAGAAATTGTGATACATTTTCACTATGGAATACTACTTAGCTATTAAAAACAAGGAAATCCAGAAATTGCGGACAAATGGATGCACTAGAAATGATCACACTGAGTGAGTTAACCAAAAAGCAGAAAGGCTCACATGGTAAATATTCACTTATAATTGGACACTAGCCCAAAAGCGATGTCCAATGAAAGTCTTCACTTACCAGGAGATTGGGATAGATGTGAGCACATCCTGCTGGGACTCTAGGTGAGAGAAGTATGGGAGAATGGGGAAATAGAAGGATACAGAGGGTCTTAGAAAGCTACAAGGAGAACATCATGACAGACAGATCTGGACCTAGGAGGTTCTGCTCTAACTACTACACCAACCAAGGACAATAAATGCAGTAAATATTGAACTCCTAGTCAGATCTAGCCAATGGACAGGACATTCTCCAATAGTCATATAGAGGATATTTTAATGGCTTCAAAGTA
The DNA here is from genome assembly GCA_907169655.1 of Acomys percivali. Lineage (NCBI taxonomy): Eukaryota > Metazoa > Chordata > Mammalia > Rodentia > Muridae > Acomys > Acomys percivali. The sequence goes on from OU015748.1 coordinate 15,706,157, forward strand.
TTGCTGGTATTAAGGATTGTTACGAAACTACTTTTAACAGTTAAGCTAATGAGATAAAAATAGTTACCATTTTATAGTGTTGATTTTCCTTTCATGAACAATAGGTGATACTGAATATAATTTTATAATTTGCATTTTCATTTATATATCTTCTTTGGAGAAATATCCCTCCACAATGAATATGCTTTTACTGTAAGTTATAAGAGAAATCTGGGTATATTCAGAGACCTTATGTGTTCATTTTATAATTAATTTTTACAGCTGCAAGATCACTCTGATGATAAAATATATTGATATGATAGAATTACATTTAAGTTGTGTTTGCAATGTAACCAATTATATAAACAATTTTAGTTATATTCGATATTATTTTTCTTATTTACTAAACAATACATTTCCAAAGAAAAACTCTAAACAATAATGTTGATGAAATGTATATTCCTACAATAGAATGATTCAATGTGTAATGAATAAGAGTAAATATGAACTCTAAATTTGTCATGATTTTTTCATATTTTTCTATCAAATTTTTTCATATTTTTTCTTTCAAATTTTTTTGTATTCTATTTCCTTGTTGGAGTTCTTAGTTATAAGGAGCTTTGAATTTCTTCTCACATCATCCTACAATAAACAAGGATAACATATATAAATACATTAATTTGGAGGCTTCAACCATAAAAAAATGTTATCTGGTAACAAACATTGTGAGTCTATTAATTGGAGACTTTCACAACTTTCTGTAATTGAAATTTCATTAAAAGTATTGAAAGGAACATGTAGAAAAGGAATAGAAAAATACGTTGAAAATAAGAATATTTTTGTAATTTAATTTTAAAGATTGTATTATTACAATATGTTCTACTGATTTCCACATGAAGCAAATTGCCTAGAATTTGACAAGATATTGCTATTTCTAATGAATATCCAATATAACTGTGTCAGGCAGTGGATTGATAAACCTTCGGATAATTCTGGCTATGCCTTCCGAGTGTAGCTGATGTTTTGGTTCTCACACATCTTAGGGTCATGACTGTGGCTGTCTAAACAGCAAGGTTTATTCCTGACTCTAGTTCTTGGATCTCAGAGGTGGTCGTGCTCACTTTCTCTGTTAGATATTATCCTAGCCAGGCCTTTTTGTGGTGACTATGCCTGTGACAACGCCTGGGAAATAGGCTTTTAATGGTATCTTCTAAAATGTAGGTTGAGACAATTACATATTCTATTGTGTGAATTTTTTAGAGAGACTTGAAAAAAATGTTTATTTATTCAATGTAGGATAACTATTATACCTACATCTACCTTACTGAACCAAAAAGTTTAGTGAGGTCACTGTAGAGAAAATGGGTTAAAAACTACTTACAAAAACATTAGCAGTTCAAAAGGCAATTACATCACCAACAAGTCTATCCCATCCTGAGCAGTGACTCACAATGTGTTGTCCTTTGGGCCTACTTACAGATAGACCTTCAGACTGTCACTCTTCTGCCACAAACATTACTGCAATAGAGACATGAAAAGGGTTCTTTTTTGTTATTTGATTTACTTTTTAATATATTTTATCAATTTATTCATATTACATCTCAATTGTTATCCCATCCCTTGTATCCTCCCATTATTTCCTCCCTCCTATTTTCCCCTTACTCCCCTCCCCTATGACTGTGACTGAGAGGGAGCTCCTCCCCCTGTATATGCGCATATGCTTGTGAGTCATAATTTTCTATGGTTTCTGGGCTGCTTCTTTTTTTTTTTTCCAAGTACATGAGTTTCTTCCTTATCTACAAAAGTAATCATTCAATTCTGAGGAAATGGCTATAAAGGAATTCCCCAGTTGATATACTGTGTGTTTGTATTAGTCAGCACTACATGATGCCTTTAAGGGTCAGCACTCGTCTTCATGAAGTAGAATCTTGAGCAGAACTTATGCCAGCAAGAGCCACATTTGGGGGAATCAAAGAACATTGCAGTAGATGTACGTGAGGTTGAGAGAGATGGTGTAGGTCATTAACAATAGAAGTCCAAATAATTTCCTGCTGTCCTTGCTTGAAACTCTATCCAGTAAAGACCTTAACACTCCAATCTGTAAAGTGAGCACCCAAAATGCCTCTGAGCTATTCTTGTGTCACAGTAATAAACACCACGATTCTTCCAATATACTAGCCTCCTTTGCAAGGGTCTTCTCAGCTTACATCGGCTTTCTCTCCACAGCCGACCATTTTTGCATTGGGAGAGCAGAGAGATGTTTGTAGTTATTAAGTTCTGCTTCTGTTTTGTTAACACAATCTGTTGTTATTTTGTTTGCTTTATTCTGAATGTTATTACAAACAAGAGTATATAGCATGTTCTGTGCTTTGCTGAGGGTTTTGTTCCTGTTAACATCACACTTTAACGCATTTAAATAATTCCTTAGGCAAATAAATAGGACATGAGGACACAGAGAGAGTTCAGCCACTTCTCTGCTAATTTTTAAAACAAAGGTAAATAGTTCTTTCCTTGAGTTTTTCTTAAAATATCTCAAATTCTTTCTTAACATGAAAGTCATCAGCATTCTTGTACTAACAGGATTTTGATCTTGTCCACTTAGAAGTCACAGAGAATAAAGATAGTTTCAGCACTTATATTCTAGAATATGACTGTATTTACTTCCCTTATTATCTGGTTGGTATCATTTTACGCTTTCTCCAATGCTCTCATGCAAATTCTTCTCCCATTAACTTGTCACCCAGTTGAAAGGCTGGCTCCACAGTTTCAGGGAATTCAACATGAATACTTCTCTCATTTGCAATGATTTCTGCCTTTTTCTAATCTGCATTCATGGCAAAATGCCTGGGAATGAGTGATTGACAAACAGCAAAAATTTGTTTCCCACAATTTGAGAGCTTTGAAAATTGCTTGCAAATTAAGGTTGTACTGGTTTCTGTGTGTTGAAGGTCCATTCCTCATTGATAGTAATGTCGGCTCACCTTACATGTCCTACGATTAGGAAGCCCCAAAGGAGGCAAACACTGTGTCTTCACAGTGCAGATAATTGGTAGATGAAAAAAGAAGTCCTGAGTAAGTTTCCTACTGCCTTTCAATAAGAAATGATTCTGATCATGTTGTTGGAGTCCTCAAGACTGAATATCTTCCTATAGTCCCAAGATTTGTGAATGGACCACCAAGAATTTTACTTCATAAATTTCAAGTTCAATCACAGCAAAAACAACTGATAATTGTGTCATGTGTTTCTTATTGATATTTCATGTTGAACTGTACTTAAAGAAGTGTCATTTATCTGTTTCACTCAGTGCATAAAATATTCTTTGGGTCTTTTCTGCTGTGTGGAAGCCTGGATGAAATGTAATGTTCCTGTAGAAGATTATTGTGTCTACATTGCACTATCTTCCCTAAAAAAGCATTTGGTGTGGTAATTTATGTGATGAAACTGTGATAAAATCATATATCTATACAATTTAGTTTATTACTCATAATGTAGAATATGCAAAATAAATCAGAAGACTACAGATGAACATTTCTATTAACTGCCTGCTTTTCATTGAGCTTTCCTAAGCCATGTGGACATTAAATCAAATGAGCATGGAAGTCTTTATATTTACCTTTTAAATCACTCATTGGAATACTCTCTATATTGCAATAAATGTGGAGAAATATTGGTGAACTGCTGGAGAGAAAATATGATGGAGTAAAAGCATTGTAAAACTCAAAATATATCTCTGTTCCTTTTCTCTTTTTCCTCATATTACAGAAATTGCAGCATTTGATAGGTTCGCATCAAATCATGGAGAATGCAATTTCTTTCCTCTGCAATAAATCTCATTAAGTAAAACCAGATACAGTTTCATGCAGGCTCAGAATACACTTGGATGTGCCTGATGGTCTCGAGTTTCTGGTGGAAATTTGTTTTAAGCAGGTTGCAATAATCCAATTTTATTTTGACAAGATTCTGCTAAATGTCACTCAAGAGCATTTCTAAATATTATTTTTTACTTTAGCAATACAATTTTAAAGTAAGAAATGATAGCATATATCATTTACGTCAAAACCATTCGTTCTAAGTCAGAGAAAGCTGTTGCATAGGGTGAATAAGTAACATGCTTAGTCCAAGAGCTAATAGGGATGTGAAATTGCAAAGTAGCTTTGATGAGACTAAACTTTAGTATTTTAAATATTACTTTCCATCAAAGTCATATAAAGAGGAATTTGAAAGTAAAAGTGTCTTTTATGTGTTAGCCTAAAGGAATGTTTGTAGTGAAGTGCTGGGATTAGGAAAACTTTTTACTTTCTTTCATGGGTTTTCACGCAGGCAGTTTGTTAGCATTTCTTACACATCCATCAAGCCATCATTAAAGGGAACTGGATCTCCACAGAGTGATTCAAGAAATAATAACATTACATTTTATTTAATTATTAGGAAATGCTTTGAGTTTGTTGGGCTATCTAAGAGTAGTACTACAGAGATATTTCTGTTCATTTGTTTCCAGAAAAAAAATAATTATGCTCTTTTAAGTCATGATACACTTAAATGATATTTAAGAAGAAAAATAATTATAAATACACCAAAAAGGGATTATGTCAGAATCAAGACATATTAAAGTGGGTAGATATGTTAATATAAGAACTGTGAATAAGAATGTTTAAAAATCAATAGAGCCCTGAAATAAATATATATATGAATATAATATAATAAAATTATAGTAAATAATTTGAATATTTTAAAGATTTGTCAAATAAATAATGTTGGTAAAATACTGGTTTTACACTAGCAAACATTTATTCCAAACTAGTTTATAACATTCCATATCTTACTAATGTTTTGTTTATTATGTAAAAATATGAAACACTCCCTCAACTTCTAAAATATTTAGAAAATATTTATAAATAATCAGCAATATTAATGAGCTTTTCTTAATTTTTATAACATTATATTAATTTACTTCCGCATGTCTATTGCTCTGTATCTATATGTGGGTGTGCATGAGCCATAGAAGACATGAGTAAATCAGAAAACCAGTGGATGGAATAAATTCTTCTATAGGGATGTTTCTGAGGATCAAACTGAAATATCAAGCTTGGCAGCAATCACCTTAATGCATTGAGATATCTTACACATCTTATAATGAAAACTTCAATGAAATAAAGTAGATATGCTAAGAGGATAAAACAGAATAATCAATAGACAATTTTTTTTTGAATTTTGGTAGCACAGTATGAATTTTCTTAGTATGTGATCATAGTGGAAACACACCTTTAGTAATATACTCAATGAACTTTTGCAGATTATTTATAGCTAATAAAACTCAGATAACTTCATAGATTAACCAGAGTGTATCAACTTGAATCACATGCTCTCTGGATGCTTGAGATACCTGTGGCATTCTGAATTTACAATAATATCTGAAGATATTTTTGAAACATTTTAAAATGGATAGAGATATATGATTCTTTAAGATGGCTAAATATCAAAATGGGGTTAATTATTAAAACAGAACACAATCCACACTTTCTTACGAATTTTTAGCTCTTTACTAACACCGTTTCAAGTTCAAAGTCATGATTGGAGAAAACAATTAGGACCCAGCCAATTTTAAATTTCTGTCAGTTTCCCAGTGACTGTAGGCTATTTGTCTCCTATTTGCTTCCTTTGGCCAAATTGTATAGCAGATTGTTAACAGATAATCCAGTCAAGTGCTGTCACCGAAGCCAGCTGCCGTGATTATCCCAGATGCCACTTGCCAGTGCCAAACAACATGCGTATTTTGTATGTGTGTTTCTTTATAATCAGATTATTATTTCATGAAGTCAGTTAAAAGACATGCCTGTTTCTCCTCATGGGGAAAAATAGCATATTCTGCTGTAAACTGCAGTACCTGGAAAATAATTAAAGTATTATTCAAATAATGGGACCATAAAATAGGTATTCTATGACACACTGATTTATCAAACTTTCTCATTTTTCTGCCAACCTGTGTCCATAATTTAAAAATATTTGTTTTTTTAGTATTTTTGCTTCTCACTTGTCTATTATTACTTTTAAAATAAGAGTTTGTCTTTACTTATTTATTACTTCAAAAGTAAAATATGCAGCTGTCCTGAAATAAGAAATTATTTATTACTAGGTACACAACAGACACAATCACTTTCAAATAAATCAGCTCTTACTGTCCACAACCTATCATCAATTATACAGACGTTTTAGTAGAAACTCATGATAGTGAAGTGAAAAACTTCTATTGAACACACGATGGATTAAATAAGTTTTGCATGACTTCTGAAATTGTAGTAGTTATACACTCAGAGAATAAAGTACCTGGAGAAAATACTAACTTTTATTTTATTGTACATATATATTTACTAAAATATTATAATTATATTTTTATATAATTTGTATATGTAGCATCAGAAACATGTACTTGTTAGGGAATTTTTACTTTTTATTTGATATTGTATGTAATGAACTTTGACTGTATTCTGTCCCTCCTCAACTGCTCCTTGACTCTTCTCAACGTTTACTTCCTTACACAATCAGTTGTGAGCTTTCCTAGTTCAGCTTGTGTTTGCATTAACCGAGCCCAGTTGTGTCACTAGCTACTCTTGGGTATCGCTCCTGACCTGACATGTTGCGAACCTATCAGGTCACATACTTAACAGAAACTGGTTCTTCCTCTGCAAGCAGTTATTCAATAACAACAGCTACTGGTGGAACTCTATGCCTGTCTTCTTCCTTTCATATGAAGATTTTTGTCTGCCGTGAGCTTATGTAGGCCATATGCATATGTGGAACTATCCTGTTGCGTCTGAAAACACTTTTTTTGGAGTTATCCACAACCTCTGCATCTTATCTTTCCTCTCCTCTTCCATGGAGATCTCTGAGCTTTGGAAGAAAGGGTATAGTATGCATGTCCTCTTTAGGTATGAGCACAATACTGTCTCTTATTCTCTGCACTTTGAGGGTCTCTGCTAAATGTTAATTTGTTTCATGATAAAGCATGTCTGATTAGGTTAGGAGATGCACTAATATACAGTTGCATCAAAAGTCCCTAGGAGCCATTTTGATTGTTTCCATTTATAAGAATAATAGCTTTATGTTTTCCTCTAGAGCCTATGCTAGTAATTTATACAAACAGAGTTCAGACATTCACATAAAAAGTTCCTTGCTTTCTCACAATGCACAGTGGATTCCACCCATCATACAGAACACCTTGAATCTAAGTTATTTGAGAATTGCTCCAAAGTCAAAGTGAAAGGTCCCCTTCGATGATGTAATGCAAGTTCTTCTTCAAAACCCCAGAGGAATGTTAGTAGTTAGAAGAATAAATAACAACAACGACATAGAATTAAGACTACCATTTCTATCCAGAGGAGACGTACAGAAACAGAGCCAAAGCAAGAATGAAACTTAGAAGTCGTTAATATTAAATTGTTTTCTATTTCTTAATTTATTCTTTCCTCATATATGACAACCCTACTGCAGTTTCTTGTCACTCTTCTCCTTTCTTTCCCTCATTCCCTCTCAGCAAAATTCCCCCTTCCTCAGTTTCCCTTCAGAAAAATGGCAGGCCTCCTAGAGATATCAACCAGACATGGCAAAAAGTTACAATAAGACTAGGCACACACTCCCATATGAAGGCCAGAGAGGCAACCCAGTAGGAGTAAAAAAGGGTCCAAAATTCAGGCAAAGGGGTCAGAGACAAGCCCTCATATTCCCACTCTTATGAGTCCCAAAAGAAAACAAAGCTACAAAACCATATCATATGTGTGTAACATATATGCAGAGGATGTAAGATCAGACCTAAATATGCTCCCCATTATCAGTTCAGTCTCAGTGAGCTCCTATCATCTCTGCTTAGTTGATTCTGTAGGCTGGGTTCTTGTGGTGTCCTTGACCCCTCTGACTCCAACAATCATTTCTCCCTCCTTCCACAGAATTACCCAATCTCCACCTTACATTTGGCAGTGAGTCTTTGCATTTGCTCTTATCAGTTGCTGGACAAAACCTCTCTGATAAAGATTATGCTGGGCTCCAGTCCACAAAGCCTATCTATAACATTTGAGAAAGAATGGACTTGCTTGTAGCTTGACAATGGCATGAGAGGGCTCATCCTAAAGACTGTTGACACTGCAGCCCACGTACTTGCCTTGGCCTTAAACACTGCCTATAGCTTTCTGTGATAAATTCTGATATTATATGTGCCTTTACCTTCCTTATGTCTACATTAAATACTTTGTTTCTGTTCAGGTTCTTCTATCACTGTATTAATGTTTGTACATATTACGTATTAATCTGAAGCAAACAGCAGTTTCTCTTCTTTCTTTTCTCATGTCAGTGAAAGTTTGCATTATCTTTGCAAGCCACATGGCTCTACAATTTTCATCACATGCATGGCACTAAAGAAGTTCCCTAGTTAATATTTAACCTGGGCATGCATGTACTGTGACTTCAGGGACACTTAAATGTATTTCTGGTTCAAAAAGTGAAAATGTATACTGAGACATTTTTGGATATATTGAACACTGGGTGACTTTTCTGAAGGGATTTTTCCCCCTAGAATGTCATTGAAAACTCACAGTAGTTCTTTTCTGAAGTTGTGATATGTGAGTGGTCTTGAAGATTTCAGAGATAAATTGGAAGCATCTTTTCTTTTTCTTTTTCTTTTTCTTTTAGGGATATAGATTTATATTATTACACTTAAATAGAAAAAATTACATACAACAAAAAGAACCACAAAACAATCAGGTATCATACAAATGTTACAGTCAAGGTGTTTTGGCTAATTGCTTTTGGCAACCTTGTAGAAAACATCTTTCCTATCTTGGTGAGTCTAAAATTCTGATCCTAAGGTAAAACAGTTAGATAAAGTCTTCAAAGCATCAGAGACCTACAGAATATGGCACTTATGAACCTTTTAATATCTTAAAGATTATTTGACAACAAGACAGTTAACTCCTGGCAACATCCAGCCTACCACAAGAATATGACTAACGTCAAAGATCCTCCTTATGTAGATGGCTTCAAATGTGGCAAACCAGCCACTGGGCAAAACATCCTCATCTCTGCAACAGACAGAATTCTGCCTAAGAATAGGCAAGCTTGGATACAGGCAGAGTCGATGGCCAACCTCTGCCAAGATAGGGTAAGCAAGTCCTCAATAGTTCCTGCCTCACAAATATGTCTGTCAGATATATTGGGCCAGAAAGTTGAAGATGTTGCTGCAACGTTATAGAGAGTATTGGGAGACTGTTCAGGTTGGGAGACTGTTCAGGTAACAAGCAGTCTGTGTGTTTTGTTTTGGTTTTTTGTTTGTTTGTTTGTTTGTTTTTCTTTTTCCTTTTGGAAGCTGCTAATCTGCACTTCTGGTTCACTCAAGTAATTATCTTTCATTCCTTCTCAAGTCTCTGTTGGGGTTGAAGACCTGATAATTTAGTCTTACAATTAACATAAGCTGTTTGGGGGTTAAGATGTTTTAGGTCTAAATAGATGTTTTGAGTTGGCATCTTTTCTATTTTCCTAATTTTTCCTTCCAGCTTTCGGGTGATATACCATTGGCAATTGGGCCCCAGTAGTCCACATGGTTCCTTTAGGGAGTTTTTGTTGCTTATTTTGTCTGTAAATTTAGTTCAACTTAGAACATTTTAGATTTTCACTAGCCTGATTCTCTAAGCTTTTAAATTTTCCTATAACATTGTTATGCACAACTATAGTTAATGGCTCTACTTCCCTATATTAATTTTATTTTCTAGTGAGCCTCTGTCTATATAACTGAAGTAAAAGAAAGGGCTGACTTGGCCTCTTTCCTTTTGATGGTCAAGTTCAAGATCAGGTAGAGGCACTGCTGGAGCTCCCTATGGGCAATGCTAGATGTCTATGTCAGAGAATCAGACTGTGTGCTTCTTGACCAGGAAACAAATGTGAGAGTAAGTGAAGTAAAGACTCAAATGACATAAGGGTTTTCTGAATGACACCTCCTAAAGCTTTCCCTACCTTCCACTACAGGAGCCTGTACATGGCCCTTTGGAAAATAGTTATTCAGCTAACAGTAGTTGTTAAATAATCAGTTTTTGGAACCCATGTACTAGATGCAATTTTTTATTTGTCTAATTTGTCCTCTGTCTCTCTTCTTCTTCTTCTTCTTCTTCTTCTTCTTCTTCTTCTTCTTCTTC
>OU015748.1:15716321-15740383 GCA_907169655.1 Acomys percivali
TCTTCTTCTTCTTCTTCTTCTTCTTCTTCTTCTTCTTCTTCTTCTTCTTCTTCTTCTTCTTCTTCTTCTTCTTCTTCTTCTCTCCCTCCCTCCCTCCCTCTCTCTCTGCCTCCCTCCTTCTCTGGGTGTGTGTGTGGGGGATTGTAAGCAGTGTTTGCATGTGCATGCACAAGAGAGTACTTGTTTATTTAACGCACATTTTTACAAATGCACATAGAAGCCAGCGAAAGATGTCAGATAACTTGTTTACTCTGTTTCTGCCTGAATCCTTTGAGACGGGGCCTCTTACTAAACCTGGAGTCTGTTGGCATGCATGAAGCCCTGGGGAAAATGATGTTTCCTCCCTTAAACACTTCTGGAGTTATAAGAGCAGATTGACAGGTCTGGCTTTTAAAGTAGATGCCAGGTACTCGAGCTTAAGAACTTAAGCTATCCCATGTCCACAGCAAGCTATATTAGTTACTCAGACATCTTATCTGCCCCAATAATGTCTCATTTCTTTTCAAAGTATGCTTATAATATATTTAGTGATCAAAATGTATTGTCAGAAGGTAGCAATTATATTGTATCTCTTTTGAAAAAAGTATGATTATAAGACTTCAAAAATAATGCTTTGCAAATTATAAAAATTACTAACCTTGGTGATAAAATATAAAATATACAACTCATAACAAACATAAAACACTAATTCATTGATATTCAACCTTTGTCATCATTATATTAACTTATAAAACTATAAAATTACTCAGTTTTCAAAACACTACTATTTGTCATATCAATAATGATAATACAAAGAACATAATATCTGATGGGAGTATTTATGCATTAATAAAATGAATTTAATTATAAATTAGGAACTCATATTTTTTGTTAATTCTTCTTTTTTCATATACACACCGCTATGTTTTTATTAGGTTACATATGAATTTATCTATTTTGTTAAAATTGTTGCATAAAGCCTTCTTTTCCTAACAATGTCTACACTTCTCTTTTGTGCTTCTGCATCCTATGACATTGATTTGTACTTTAATTTTTTCTTTATGCTTTTTTTTTTAGTTTTGTACACTTTGGTTTTTTTGTATGTAAGCAGGATTCTTGCGATTAAAATTGTATCTAATCATGGCCTATTAGAACAGTTATTTATCACTTTTATCCAATTCTATTCATTGTTTTACAAATAATTTGCAGGTTTGAAGTGAATACAGTGCTTATTGCAGAACTTAAGAAAAACAAAAACAATGCAGATCCATGAGATCAAGGCTGTCCTAAGACATATAGTAAGATTCAGTCTCAAAAATTAACCAATAACTCAGATAATCAGTAAAATATTATGTTAAATTAGTTCAAAATATTTTTTAATTTTCTTTTTTGATTACTTATTTAATCTATTAATATATATGCATTCTATTTTGTGCATTTACTTTTTTTCTGTTTGATTTCTATTATAATTTCATTATAACCAGAAAAATGTATGTTACTTTAAATGCCTTACAAATTTTATTTCATATTAATATTAACTATTCTGAATATAACTTATGTATAAATTATATACATAGTTATTGACATATTTCATATGTATCAGTTGAAATTATTGATAGTTTTGTTCAAATCCTCATTATTTTCAGTCAAAGTAAAGATTTTTAAATAAATCTTTTGTAAAGATTTTGATAGCCCTAACTATAAGTATTGAATTGTCAAATGCCAACAGATCAATTATTTCTAAAAATAACTAATTTATAATAATTTTATTACTTTATTCTTTATATAATATTATAAATATCCATTATATTTGTAAAGGAAAAACAATTCCGAAGATCACAGGTAGAATTTACTTTAAGGCTAATACACATCCTTTGTCCATATAATCTAACACTTCTTAATGCTAAATAAATGTCTTTAATTTACCACTGGTCACAGATTTCTGAATCACAAAACTAGAAATTTAATTAAAGATTATACTGTATTACCAATTCTATATTGTGCTAGGATGAATATATGTTAGCATCCTTGTTAATGCAGGAAGGTCAGAATCCTGTTTTGTTTAAATAAATTGTTATTGTACTTTGTGGACTGTCACTTGACTAAAAGTTAAGAAAAGTTCTTTAAAACAAATTGAATATTTTATACTTGTGTGTTTCTATTCTATTTTTGTAGCATAGTAAACATCAAACTCAAATTCAAAATGACACACTACAATATGTCGATGCCTGCTGTGAAACTTGGAAATTCAGACTAAGAGCAAGTTAAAATTGTCCTTGGAGGTCTTTAACTCGTTCTTCAAACTGACAGTAATTGGCACTTACTTCTATAATTGTGCCTTTCCCCACCTCTGTTTTTCCCCTTGGTTACATTTTTTTTCTATACAGAGCTTAATAAAATGGAAAAAAGTAGGCCATACATATCTTTTAGTGAAGAGGTCACTAAATATGTCTGTGTATATATGTATGGTAAAATATAATATTAATAGATGATTGACTAGGACTACATTTTGTATAAAATGAAGATTAATTATACTATAATAAAACACACACATATATGTATGTATGTATGTATGTATGTATGTATGTATGTATATGTATTAAGTGACATGCTAAAAGACATCTTACCTGAGTAGTACTAAAAAGTAGCAAAAGAGTTGAGTGATGTCCTAAAGAGGTCCAAAGTCTCAGACATGTCTCTTCTCAAAAAGACAAATTTGGCAGCTATATATGAATAAAAATAACTCTGAACATAGGCAATCCACTTAAGAAGATGTAGCAGCACAGTAGAAGAAACAGAAGGAGGCCATTCAACTAAGAGCATGAAGAAAAGCTCAATTATGCCTACGTCATTCTGTCCTTTGAGCCAAAGTTGCACAGTGCAAGTATGAAGCTCCCTAGATATTTGTGGCACTCTAGAATACAAAGGAGAGCAAAGAGTAAATCAAATTCACTTAAAATTAGAACCATTATTACTATGACCAATCTTAGCTTAACCTAGCCTGTGGTATGTGGAGAGAATTTCTCAGTTGAATTTGTCTGAAATTAGATTTAAAAAAGGATGTGAACTGTAGTTATGACTTGCATAGCAGTAGTCAATATGGAACTCTGAATCCTGCATTTCAGATATTAGCTATCATTTTTAAATGAAGGCCTTAAGGTTCCAAGTAGCTACTATTCATTCGCACATACTTCATCTAATAACTTTTCAATATTCATGACTGAGGATTCCAATACTTTGCCACAAAAAAAAAAGAGAAAGAGCACAGATACAGTGGACCCAGTGTCTTATACACATAAAGCCTCTTAACTATCCATCTTCATAGTTTCTAGGTTCCGAAACCGTGATACCATTTATTTCATCTTCTGATCCCTGAGGTTGCTCCTTCTTTAAGAAAGTTTGCCTGCAGATAAAGCACAGACTCTGGGCATAATTCCACAAACACCCATGACTTCTAGACCATCGGCCATGAATGTGGTCCCTACCAGTGACGATAAATGACAGATGTGCAAATATTGAAACAGGAATAGTGTATGAAGAGGAGGAGGCAATATGTACTAGTAGAAGCATCCAACCCGCCATCTAGTGGCAGGTTTCTTTATCAAATGTGCATTTGGAACTGGACCTGTCAACACTACAAAGCTGTGTGGCTGTATCTCAGACCTACAGTAGTGCATATACACATGGCTGATATAAGTCTATTGCTAGGTCATAGCTGATCATTTGATGCTTTCAAGTCCTCTCAGACCCGTAGCCTTCATTACAAAAAGATACGCACAGCTCTTCCTAGTTCTTGCCTCCTGAATGGTTCTTGTGACTGAGGATGGGTGAGTTTCTCAAGCTGCTGATAGGTACCTGCTTATGGTTCTTGTGACTGAGGATGGGTGAGTTTCTTAAGCTGCTGATAGGTACCTGCTTGCAGGTGGCCTGGCACACTTTAAGATTATGAGAAACCGGGTTCTGGCCCTCAATACTCACAGCCTGGCCATTTTTCACTCAACTCCAAGATACTGCTAGAGCAAAGGAGTCCTTAGCACAACCTCTTACTGGCCACTCCCTTGCAACCAGTGAATGTGCTATTAAACACAGAAGAGAGTCCTGCTGCCTAAGACATTTAGTCATATGGCACATGGTATTTCAACAGATACCCACATTTACCACACAATGTGAGTATATGCCCCACCATTATTAAAGTGACAGCTCTGGCTTAACTTGTCAGTGCATAAATTTTTAGAAAAGTGACAATATTTTAAAATATATTTATGGTTGCTGGTAATCAATAAAATATAATTATTATTGTAGGTACTTATATTAAGAGCTATTAATATGCAAAACAATAGTTTAAAAATTATAAATCAATACTGAACATTCCAATGAAATAATAAAAAACTGAATTTCCAAGTAAGAGTTTAATGTCATTACTGTAAGGAAACTCAATGAACTACAAAACTAAAAGGGAAGACAGAAACAATTTAACAAGGCAAGAAATTCCACAAATAGCTGCAGAACACAATAAACTTTTTGAGTCCATTTTTAAAGTAATCATGAGGATTTTCCAACAACAAAGTGGTTGAAACAAATGAGCCTAAAAGCAGGTGCAAGGACAGTCATTTAAGTTCACAGTGTAAATAGTGTCCATTGAATCTGTAATGATGACTCCACATCAATCCTTGCTTTTTCTTGGTGTGCTTTGTTGGAACCTTACATATTATAATTATCAAATTTTCTTTACTATTTTTATTTTTTCTATTTTTAAAATGCATTAATTTCCATTTTAATTTTCTTATTCTGTATAATTTAGAAATTAATCAATTAATCAACCACCTCTCTAAGTCTTCCTAAATTGTAATCATAGATAATTCATTATATATACACATATTATAATTATCAATGTTTTTTCAAAGTGGAATGATTTTTTCCTTGCATCACATTTATTTTAAAATCATGTACTCATTTATATTAAAATGTTTTCAATTTACATGGAAGATTCTTTTGTTATAATTTAGTCTCCAATTTTCTTCTTTTATGGATGTCTAATTTAATAATATTATGGCTATATAATTTTAGTTGTGCAGTTTAATTTTTAAAATTGTTAAATAGACAATTTGGCATATATTTGAAGAAATGTCTGTATTATCTTTAAAAGAATGCTGGTTGTTGATGGAACTACATAGAGTTTTATCTAAATATCACATATGGAGGTGATTTATAGTGCTGTTCAGTTCAACTGCATTCTTTCTGATTTCTGCCTCCTATAACTATCTCTGATGAAAGATAATTGAAGTGGAGTAACAGATTTTTTGCCAGAAGATTCCATCCATTTAGATAATTATTTAATTTCATTGCTAAGGTACAGGGTCATTAAAATTATAAACTCATGCCCTTACGAAAGGTAGCTTCTATTATCTGAAGTGCACTAATTGTTTATAGCTCATTAGGCTTGATTGTATAATGCCAACCATTTCCAAGTCAGCAATCTTTTCCAGCCATCCATTCATACCATTTTACATAGCTTATTCTTCACATATTCCATGCATCCTAAGGATTTCTGACCATGCATATGATTTATTTAATTCCTATATTTAAACTAATTTTTTATGCCAGGATACCTAAGATGGTTGACAAAACCTAATATGTATATATTATTATAATTATTTAGTGTTTTACCATTCTGAGTTATCACCCATGTTATCCCAAGAATCTACTATGTAATACCTAACAAATGACCAAAGACATTGAGTATGCATCACTATAAGTTGACATTCTCTCCATCCTGGAGAGAATGTCATTATGCCAGTACAGCACAGTCTTCTTTAGCCTCCTCTGCAGCCTTGAGGTCACTGGTGTGTTAACCAGTGACTCTCTAAACATATGCATTCCCTGTGTTTCGTTGAATGGGGAAAATAACATTCTAACCTCATAAAACAACTTTCTAATGAGGCTAGTGTGATAGGACAACAAAGTGCACAGATTCTTCTACCCTGTATTTTTCTGTGGTCATTTTAGGCTTAAGTTGAATTTGATCTCATTAATGAAAAATCAGGAAAAACTATCCAACTCTATTCTCAGTACCCAAAGTCAAGATGGTCCACCTAACTTATCTTAGCTTTTTAAAACTTCTTGCTTGTTCAAAACCTTCTTTTATAGCTGCTTAGTGACATACCAGAATGTGATTTTTCTCTTTAAAATCTCTGTGCTCTAAATGCTTAGGGCTAAACTTCTGTCCTGAATACCTGAGTATAAAGAGTTGCAATTGGCAATAAACTGTGCCTCAGTGATCATCTCTGTGGGCAGTCAGTAACACTAAAGCACAGCTTTTAATCATTTAACTTAAGTGTTTCTTTTTTATTTTTCATCTTTGAGATTATAGTGTAATTACGTCATTCCTAACTTTCCCATATTGCCATCAACAATATGACATCCTAAACATTGCTGGATGGTGAGAACAACCCTCGACATGCCAAAGCTTACACGGGAAGACTACAAACCTACAGAAAGTACTACAACAACAAAACATGCTGAGGCTAGGAGAAACGGTCTTCCCCAGAGAAGCATACATCAATTAGTTTTCCAATAGGAAAGAATCTTCCCCGAGAACAGAAATACAAGTAAGAGCAATCGCCTATATAAAGGCTCTCTCTCCAAATACAGTAACATTCTGTAATACAAGGATTTGACCCATTAATCATAGGAGAAGAAATTGTGCCCACTATATGCCTAAACTCATGGTAATCACTGACATCTTTTTACAATAGATTTAAACTTTCCAGAGTGCTTTGATAATTGGACTCAGAAGTGTGTAGTTTGGATGACTGCTTTTTTCAGTAAGTAGCAAAATTATGAATTCGCGATAGTATGTTTGTGGTTTCTATGTTAGTTGATTTGAATTACACTTACATTTAATGTATTTAAAAGCATAGATATAGCTCAATTTGGTGATCTATTTGTCTATTCAGGTTGTTTTCAGTTTCTCATATGTATGAATGGAATTGCATGGTAACCTTTCTAATTATGTACCTTATTATGGTTTTCTTGATCAATGAACAGGAGTTAATGGTTTCATAGTTTTTAAAGCAAGGTGTCTACATAAGGAACATGATAACAAAAATATGTGTAAGTGATAGCTGTTTCTGTAATTAAGGAATGATATGCAATTTTTCTCATAATTGTCTGTGCATAATGATTTTTTTCTCCAACAAATATATTATGATTCAAAACTATTTTTAGCAAACTCATAGTTTCTCATGAAACAATAGTAAAAATGCCTTTGCTTAGTACAGCCTGTAATTTGATATATCAGCTAAAACATATTACACATTCAGATGTTTTTCTTTATTTAAATTTTATTTTATCCACATTGGTGATTTTCCTGCATGTTTGTCTGTGCAAGGGTGTCAGAGCTTCAGGTTTTAGCTAGTTGTGAGCCACCATGTGTGTGCTAGGATTTGAACATGGGTTCTCCAGAAGCGCAGTTAGTGTTCTTAACCGCTAAGCCTTCTCTGCAGCCCTACCCATTTTAAGGAAGTTCTTCTTTGATATCTGAGGCTGTCCACTAATTATGAAAATAACAAGCACAAATCTATATCCTTGAAAAATCCTTCTTTCAGGGCAGGCCTTCTTTCCAAAGGACCCAGGATCAGGTCCCAGCACACACATGGCAGCTCACAACTATAACTCCAAGAGCTGACACCATTCACAGACACATATGCAAGCAAAACACCAATTCACATAAAAATAAATTATTAAAATATCCCTTTTTCTTCATAAATTAGCTTTTTATCCTTGATTATGTAAAATTTGTGAAAGATATAATGTGTCTGTCTTCACAGTTCATAATTTAAGTTAGCTTTCTTCACTTGAAATTCAAAATGGGAGGAAATAATATGAATAGAGTAAAATAGTTAGTGTCTCTACCTTTTAAAAAAATTTTAAAACTGTACCTGTTGTCTTATTATAAATTTATTCCATAAAACAAGGGATTTTTTTCCTTTCTCTTTGTAAATTCATATACCATTAAGGCAGAATTTGATGAAACTTTTTCACTATAAAATATTCACATCCACCACAACCTCAACAACAAATAGTAAGTACCAAAAATCCATCCATGTTCAATGCTCTCATTAAAAATAGTTATAATACAACCAAAATATTGTTTCTTTTAAAATTTAAGAATAGGCATATAATTCTTTAATAGTGAAAATATATTAATTTTTATATAGTATGTATTATTATAAGTATTCATTTTGAGTATTCACATGTATTATTTATGTTATATCTTATTCCAAATTATGATTGTCATTGATTTTGTGTTTTAAATAAATTATTAGTATCATATTGCCTAATAAACATCATGAATAGTAGAATCATTTATTTATTTATTTATTATTTATTTTAGGATTTTAAAGATATTTTAGCATATACATTTACATTATTACACATAAGTAGAAAAATTACATACAGCAAGAAGAACAAGGAATCACATGAATGTTACACTCAAGGTGTTTAGGCTAGTTGATTTGTCAGCCTTGTAGAAAACATCTTTCCTATGTTGGTGATTCTAAAATTCTGAATGAGAATCAATATCTATCCTCTCTCATCTCTGCCAGTTCAAAACCTCTATTTAGACCTAAAAACATCTTGACCCCTAAATAGCTTAGTTTAATTGTAAGACTAAACTATCAGGTATTTAATCTCATCCAAGACTTGAGAAGAACTGAAAGTTAATTACTGGAGTGAACCAGAAGTACAGGTTAGCAGCTTCCAAAAGGAGAAGGGAAAAAAAAAAAAAAAGAAAGAAAAAAATGACAGAGACATTTTACTGTCTGATCAGTCACTCAAAACTCTCTATAACATCACAGCATCATCTTCAGCCTTCTGGCCCAATATATGTGACAGACATATTTGTGAGACAGAAACTACTGAGGACTTGCTTATCCTGTCTTGACAGGGTTTGGCCATAGACTCTGCCTGTATCCAAGCTTGCCCATTTTTAGGCAGAATTCTGTCTGTGGCAGAAACAAAGATGTTTTGCCCAGTAGCTAGTTTGCCACATTTGAAGACATCTCCATAAAGAGGATATTTGATGTTCATCATCTTCTAGAGGTAATAGTATGTGTAATGCCAGGAATTAGCCTGTCTTGCTTTCAAAGAATCTTTAAGATATTAAAAGTTTCTTAAATGCTGTATTGTGTAGGTCTCTGAGGCTTTGAAGACTTTATCAAACTATTTTACCGTATATATACATATGATTATATCTATTTGTTAAGCCTAGGATGTATAATCTTATTATTATAAATAGGCTGGTAGTTGACAAGACTATACTTTGATCAACTAAAAACTGGCTTAAATTACTTAATTATCCTATCAGCAATAGCACTTTCCAGGTATTGGAAGTAAGCTTTGTATTATAATTGAGTTTTATGTTTTTAGTGTCTCATATTACATTATATATAATAGGTATAGAGAATAGTTTTAAACTTGAATTCTATATCAACGTATCAAAGTTAATACTATTTTGTATCACTATACAAAAGTCTATACCAATGAAGAAAAGGTAACCTTTTTGCTAGTAACAAATAAGGCCTTAGGTTGAAGAGTAGGTTGAATAATCTACTTTATATCCTATCATCTCTATATATTTCTGTACCCCTTTCTTTCTTTTCAATCCCCATCTTCATATGTATGAAAGAAAGATAGATCCCTGAGTCCGTCCTCATTTTCTCTCTGAATAAGACCAATCATTACTTATAAGCAACTCCCAATGAAAACAAGCATCTGCAGCCAAAAAGAGCAAACATAAACCTACCCGGCTCCAACTCCCACCCCCTGAGGAGGAATGGAGTGTCATTCTTTTAGAGTTTCT
Source organism: Acomys percivali (assembly GCA_907169655.1). Lineage (NCBI taxonomy): Eukaryota > Metazoa > Chordata > Mammalia > Rodentia > Muridae > Acomys > Acomys percivali. The sequence goes on from OU015748.1 coordinate 15,726,163, forward strand.
TTCAGCCGATTTGGAGCAAATAGTCCCTTTATAAGGGCCTGAATATAATTGTGGAACAATAACATTTGTGGTCCAGTTTCCAAATGTAGAGACATTCCAGGCTTAATAGAAGTCCTGTGTGAGACAGTCTAAAATACTGGACCAGTTTTTATGGAAGCTTACTTTGAAGCTCTCCTGTTCTGATGAATAAAAGTGACTGAAGTGTTTGGGGTTGGAACCTGAAGGATGAAGGATGTCAGCATCCTGCATGGTGAGAGGAATTAATCCTGTCCAGTCTGATCCAGCTTCAGTGTCTGGTTCTTTTGTTCTGAAAACCTATAAATTCTTACATGCATTGTACAGTTATATATATATGGTTTATTAAGGCTCATTCTCTGCTCTTAGTAAGAACAGAAGAAAAACATCTGCTACTTTTCATTCATGCTATAAGAAGGACGTCATGTCATAATAAATCACAGGGATTTTGTGACCAATAAGAAGCCTTACCTATGCATATACATTCATGTCTCAGCCAGTCTCAGAGCCAGTCCATGTAGTGAGTTTAACACAAGTGACCTGCTTGTTTTGCATTTTGAATTCTTTTCAATCCAGCCTTGTCTTGTCCGTGATTTCAGTGGAATGGATATAAGTTTCTCTCCATTTAGTTTGATGTTGTCTATAGGCTTGGTGTATATAACCTTTATTACGTTGAAGTATGTGTCTTGTATTCCTGCTTTCTCTAGGACTTTGAACATAAATGGTGTGTTGGATTTTGTTGAATGCTTTTTCAGCATCTAAGGAGATGATCATGTGTTTTTTATCTTTCAGTTTCTTTATATGGTAGATTATATTGATAGATTTCCCTATATTGAACCATCCCTGCATGCCTGGGATGAAGCCTACTTGGTCATGGTGAATGATGTCTTTGATGTGTTCTGGATTTGGTTTGTGAGTATTTTATTGAGTATTTTGTCATCAGTGTTCCTGAGAGAAATTTCTCTTTTTCTTTGTTGCGTCTTTGTGAGGTTTACGTATCAAGGTGATTGTGGCCTCATAGAATGTCTTTGGTAATGTTCCTTCTGATTCTATTTTGTGGAAAGGTTTAAAGAGAATTGGTATTAGCTCTTCTTCGAAGTTTTGGTAAAATTCTGCTCTGAATCCCTCAGGCCCTATGCTTTTTTGGTTGTTGTTGTTGGGAAAATTTGATGACTGCCTTAATCTCCTTAGGAGATATAGGGCTATTTAGTTTGTTTACCTGATCTTGATTCTATTTTGGTAGTTGGTATCTATCAAGAAAATTGTTCATTTAGTTTAGACTTTCTAATTTTGTGGCATATAGGTTTTTGAAACATGACCTAATGATTTTTTGGATTTCCTCTCTGTCTGTTGTTTTGTCTCCCTTTTCATTTCTGATGTTGTTGATTTGAATACTCTCCCTCTGCCCTTTAGTTAGTTTGGCTAAGGGTTTGTCTAGCTTATTGACTTTCTCAAAGAACCAGCTCTTGGTTTTGTGTACCCTTTGAATTGTTCTCTTTGTTTCTAATTTATTGATTTCAGCCCTGTGTGTGATGATTTCCACCCATCTACTCCTCTTGGTGTGACTGCTTCTTTTTATTCTAGAACTTTTATTGTGCTGTTAAATTGCTACTATGGGATCTCTCCAGTTTCTTTGTAAAGCCACTTAGTGCTGATCTTTACTCTTAGCATTGCTTTCATTATGTCCCATAATTTTGGGTATGTTTTGCCTTCAGTTTTATTGAATTCTAGGAACTTTTTAATTTCTCTTTTTTACTTTTTCCCTTGCCCAGATGTCATTGAGTAAGGATTTCTTCAGTTTCCATGAGGTTGTAGGCTTTCTGTTGTTTCTTCTGTTATTGAGTTCAAGGTTTAATATATGATGGTCTGATAAAATGCAAGGGATTATTTCTATTTTTTTGTATCTGTAGAAGTTTGCTTTCTGCCCAAGTATATGTTAAATTTTGGAAAAGTTTCCATAAGTTGCTGTGAGGAAGGTGAATTCTTTCATGTTTGGGTGAAAACTTTTTTATATATATGTTAGATCCATTTGGTTCAAGACATCTATTAATTCCTTCGTCTCTCCATTTAGTTTCTGCCACATTCATCTATGTATTAGTGAGAATGGGAAGTTGAAGTCGGCCACTATTAATTTGTGATTTAAGCTTTAGTAATGTTTCTTTTATGAATGTATGTGTTCCTGTATTTGGGGCATAGATGTTCAAAATTGAGATATTCTCTTGTTCTATTTTTCCTTTGATGAGTATGAAATGACCTTTCCCATCTCTTTTGATTCATTTTCATTGAAAGTCTATTTTATTATATACTAGGATGGCTACTCCAGCTTTTGTTGGTCTTTTTGCTTGGAATACCTTTTTCTGGCCCTTTATTCTAAGGTAATGTTTGTTCTTATTGCTGAGGTGTCTTTCTTGTCTGCAATGTAATGATCGGTCCTGGTTACACATCCTGGTAGCCTGTATCCCTTCATTGGGAAGTTGAGTCCATTGATTTTGTGAGATATTAATGATCAGTGACTATTGGTTTCCATTATTTTTATGTTGATAGTGGTAGTGTGTGTGTGTGTGTGTGTGTGTGTGTGTGTGTGTATGCCTCCTTTCTTTTGTTTTTGTGGATGTGAGGTTATTTATATCCTTTGTTATCCTATATAAAATTACCCTCCTTGAATAGGAGTTTTCCTTCTAGTATCTTCTTTAAAGCTGGATTTGTGGTTAGGTATTATTTGAACTTGGATGTGTCATGGAATATCTTGTTTTCTCCATCTATGGTGATTGAAAGTTTTGCTGAATATAGTAATCTGAATTGGCATCTGTGTTCTCTTACAGTCTGCATGATATCTGTCCAGGCCCTTCTGGCTTTCATAGTCTCTGTTGAGAAGTCAAGTGTAATTCTGTTTGCCTTTATATGTGATTTGGCCCTTTTTCTCTTGCTGCTTTTAATATTCTTTCTTTGTTCTGTATGTTTAGTGTTTTGATTATTACGTGATGGGAGGGTTTTCTTTTCTGCTCTAGTATATTTGGATTTCTGTAGGTTTATTCTTGTGTATTTATGAGCATTTATTTCTTTAGCATGGGGAAATTTTCTTCCATGATTTTTTGAAGAAATTTTCTGGCCCTTTGCAGTCGCAAGTCTTCTTTTTCTTCTCTGCCTATGATTCATCGGTTTGATCTTTTTATAGTTTCCCAGATTTCTTGGATATTCTGTGTCAGGAGCTCTTTTTGTTCTTTCTGATGTATCTCTTTATTAATTATTATTAATTATTATTATTATTATTATTATTATTATTTATTCAGATTACAACTCAATTTTTATCACATCACTTGTATCCTCCCATTCGTCCCTCCCTCCCGCTTTCACCCTATTCCCCTCCCCTAGGCATAAGACCTCGGGGGACCTCCTTCCCCACTATATGGTCATAGGCTATCAAGTCTCATCTTGGTACATTTATCATTTTCTTTGTTGTATCCATTTCTTAAGTCATATCTTCTATTTATGATATTCTTTGTTCCTTCTCTTGAATTCTGTTGGTCATGCTTGTGTCTGTAGATTCTGTCTTCTTCTCTCGGGTTTCCATTTCCTGGATTATCTCAGATTATGTTTTCTGTGTGGCTTCTATCTCCTTTTTGGGTCTTGAAACCTTTTGTTTATTTCCTTCCCCTCTTTGATTGTAGTTTCTTGTATTTTGCTAATTTCTTTAAGATATTTGTTCAATTATTCTCTCTCTGCATATTCCTATTCTAGGTTGAGGGATTTATTTTCCTCCTTTAAGGCCTCTATCATTTTCATGACCCCAGATTTGAAATCCTTCTCTTGTGCCTTGGCTGTGATAGTATCTCTAGGGCTTGTTGTGGTGGTGAGACTGCTGATTTCTTGTGGTATCCAATGGATCTTGGGATTGTTACTTGTGTTCTTATACTGACCTCTTCCCATTGTGATGTCTCTGGGTGGAGTCTGTAGTTGTTAGATGCTTGGATACCCGGAGTTTTCCGAGTGACCCATGGTCAGATCCACTTGTGTTCTAGTCTGTGGCATCTGCTCGGGGCTTGGACCTACAGACACGGGTATTTTCAGAAACAAAGGCTGTTTCTGCACCTTAAGAATTCAGATACAGCCAGCCAACCCAGGAAAGGTGCCTTCCCAGAAGCTTGGTGGCTGCCTGCCCACCAGATGTCTAGCTCTATCCTTTGGACTTGTAAGGACCCGGGTTTTTACCTTGTACTACACTATTTGGAGCACTCTCATCTATGGATTGCTGGCGCTGTTGTATGGGTCTCAGATGTGTTCTTGGCTTGCGGAATATTCACTGCTGACCAGCTGTTCAAGCAGGGTGTATGTTAGGTGCTGCCATCTTCAATCCTCTCAGAATAGTTTATTGAAAAATATATGAAAATTATAACTTGTGAATATTTTATAACTGACATGAAATAATAAGTATGGGATTGATTGAGTTATTGAATTTGCTATGCAAGCAAATTATTATTTTAAAGGAAAGATTATTTTAGGGGATTCTCACATATTAAACTCTAGATTCAATATTTTACAATAATAATGATTAAGTATTTTAATATAGCTTGTAATATTTTGTTTAAAAATGATGCATACTAGTTCATCACATAAGTGGTGGCAGAGAAATATGATGAAACTGTGGTCATTTTCATCTTCTTAATTTTGCCATTTCCACCGTGTTTCTTGTTTCTATCTTCTGTACACACACACCAAGCAAACAAACAAACAAATAAACAAAAACAACTGAAAGAAAACTTCCTTGGCAGTAATTAAAAATTGAAAAAGAATTATTTCATATCGATAGCTATTTTTTAATTTATACGTACATATGCTAGATATTAATCTGCTATTTGAGGAAACATATCCCAGTCATTTGTCGCTTGTTTCTTTGCTGTGTAGGAGCTTCCTAGTTTAATATAATGTAATAAAACTCTACTCAAAATACTTATTGCATACATCAATATCTAAATGTGTTTCCATAGATACTTTTGAAACATTGTCATTGGATCAGGGATTTTTTCATTTCAAATTGATTTTATTCATGGAAATGAATATACTCAGGCTGCATTATTCTGTATACATAGATCTAGTTTTCTCGACACCATTTATTGAAGAGACCTCCACCCTTTTATTAACACTGTAAAAAGTCTAAGTGCAAATCTTACTCCTAACTCTTAAAAATGTCTTTGAATGTTCACTACAATGTTAGAGAGGAATCAAACATTTAAAGTGGCCTATGACATTGCTTTATGTATAATTCATTATAGTAAGTTAACTTTCTCAGCTGTTAGGGTCAAATACTTTTGTTCACTAACATCCACTGAAGAGATCATATCTAAGATCCAAGGACTACATCTCAAATATTGAGAATATTTTATTAATATCAGACTTCTCTGATGTTAATAAATCATTATTATTTCAGAATCATTTTCTGTGCCAAATATGGTAATCATTAAAAGTATCTGATCTAATTCATCAGCAAATGATTACATTAATAACTTATTAATTAAGAAACTATAAAGTCATCAAAAACAGTAAAGATATATTTTTATTTTCTTACTAAGAACAAAATGAAAGTACACTATAAGATTTAAATTCAAGCAGCTAAAATATTTGAAAGTAATGAAACATAAATTAATAAAGTTATAAACTGGTAAAATTCTTAAAAATTATTTTCAAGCTCTAAAATTTAGACCACTCAGTTATACTATAGTTGTGAACATACTAAACACCTCTCAGTGATTTCAGCAAATTGTAATAGCATGAATGTTAATGTTGAAAAATATGTACAGTAAAGGGATTCAGACTGTCATAAATGTTGTTAAGAAACTATACATTGACCTAATCGATATCAAGATCATTAAAATAAAAACACCCAAATGCATTTTATAAAATATAAAAACCTATAAATGGCTAGTTAATTGGAGGAACAGTAGTTTTAAAATACACCTATTTCTTCATGTGCAGTACACACTTGTCTTCTGAAATACCACAATGTATATTTTGAATAAAGCAACTTCCTCGAATCATCAGTATTATTGTCCCTTAAATAGACTTTCTCTTTTAATTCAACACTCAGCAGCACTGTGAACATATTGATCTGTAATCAACTGCTGACACAGTTATTTGGCTTTAGCCATATATTTACTGAACTGCAAACACAGCATTATGACAGGCATATATAAAACTGTTTTCTTCTACACAAGAAAACTTATTGCAAACACTTTATCTTAGTGACAATTTTATCTGCAGCATTCTTTTTTCAATTTGTTCAGTAAAAAGTGTATATGTTAGTTATCATAAAAATAACAACACACTGAATCTTCTCCAAACAAAAATTAATTCCTGTTTTCTTTCCTTGCTTATAATAAAGACTTTAGTAAATTATAAAACAAGGAAAGCATTCTGTTACAACACTGTCCAATTTTAGAAATGCAAGATTTGAAGTATTTAATTTCTGAATATTATCTAAAACTAAAATTTCAAGTACTATGGATTTATTGTTTAAGAACAATTATAGAAATAAAAAGTATTGAATTAAAATACTTAACATGGTGCTGTAGTAATGTAGTAATGTAATATAGCATTTTAACTTATAATAAAACCATTAAAATTAATATCTTAAATAATTTCACAGTATTGTTTTCCATGCTCAGTGTCCTACTTTGGAAATTTTTTGCATGGTTATTTTCCAAGGCTTAACTATAGTGTTATCAAACATAGGTATCACATGCCATGTATCAGGCTTGAATATTATATATTTATTTTATTAAATTACATATGTAGGAGTCATGAAATGCATGGTACAAAGCAATAAATGAATGTATGAAATTACTGAATGAATGGCTAACAACTAGCTAACACATGCAGATGTTACTGTCAGTGATGGTCACATATATGGCCATATAGCCATTGTTTAATACTCATGTTTACAGTTTTGGAGATATCAGAGATACAAGGCACATACCTAAACATAAGAAAGGCTATATACAGCAACCCGATAGCCAACATCAAATTAAATGGAGAGATACTCAAGGAAATTCCTCTAAAATCATGGACAAGGCAAGGCTGCCCAGTTTCTCCATATCTGTTGAATATAGTTCTTGAAGTTCTAGCCAGAGCAAAAAGACAATAGGAGATCGAGGGGATCCAAATGGGAAAGTAAGAAGTCAAATTTTCCCAATTTGCAGATGATATAATAGTGTATATAAGCGACCCTCAAAATTCCATCAGAGAACCCCGAGAGGTGATTAACACCTTCAGTAAATTGGCTGGTTACAAAATTAACTCAAAAAAGTCAGTAGCCTTCCTTTAAACAAATAACAATTATGCAGAGGATGAAATTAGGAAAACTACACCGTTCACGATAGCCACAAGCAATATAAAATATCTAGGAGTAACCCTAACCAAGTAAGTGAAGGACTTGTTTGAAAATAACTTCAAATCACTGAAGAAAGAGATTGAAGATGACATTAAAAGATGGAGGGATCTCCCGTGTTTGTGGATTGTGTGAATTAACATAGTAAAAATGGTCATCTTACCAAAAGCAACTTACAAATTCAATGCAATCCTACCAATATACCTACACAATTTTTAAAGACATTGAAAGATCAACTCTCAACTTCATATAAAAAAACAAAAAACCGAGAATATATAAAAACAGTCCTGTACAATAAAAGATCCTCTGGAGGAATCTCCATATCTGATTTCAACCTGTACTATTGGTCAACCATAATTAAAACAGCATGATACTGGCACAGCAATAGGCTGGTTGATCAATGGAATTGAATCAAAGACACAGAACTAAATCCACACACATATGGTCACTTGATTTTTGACAAAGAAGTCAAATTTATTCAAAGGAAAAGGATAGCATCTTCAACGAATGGTGCTGGTCTAACTGAATGTCTCCATGTAGAAAATTATTATTAGACCCATATTTATCACCATGCACAAAACTGAAGCCCAAGTGGATTAAATACCTCAATATAAAACCAGAGACACTAAATCAGTTAGAAGAAAAAGTGGGGAAGAGCTTGGAACACATTGGCACAGGAGACAACTTCCTGAACAGAACACCAACAGCCCAGGCCTTAATGTCAACAATTAATAAATGGGACCTCATGAGGCTGAGAATCTTCTGTAAGGCAGGAGACACAGTCAACAGAACAAAGTGACAGCATACAGACTGGGAAAAGAGCTTCACCAACCCTACATCTGACAAAGGTCTAATATCCAAAATATATAAAGAACTCAAGAAATTAAACACCACTAAACCAAATAACCCAATTAAGAAATGGAATACTACTCAGCTATTAAAAACAAGGAATTCCAGAAATTTGTGGATAAATGGATTGAGCTAGAAATGATCATAATGAGTGAGTTAACCCAGAAGCAGAAAGACTCAAATGGTATATACTCACTTATATCTGCATACTAGCCCAAGGGGCATGTCCCACGAAAGCCTTCCCTTACCAGGAAACTGGGACAGAGGGGAGGACATCCTATTGGGACTCTAGATGAGAGAAGCATGGGAGAATAGCAAAGTAGAAGGATCCAGTGGGTCCTAGAAACCTACAAGTAGAACATTATGATAGGCAGATTTGGGCCAAGAGGTCCCACTCAAACTAAGGCACCAGCCAAGGACAATACAGACGGAAAACTTAAACCCCTGCCCAGATCTAGCCAATGGTCAGAATAGTCTCCACACTTAGTGGAGAGTAGGATATGACTTTCTCATGTACTCTGGTGCCTCATATTTGACCATGTCCCCTGGAGGGGGAGACCTGGTGGCACTCAGAGGAAAGACAGCAGGTCACTGAGAAGAGACTTGATACCCTATGAGCATATACAGGGGGAGGTAATCCCTCTCAGGAACAGTGATAGGGGAGGGGAGTAAGGGAAAAATGGGAGGGAGGGAAGAATGGGAGAATACAAGGGATAGGATAACCACTGAGATGTAACAAGAATAAATTAATAAAAGAAAAAATAAAAAAATAAAAATAAAAAATAAAAATAAAAAATAAATAAATAAAAGGCAGTCATGGAAGGACATACTGTATGGCCTGATATATATGGAGTTGTTGGATGGCCAATGTTTTAAAACCTTTAAGAGAAGAATAGTTGCCAAAGGCTTGGGAGAATAGGTTAGTACTGTTTCCTTGGTGTACAGGTCATCTTTGTTAGTTGTAAAATTTATGTTGATGAGGTGCAACACAGTTCAAATACAGCTTCATTCTTGAAGGTGTGTAGCTGGTAAAATGTTATGTGTAGCTTGGTGTGATGAAATTCATTATGTGATATGCTGCAGGGACAAACAGGTTATGAATGTCATTGTGAATGAGTAGATGAATAAACATATTAAACCTATACAATGCAATACAATTAATGTAGAAAATTCAATTTAAATTGCTAAGGAATAGAAGTGCTTGTGCTGTATATAACACTCCTCATTGGTTATTGAGAACAGGTGTCAATCAAATGGTTTTAGATCTAAGGAAAACTTAGTTTCAGTACCCACTCAGTATTTACAGTTCTGCGCTTATAATAAACAGCATTGTATTGCACACTTACATTCCCAGAATGCCAGTTTTGAAATAAGCCTTTTATTTTAGTAAAAAACAAAAACAATAAAATGTTTCTGTAGTCTTCAGATTCGAGTTCCAGGAATTTTTAACTGACATTTTAATTTTCATTTCATATTTAACCAAATAATTATGACAGAGGCATAATTTCAGTATGTGACAAGGGCTAATTTTCAACTGTATTATCAAAGAAATTGCAAAATAATGTTGATCATTAGAGGGAAAAATATTTTCAACATTTAAATGTAAAAGTAAAAAGCCTCTGATGATAATAATAATTTAAATAAAAAGAAAATATTAATGGATTCAGTACTATAATTTTATTCTCAACACTATCATACTCTTGTCACTGTTCTACTTTTCAATTTGAAATAAATTTACCATTTTGGTCTTCATCTGACTTTGAAAAGTAGCCTACACAAATAAATGTGCTATTGTCATATAAAGCAAAGAATGTTTTGATAGTAAAAGATAATAATTCATCAATCTTTGAAGTAGAATACCACAATGTTTGTTGTATTAAAGTATAATAATTTTATTCCTTGTCAAAAGATAGAAATGTGCATTTAGAATTACTGAAAACATAAACCCTTTGACAAAGTTTAGTTAATATATGGACAGATTTCCTGTTTCCCCTTTCATGAAGAAAAACTGTGCTGCAATATAGTAGTGTGTATGTGGTTTGTGTGTGTGTGTATATGTGTGTGTGTGTTTGTATGTGTGTGTGTTTTTCTCCAGCTCTATGGATATTAAACCATGATGCAACATTGTCATAATCAGGAGATACAGTTATTCAGAAAGAAACAGATTCTCTTGTCCTGTCATCTTTTCTTGATTACCCTTCCTCATATGAATTCCTTCCAAAATTAAAATAAGAATTTAATTAACAATATAAGGTATAAAATTCCAGATGCTGTTAAAAACATCTACTACAAACTATCATATAGAATCTTGGAACAGTTAAAAGAGAAGTCAGATACCAGAATCAAAGTATCTCTCAGACGACTTAGATCATTACCTTAAAAGGCAGAATAAGCTAGTACTGCAAATTAAGATGACATTTTTGAAAAATACCAAATCAAATGTTTTCTAACATAGATTTATTTTTTCTGAGACAAATGGAAATATAGATTTCCTTTTCCAAAATGAGAAATTATCCTTTGTCTTCCTTAGTTGAGTTGCAACATTGGAGGCATATCATTGAAGAAAGTCCTGTTCCTAGTCCTCCTGTCTCGCTCTCTTTTCTGTTTTTCTGCTATGGATGAAGATTTATGGTCCCCCACACAGTATTTTATCCAAATCCATGGGCCCACTGAACACTGTGGAACACTGAGCCAAAATATTGTGTCCTGTCAATGCCAGTTATCTTTCTCAATGAAGTGACAACCTACAGATAGGAATACTCAAGATAGAAAAGCTGAAGAAGATAGGGACATAGCACCAAAAGACAGGAAATTATTTCCAACGTGTGTCTCTTGCTTCACATGACTATATCTCCATGACTTTATAGAACTTTTATGGAAAATGACATAAAAGATTACACTAATTCCTACAGAAAATAAACAAAATTACAGCAGAAACAAAAATGTGATGTCTTGACATTTTACTGTATGCTGCTGAAAGACATGCAAATCCAATACACACTGGACTTTGAGTCTTTTTCTTTGCCCAGGTTACACTAATGGTCAGTAAACTAGCATTTTCAGTATGCTATATGTTCCAAAGGTTAGATAAGTGACCTGTTATAAGTACTGTTTTTTTCCAGGATACAATGTCAGATCATGAATATCGGTTACATTCTAACAATTAAGTACAGGTAAGAGCTCCACCCACAGGAGGGACAGGAAAGTTGATGCTTATGGATAACAGGCCCAAAGCACCATAAGGGCTCCCTCACTTCCCCAACATACTCAGTTTTGTTAAATAACTTTTAGTTGTCTTTGGGGCTAGGATACTCTGGCCCCACTCCTTTGTGTACTTAAAATCAACTGAGGTCAGGGTAGTGACCTATTCCCAGGTGGGAGATGTAATTACAGAACACCAGAAGGGAAAGAAACTCAGCAAAAGTAAGTAAATCACTTTTTGTTATTTATGCCTCAGCTTCTACATTTACCTTCAGTGTTTCACTTGTATTATTTATTTAAATGTCTTTTAATTAGACTAGAATTACATTGTTTCTCCCATTCCTTTCATCTTTGGAACATCTCTTGGTGTGTGTGTGCGCGCGCTTGTGTGTGAAGAGGCCGTGGATTTGAAAGAGATTAGGGAGGTGTATATGGAAGGGTTTGGAGGGAGTAAAAGGTAGGAAGAAAGGTTATAATTATATTATCTCATTTTTTTAGAAAAGTAGAAACAATATTTTCTTAAACTAGAACAATATCACACAAGCAATTCATAAAAGCACACTCTAAGGAGAACGTGAGAACTCTGATTGGACCTGTAGAACTCCCTTTGGGGAACTCTTAGAGATAGAGCATTGCCGCTTCCCAAGACCAGCTCAAGGGACAGTGAAGACGAGAGAAGACAGGTGGATTCTCAGTAGGGAGAATTGAGCAGGTGGTGAATGGCAGATTCTAAGGAAATGTTTCTACATGTAACAGTATCTACTCAGGTACTGCTATGTCTAGGTCTTATCGTTCTTTCATGCAGTTTCTGCCAGGGTATTCACAGTCAGAGCAAAAATTTTCATCATTGTCTCAAGGCTTTAGACATATGTCCTCTTTCAACATTCTCTGTGGGAGTTTTTCCCTGTATGATTTCCCTTCTGGCTGAGAAATAAAGAGAAAAAACCGTTTAAGGAGAAATAGCAGATTTATAAACAACATTACACCTGGACCATACATAATACTGGGGGCAGTGTTCATCAGCGGGAGTTCTTTGGATGTCTAGTGATCATGCTGGACAGTCAGAGGTCTCTGAAACTTTGTCACACAAAACCTCTAGGATTTATTGTCATGTCAGCTACATCTCCCTCTTTTCTGTAATAATTCAATTGTCTTCAGATCCACTGTGAAGGTGTCTATGGCTTTTAAATGCTGGCAGATGACTGGAAGACAGATGACCAAGGGGAAGAACAGCCCAAGTGCAAATGCTTCATTAATTAACATCGAGTTTTATGAGAATGTTGAAAGGAGGTTATTCAATGCAGAGGAAAATGCAGTAGCCACTTCCTCAAGAGAGACAGAACCTAAATGTGAGCTACCAATATTAATTATCTTTCTGGTAAGTTGATCATGATTAACTCCAAAGTCAAGATGATTCCAGAGTCCTTTAATATGGCTCTATATAAGTATCCATTTATGTTCTGATTCATTATATTGCAACGGAGTTATGCAAATCCATCTAACCATAGAATGGCATGGAACTGCTAATCTAAACTAGATATTCTTAATCTGGTTTTCCATATATAAAGCTGCTTCCTCAAGAGCATTGGCTCTATCTTAATATCCTCTATCAATCTTTTCCTGATAAAATAATGCCAGGGAGACATTCTTAGATAACTGGTCTACATAATGAGCTGTGTGGACTTCTTTAATAAGTGATGTGGTGGCAGCTGCAGAGCTAGAGATAGTGGCTTTCAGTGCTGAAATTCCTAAAATAAGAGAAGCCACAATTCTTCTTGCTCTCTTTAAAGATAAAGTAGCTCTATGTAATGTCTCAATTACATGGTTTCTAAACTAAGACCCAGTGATGTTCACAGACAGCATAACATAGGGGTTTGTGTCCTGACTAGTTTCAGTGATGCAGTTAGTCAAAACACATCCCTTACAAGAAATAGGATAGACACCTTCAGTCCTTTTTTTTGAAATGTAAAATTCCATTTGTTCCTTTATGTAAGATGGAAAATGGGGAATAAACACAAGAAGTGCCTGGTAGTCTTGTCATATCAGCTCTGTACTTGATGAGAGACATATTTTAGGAGCTGCAAAAATGAAATAAGTTATCTTGCAAGGGTAGCTCTCTTTTTTCAATCATGGGGTGAAATACTGGAGTCAGCCATCCTTGAAAGTACCAAGCTCACGTTTTCAATGGCACATAGCCATTGCAATTCATGTTCCTGGTCAAGATGTAGACTTGAAACTGGCTAATCCTAAAGACGTAAATCAGAATTATTAAAGGGAGTATATACCACAGAATTGGGGGAAAACCATACAAAAACCATTTTGGGTATCCTTCCTCATATACTAACTTCCAAACATTATCTATACTAATTGACGCAGGACACTGTCTTAGGCAAAGGTTTTGGAGCCCATTTAAAATAAGTATCATTGTAATACTGAGGTAAATGTAATTTAAGGAACCATACATATCTTGGCATACTATAATAACAATCTGGACAACCATACAAAGGAGAAGGAAAAGGAGAATCATCTACTAAGCTATGTTCCTTCAACAGAAAACAATCTTGAGTTACTTCTCCAACTGTAAAACATATGGGCCATGAGGGAGCAAAGCCCGAAAAGTAAAATTATTTTCTGACTGCTAGGTTAAAAGTTGTTACTTTCTTCACTTTCTTCATGTCAAAATCAACAATATTCACTTTAAGTAAGTCAATATCCTATGTAACCACATGAAGTATGGGAGGGTCAGGTATATAAACCCAATAAGGCAAAAAATTT
>OU015748.1:15740393-15825539 GCA_907169655.1 Acomys percivali
ATTAAATGTTTGTACAAAGGGCACGTGTGTGTGTGTGTGTGTGTGTGTGTGTGTGTGTGTGTGTGTGTTTAAAGTTGTGTGATGGTCTGGATTCAAGCTGATTCACACAGACCTAGGTCTTTAGATGTGATCCATGCTGCTGGATTAAAATTCTTCTTTCAAAAAAAGGCAAAAGCACTTCTGGCTGACTATTCTTGCTAACTGAGGTGAGTCATTCCAGAATGGGGTTTTGTGCTTTAAAGCTCAACTTGAGACAGGCCTGGGATTGCACTGGGGTCCCAACACTCAATATATTTTCTGGCCGGTGAAAAAGGGGAAAAAAGTCTTTCTACTGCCTTTTTATTATAATAAAAATCTTCTTTTTTCCCCAAAATTTAACGCAGGCTTTATTAAATCCTGGGTAGGAAAATGGACACTAGACAGGTCCATACCTGGGATTAGTCATCTGCTTATAAAGGCAGAACCCCCAAGCCTAGACACTTCCGGCCTTCGTCCAATCAGAGGCAATCATATATCCCGATATACAGCCTGACTACCCACTTTCTGCCTGCTTATTGTTGATTAAGAACATCTTGTGCAGTTGGGGCCACTATCCTTGTTTACAGAAGTGAAAACATGTGGCTTATTATCTTACATGAACAACAGCCTCCAGCATTCCAAGAAGCTACCTGTCCTTGGGCAAGTAAGGCTTACTGGCTTATCTGTCGTTAGGCAAGAGGGCCTTAGAGGTTAGAGGCACATAATAAAGATCTTCTGTTGAAAAAATATATCCCTCTACAAAACTTGTGGTCTCAATGGGATTTTCCTTAAAAACTGACACTTCAAACTTGGTTTGCTCTTCACTGTTCAAAATCTTTTTCATCATATAAAGTAGAAATTTATTTAATTTTTCATATTAAAAGCTATATAAATGCTAGTTAATTAGACTCAGATTCATCCTTTTAATGGTAACAGTACATTAAACACCTTGAAATGTATGTACTTTTGATTGCAAAGTGTTGTACAGTATATTATAAGATAAAAACCAACTAATTTGTGCTCTGAGGTATTCTTGAATCAAAACATGAAGTCTGTATTTTATGTAATTAAGATAATATTTTAAAGAATTTCTTCTTAATTTCCTCATAAAAGTACCTCATAAATCCCAAAAATATACTCTTTGTTCATACTAAATTATGCTAAACCTTTTTCTTTGATTATATTTTTTTTAGAATAATGGTAAAATTGTAAATGAATGTCTCAAGAGGTTATGTTAGAATGAATTAAAGTGGACAGTCTATATCAACAGTTTTTTGGGGGCTGGAAGATATGATCTTACCTTTTATCTCTTTAGGCAATAGCATTTTATCTTAAATTTTGTATAGAGGTATACATATTCTATTGTCCAAAGTGCAGAGAAGTTTCTTTATCAAATAGATAAGAAGTTCAAAAAATATGTAACATCCCTTTGTTCTAGCTTTGATTAGAAACTTGAAAATTCAAATCTAACACTCCTGAAATAGCATTAACAAGTAAACACTAAATCAGCTGCGATTAAAACAGAATTACTTAGAGCAAAAAGCCATAACTTATGTCTGTAATTGAAGCAATCAGGTGTCAAAGTCAGGAGACTTATTTATTTTGAATTTGAGAAGAACAAATCCTACAATTTCCAGGGCAACTTGGGCCACAGAGCAAGACTCAGTCTCAATAAAACATAAATAAATAAAAATGTCAAGCAAAGATACCATGACCTATCTGGGTTTCATGTTTGGTTCAATATTTCTAAATATAATGTTAAATCATGCTTTACACATTAATTCTATTTTTTCCAAAATTTGTAATTATATATCATTTAAATTACAAGTACACAGATATCTTAAAAATAATGTCCTATGAAATATTGCATAATTATTATTTCCATGTATGATCATAGTTGAAAAATTAAACTCTATTTCACTTGTATCTTTGGCACTAAAGTACTAAATAGGTCACTCTGGTACATTATAGTAAAATTTTTACATTTCCTTTAACACAGTGTTAGGTTTTGAAAGTCAAGTACAGAACTACAATCGCAAGAAAAATTCAAGGAGATAATCTCTCTCGAATATTCACTAATGTTTAGGTCCAATACAGAGCATGTGAGAGTCTAAAAAAAGAATAAATGTTGAACTGACAGGTAAGCTCTTGAGACGCCTACTCAATTCCTATTTTTAGCCATTTTAAGGGAGATAAAAGGCTGCTAAGATTAGATACCTTCTTCTGGCAGTCCTCATTCTTGAATTAGCTAGATATCCCTTACCCTTTTACAGTACATTGTGGGATTTTGTTCTTAGTTTGGTTTCTTTTATAACGTAAATTAGTATCCTTGGTATAGAATAAAATTGTTTTTTAATAAATATTTAGGAAGACTTTGGTAAGAGGTTGCTGGCTATTACAAACCAGTTAATCTAGATGTGTGCATCTTGAATCTTATAATTATTTTCCATCATTTTAAATATATTTGGAAGGCAAAGAGGAAACAGATAAAAGCCACCTCCTCAAGTCACTGCAATGGTAATATTCTCACTTCATCTCATACAATCTTATTTGCTTAAAAGCAATTTGAAATTGGCTAATAGAATTTCCATTTTTACTCTAAAATCTTACTATAAGTAAGATAAGAAAAATCATATTTAAGAAAATCACTGACAGAGATTAGAATCAGGTTTTATTAATAGATAAATGAAGATGTCAAGAACTATGGGAATGCGGTGCATACAAATTTTGAACCTTGGGACAGGGACTTTCACTGATGTCACTCACTGTAGCCCCTTTGTCCAGGGTTTCACTCTTCATAAGTACAGTATGCTGCAACCAACCACTTGTCTGAAAATATTCTGTGAATCAACTTATCAATAAGCAATTCATAAGTTGTAATTGTATTTCACTCTGTGCAGAATCAAATAATTGTCTACCATCTTTCCCTACGTGGGTGTAAATTGTCCCTTCTGCTAATATAACCTTTGTGTACATCCTGCATATGCAACCCATCCATTAGGAACAGACTAGCCATTTAGGTTTCAGATTTTGACAGATTGGAGAACTTGTACCCCATTCACATTTACCTAGTGACCCTATGCTGTATCACAATGACTATGCCATTGACTTCACTTCACCTTATCATGCAGGCACTGTAATATCTGATACAATTGTAGGAAATATGATGTGGTGCAGAAGAAAATTTGTAAGAGACAAGCATAGAGAATATATCCATGTAATTTTTAAAAGTATCGATTCCTAATTCTTTAATCGCTTATTTTGCTATGCATAAATAAGCCTTTATCAGAGGTGAGTATGTGTGTGTCTGTGTGTCTGTGTGTCTGTCTGTGTGTGTACTCTGGTAAGGGATCACATTTGAAGACCTAGGTCTACCTAATCCAGGCTAGAATACAGAAATGCTACACACCTTTAATCTCTCTTACTGGAAAATACACAAGTCCTTAGTATACACCTTTAATCCCAAACAGTGAAGGTAAAGTTAGTTTATAGAACTGAAACATCTATGTTTGAAAGTGATGTCTATTTAAGGGACAAACAAAGTGACAAATCAGAGAAAGTTTTGACAGAATGTCTCAGAGATATGACATAACTAAGTCTCATGATAACAGAAAGGAAAAAAGAGTCAACTTAAGAGAGCAGCACAGAGAGTGAGAATGGAGGCAGTTATGCCAAGACAGATTTATAGAGACAGGTTGCAAACAGAACAAGCTAGGCACAGGTGAAGACAGCTGAGCCAGAGAAAGAGGAGAAGTGAGATTAGAACAGAGTGCTAGAGTTAGTTTGGGGCTAAGAAAAGCAATTCAGTGAGAAACTGAGAGAAGTCAACTTAAGTAAGTCTTCTTGGAGAGGAGTTAGAGCCAGAACAGCTGGATTGAACTAGAACTAGAACTAGAAAGGATGAACTTATTTAGCAGTAAGCCTATAAGATGACAACTACATGTGGTAAAAAAAATATATAATAAAAGATACATTTGTATGTGTTATAGTATTTTTCATAATTCAGATATTTTGTAGACATCTAAGAGTATTGAAATGTGTTCTGTACAAATAAAAGGGACTGATGTGTTTTCTTCCTTACTATCATTATATCCATATTGGTTTCAAATCCATGAGTACGCCTTGTTCTTAATAAAGAACTTTATAATGCTGTGCAGCTATAACCCCCTCCCTTGCACCCTTTCTTTCTTCATTGTTACCTTTCTTTAAGTTATCCCTTAAGTCATCCTGTGTTTGTTGTTCCATTTTCCTGAGTTGTGACCCAACAACTCCACAAATTCTCCTTACAAGGGTGACACAAAACATTTAGAAGTAGCATATATTCAGTTTAACATGAACACTATTTTATTGTTTCCCAGGAATAGCATTTTATCTGTCATTTTACATCAGATTTCTTGCTTGCTAAGATATGAAATCCTTGAGGGTAGGACACATTCCATGTATTAATATCTACATAAATTTTCCTACTCTGTTTGAGCTCAAGAAAGCCTCAGGCTGTGTGTGTGAAATCAATAGGTATGTTGATGATTATCATACCAGCATTGTTATTTTAAGATTACTTATTCTGATATTACTAATATGTTGAAGGAGATAATATGAAGGTCAGAAACCTGAATTCCCTGAACAGCATTTATAGAACAAAATAATACAAGATTTTAAAGAGAAAAATGTCGTGCCAATGTAGAAGATTGAAAAATAACTCTAATAGTAGCTATTGAAAAAGAAAAGTGAGCTAGGGAGATAAATAAGTTTGTAAAGTACTTGCTATGCTACTGTGAGAATCCAAATTCCTATTCTCAGAGCTCAGGATTAAACTGAAATACCATTGTATTTCAATATGCAATGTTGGGCAGTGGTTGGGGTTTTGTGTCTCCTTTAAGATCCCAGGTGACTGATGAAGACAGAAATAACAATTCTTTCATTCCTCATGCATGGTTCCACATGTCTTCCTGTTCCTATCCATAAAGCTGCTCATATAGTTATGAATACATAAATATTTAATTTATAGGCAATAGAGTTATTTAATGTTATTCTATCTTATTTAATGTGTGTAATTGATTAGAATAAAAACAATTATTTTGTTTAATCCATAACATAAAATTATTTCAAAACAACACAGATCTTCATTTAAAATTTTTGTTAAATTGGAAATATCAGACAGACAAAAATCTTATCAATGTTTCCAATATTATTCTCACAGGTGATTTTATAGTTATTTCTTGTCCTGTGTGTTCCAGTTATTGTTCTTTGTAGTTAAATGAATATATTCAAAATTTTACTAAGGAAGAAAAGTGCACTGAAACAATCTCAATTGCCTCTAAGGAAATAAAATGTGAAATAATTGAAAACCCTACCACAAACCATAGACAGAGGGGCTACACTCCTGAGCTCTCCACATATTTGTGAGGCAGGAACTGTTGAGGACTCACTTACCCATCTTGGCAAAAAGATGTATATATAAAATATATTTTTTCTCCATTAATCTTTATGATACATATTTTTTATCAGCCATTGATTATTTGAATTCTTGGTTCTACCTCAATTGCCCAGTTTTGGTGGGTTAGAAGGCATGGCTTAATGGAAGTATTCTGTCATTCTAGAAGCAAAAGTAGTCTATTTATCTCTTTCACATTTTGTCACACTTAGAAAAACCTGCAGAAACAATTTGCTAATGTAAAACTACTAAATTTTTGTGAACTCATGATGCTAGGTAATAACTGAGGGCAAAGATGACTGAAACAAAACAAAAGAAATGAAAACAAGAAAGAAAGAAAGAAAGAAAGAAAGAAAGAAAGAAAGAAAGAAAGAAAGGCAACCATTTCTGTTTGTAAGATAGTATTAGGTCCTGGAATGTGTTTTGCAGATGAGCGCTTAGTAAAGGATGTTTTTACCTATAGCTACATTTTTTTCTTTTTGTAGAAAGGGTTTCATTATGTCTTTTTAAATCTCTTAAGCACATTGTGACCATTAAATACATTGTTATTTGGCACAATCCCCAGATAAGCCTCATTACCTGGTTTTTTATGCAGAATACAGAGTCTAAATGCTAATTAAGGTAAAGATAACTTATTATCAAATAAAAATAATCAAGGTTTACATATGAAGTAACATTAACGACTTTTCAAATATAAACATTTATGTTGCTTATCTGTAAAATATTAATTTTAAAACATTGGGAAATAATAATTCCAGGGTAAAAGAACCATTATTATTTTGTCTAATTTTAGTATCTTGCAAAAGTATTTATCTTGATTCCTCAACCCTTCATCTTCAGTTTTTTAATTAATTATATCAGTAATTCTGAAACATAATAATAATATCAAACACAATATGAGAAACCACAGATCTAATAAAGGAAATTGAAATGTATGGGTGTGTTGAATAAAAGTTTTCTATTGCTTGAAATGTTAGAACAAGTACATCTAATGAATACATCCCTTAATATCAAGAAGAAACCAAATGTTGTTCTACACCTTTTTGTAGTTGTTGTTATAAGCCATTATTCCCAGCCCATTTATTTTTATTTCTCTCTTTTGTCCTTTTTGCTGTAAA
Source organism: Acomys percivali (assembly GCA_907169655.1). Classification (NCBI taxonomy): domain Eukaryota; kingdom Metazoa; phylum Chordata; class Mammalia; order Rodentia; family Muridae; genus Acomys; species Acomys percivali. Next base: position 15,746,964 of record OU015748.1, read on the forward strand.
GCAGGCCAAAATTTTAGAACTTTGGAAAAACTTTCCAGCAGACTTACATAATTTTATGCATCGTTTACATGGATTTCACAGTAGTCTTAAACAGTATTGAGCATCTATACCCAAGGTACTTCCCAGAAATGTAAAAGATAAGGCCATACAGATGCACAGTTCTAAACAAAGACAATTTCTAAGCTCAGTTAAGTATGCAATGCAGCCTAAGTATATCTTTCTTGTGTGACTAAACCACACGGTGGTTATTGAATAGTTTCAGTAGCTTTAATTTTATTGTAAGGTGAGTTTATGTGTAAAGGGAAAGCATTTATAAATACATTGTAGATCAAAATGTTAATATAGGATTACTGTGACAATTATGTTACTCAAACAAGTAGTTACAGATATAAAGGAAGGTAATTAAAAGTGTGTATAGTGTTGACACAAGAGAGAGGCTAGACTGAATGTAGAAATTTGTTTAGTCAGAAGGTATCCAATCAGATTAAAAACAAAAACAGAAAATGTGATAGATTTGTTATAAAAAATGTGAAAGAGTTGCTGTGAAATTAGGAAGAGTAGAAATTACTAATTAGGATCTACCTTAACATGGAATATCTATATGTTTTTAAATGAACAGCAAAGATGAAAATTGGTTATTAGAAATTGCATAGTTTTAAGTTTCCAACCAAGCAATTCTTGACCAAATGGTCAAATGAAGTCAACTCTAAACAAAAAGAGTAGAAGTAGGTAATTTAATGACTTTTAAAAACTTCAGCTAATTTGATCTAATGACTGAAAATGAAAGAAACAGAGCTCAGAGAGTAAAAGAAAACAAAACCATTTACTAATTAAGGCTTAATTTATAGCACGGTTTTAAAGTACCCATGCTGTTTGTTCATTTACAATAGACTTACCCAGATCGTATATAATTCATTGGAAATGAATAATAAGTAATTGTTATGCCAGCATCTTTAAAGTCAAGAAAACAGGAAAAAATAAAAAGAATTACCCGAAGCAATTCAAGAATATATTGTTTGCTCATTAATGCTTTTCAAAATATAAAAATAAGTGAAAGATAATAAAACACAATAATCCACATGTAAATGAGGGAAGTGGATTAATTAGTTTTCATTCATGCAAATTTATTGTCTTATACTTTTGCTGCCTGACACACAGGAAGGTATCATAAGTAATTGTGCTGTCAAAGCCAGTGATAGTTTTAATGGTCTCATTGATTCCTGAACTCTTCATGCTTAAAGAGATTTAAACATGGGAAAGAATTTAACATCATTAAAATGGGTTCTGTTTTTGTGTGAATTGTAATCATGTCTAAAGTGTTAACAACAGAATGGAAACAAGAAAGCGTAATCCTTATAATCATAATCATGATGAGGATTTTGGGGGGAAATACTAATAAAGCCAAATTCAGGATCTGAAATATATGTCTTTGTTAGGTTTTATTGCTGTGAGGAGACACCATGAACATGACAAGGTTTATACAAGAAAACATTTACTTGGGGCTGGCTTGCAGATCAAAGGTTTAGTCCATTGTCATCATGGCAGGAAGCATGGCTGTATATGGGCAGATATAATACTGGAGAGGAACCTCAGAGTTAAACATCTGGGGTAACAGGCAGCAGGGAGAGAGAGTCATCTGAAACTTCAAAGCCCACCCCCAGTGACACACTTCCACAAACAACGCCACACGTACTACAACATGGCCATAACAAAGCACAACGATAATCATATGCCCTGATGACCCTGCATTCAAGTGTATGAGTTTATGGAGGACAATCTTATTTAAACCACCATATTCCATGCCCTGACCCCCACCGGGTTTTAGCCATCACAATGAAAAAATGCATTCAGTCCAACATCACAGTCTCAATCCTGTTAAAAAGTCCAGACTCCAGCATCGCTTCTGAGACTCTAGGCAGTCTCATAACGGTAATCTCTAGAATCAAAATAACAAGCAGATCACAAACCTATAACACAAATGGCACAGGATATACATTACCATTTTCTAGGGGAGGAAAGGGATCATGGTGAAAAGATGCTAAGGAACACCAGGTGGATGAATGCCAACCTCTGAAAGAGTTTGGCTCTTCAGATCTCCAGATCCTTTCAAGCTTCATTGACAGCAGCACACTTTTCTTTTTTAGGTTGATATGGAATTTTGTCAGCAGTTTTCCTCAATAGATGTCCCTTGACTCTGGCATCTCCAACATCTTGGAGTCTCCAGTGAAATCCAAGCTTCATCATCACCGCTTAATGCAATGGCCTCTATGGGCCTCCATTCAGGGACACCCCTTACCCCACACATGGCCTCAGTGGTTTGCCATTGTCAGGGAGAGGGATCAATAACCTCTTTCTTGCATCTTTATTCCTAAACTCAGAACCACATGGTTGATGCTGCCATGTTATGGGCTGAACTATGGCTCTCTTGTTCAAATTCATTTTTTACCAGATTTCTGGTTTTGATGGATTCCTTCACTTCCTAGGCTTGGCTGTTCTGGAACTAAACTCTGTAGACCAGGATAACCTTGACCTCATAAATCCACTTACCTCTGCCTCCCAAGTGCTAGAATTAAAAGGGTTGTGACACACACCAGGACCTAACAGTTATTTAATTCTTTTGCACAAGTTGAAAACAATTCTAGGTAGGTTCAGGCTCTGAGATTTTTATTCCATTTATTCTATTTGCAAATGATTTTTTTTTAATCTCTTTATTTTCTTGAACACAGTATTTAACTCCTTTGTACTTCCCCCTGCCCTTTTCTCTTCAAATTGTACATTTTGTATTTTTCATTGCTCAGCTTGCTCCCTTTCATTTCAGTCTGCATAATGGCAGCCACGGATAACAAGGCAACACAGGAAATATGAGGATGTCTGAAAATCTGTCAGAAATGTTAATCCATACCTTTTCAGTGTAGCTTTAGGCAGATTTTTCTGCAAGGGCAGGAAGATGCCACATTCGTTGTCAAAATATCACAAGAACAGTCTCTAGACCATGTGATAATATTCTTCCCCTCCAAAAGTTCTATATTGATTTAAGCACCACTGTCTTTCCTACTCCTAATACATTGGCCTACTACACCCTTCCTAACAGTTACACTGCGTTCCTCATCCAAAGTCCCAGTATCCATATTCCTCCAAACAAAAGTATGGTAAGGCTTATCACTGCCTGGGTTGTTAGTACCAGCTTCTTTCCTGGGGTCTTACTGCTGTGAAAGATTCCCATCATGATCATGACATATCTTATAAAGAAAAATATTTAATTGGCGATGGCTTACAGTTCAGAGTTTTAATTCATTGTCATCATGGAAGGAAGCATTTTGGCATGCAATGCTGGAGAAGGAGATGAGAGTTCCCTTATCAGGAAGCAATAAAAGAAAGAGAGAGCAAGAAAGAGAGAGGGAGGTTCTCTTTTGAGCTTCTGATACCTCAAAGGCCAGCCCTAATGATAAACTTCCACCAAGAAAACCACACCTGCTCCAACAAGGCAAAACCTCCTAATAGTGCCACTCCCTGGTGACCAAGCGCTAAAATCTGTAAGTCTATTCGGACTAAGTTTGTTCAAACCTCCACATTATCTTATAAGATGTTTGTATAAAGGAATAGAGTTACATGGTGAGCAGTAGATATAAATAGCTAGACATTGCAAGTGCTATTTTAAAAAAATGAAACATTAACTAGAATCAATTTTATATTGAACATTAATTGTCTTCAATGGTGCCTTTAGAAGCCTGGAATACAGATTTAGATGCCTTTAGAAGGAGATATACAGCTGCATTTATTTTTGTGAATTAAGAGAATAGGAATCTTTCACTGCATACCGTTCAAGTGCTCTCACCCACCCTCAAGTGTTCTATCTTTTTCTAATAATATTTTATTACGTTGCATTAACTTATCCTTTGGCTTATTTCAGTTGTCTGTTTTTGTGGGGATAATGAGTTGTGTATGCTGACACTGCTTTAAATACCAATTAATAGTGTATGATTAATTAAAATATTTTATATTATTGGTACACTTATTTGCTAAGTAAGCATTGTGTGTGCATTCATTATACAATTACAAATCCATTAAAATGTCTGTATTATGTTACTTTACATGTGAGTATAGTATTTTTCTGTAGATTCTCTTTATGTGTACTTCAAATCTAATCTTATTTAAAGATTTCTCTATTCATTTCAAACTCCTTGCAGTGCTCTTTTTTATATAAAATTAAGATTACTTATTTGTCAAGGTTTTAAAGTCTATTCAATGGTAGAATGGGAAATTAATATTCTATTATTAGTAACAAATTTTATTAATTTCCCAAATCCTGGAAGTATGTTGTTGCATTTGTTTATGTTCTCACCACCTCATAATATCATGCACAACATGAGTCATTTTTCCTGAAGGTTATGTTTTACCAAACTTTGTCAAAGTACTCTGGTGCCTCACATTTGACTAGGTCCCTGGAGGGGGAGACCTAGTGGCACTCAGAGGAAGGACAGCAGGTCACCAAGAAGAGACTTGATACCCTATGAGCATATACAGGGGGAGGTAATCCCTCTCAGGAACAGTCATAGGGGAAAGGAATAAGGGGAAATGGGAGGGAGGGGAGAATGGGAGGATACAAGGGATGGGATAACCATAGAGATGTAACAAGAATAAATTAATAAAATAATTTTTAAAAATTAAAAAAATAAATAAATAAAGCAACTATTTTTAAGATGAAAGTACTTCAAATTCATTGTTGTTCTGAATCTTTATTGTTATTTATAAAAGGACATGACTCATAATTCTTAAACAACTTATCCACAGTGTGCCTAGATAAGTGAACATCATCCTCCACTTCCGTGAGGATGGCATTCACAATATCCAGACACGGAATCATGACCATATTCATTTTACATGTTAGTGCCAGCTCTATTTTGTAAGCAATGTCATTGATATCTCATCTTTTTGCTTTTGGTAACTGAATAGCCAGGAAAAAGTGCAGAACCTTCAGAACATCTGCCTATATGTAGCTGTCTATGCTCTATGTAATAATTTCAGTAAACACTACAAATTGAAAATGTTAACTAAAATAAGGTTATAAACAATATCTGTCTGTGGAATATCCTAGTGGATGGTAAAATAAACAGAGGCCATTAGCATCATGTATCTTTCTGCTTTGATATACTATAAAACAATCTGATAAGGTTTTGGTGTTAATGCTGCTGTGTAATCTTAGTGGATTATACTGTTCAGCAGCTCGATATTTTAAAATAATTGCACTGTTCCAAAGTGCTGAAAGATTGCTAAGAGGAGTGTTTCATGATTGCACATATGACACTTAGCTCATTTCTAAGATGTCATGAGGATAATTAAACACAAGGGATTTTAAAATTCTTTACTAAGAGTCACTGGAATATGTTACATGATATTCTCCAAATGTACATCAAACATTTGAATGCAAATTTACTGTGAAAATAAATTTGAAAAATGATCTCATTCCTTAAAATATCTCTATCAACTTATACTATTGAAAAAAAACATATAAAGTTAGTTAAAACTTACATATTTTGCTACATAGTACTTTGCTATGCTTAAGTTTGAAACTAGTAAAAAAAAAAGTATAAGTGTGATCTTAGTATACAATTACCCAAGACTGTAACCAATTTTTAACTTACAATAACATCCACAAGGTAGTATTTTGTTCCTTTTACATTTTGTTTCTTTTTCTGTCTGAGCCAGTTACAAAACCTCTGAAAAATAAGTTATATTATCACTCATTTGACACTCATAGATGACAAGTTGTGAAATGTCCTAAGGCAGTTTTCTGTCTTGTAAAAGTCTTACTTTTTATAAATACTCATGAATTTCAATGTAGAAATATAAATGTATTTCATAATAAGCTTCTTCTGTAAACCTTGTTGGGAAATTTACATTTAGCTCTCTTAAATCTCACCACAACTAATTTTCTTTGCACTCAGAAGCCTTCATTGCCTCTATATCATGCTTTAATCTACTATGACACATATATACAAGCATATAGACTGTAACTGAACTATTTTATTTCATAATAAGGAAAACCATAGTAGACACGTTAGAAAATGCCATGAACTAGAATTGAACCAACACTTCTTGTAGTATGTATCTGGAATTCATTTTCAATAATATTCATAGTTGAATTCATAGTTCATTAAGAAAATCAAAGACTGCAAGAAAATATGTTAGCTCATAATAGTATATCAATTATTCAATAAAGGACGTTTATTTTAATCTATACTGAAATGGTCTGTTAGTTTGAGGCCCAAAATATAAATGTACATGACATTATTCAATAAAAATATATAAGTACTATTTAGTAACAGTGTAAAACAGAGAGGCTGTAAAGGATGAGGAGATGAGGAAATCCACTGTAATTACAATGTGGATTATGTTCATTTCATCATTTTAATAACTATTGTCATAGTTCAATAGTATATATTATGGATTCTTTGGCCCAATTCTATACTATAAAAATATCATTTCACCCTCTTTACTTTAGAAGAGTGATGAACAATAGAAGATATGTTAACCTTATTATTCCTATGAACAATGTTTGAACAAAGATTCTGAAGATCCCGCTGAGGATGGTACACAGAGTCAGAGGTTTGAAGAAAACTAAAAAGTAACTATTTAGATTGGATCTGTATGTCTGTGGGTTCCAGAGTCATCTACAGGATAGTGGATGATAGCTTGGAGGTCTGAGGTGATGCCATGCATGCCTCCAGCCAAGATCCTCTCCTCTCTCTGGAGGCAACATGAACAGACACTGGCATTTCAGGGTTAGCAGCATGGTGGTTTGCTCTCCCAGCAAACACTGTGCTTCTGGTTCTAAGACTCTGCTAGAAAAAGTGCCATCTCTTTCCATGGGCCATGTATGTTCCTATTGTCCAGAGTGTCGCCACAAGGAGATCAGTAGGACTGGATATTAGGACCCTGTCTCTAGTATCCAGGAGGTATCTTGGGAGAGGCAGGAAGAGTCTGGGGTCTGTATCAGGAACTGTGAATTTCTGGAACTGAGGTGTTGGGTTTGAGTAGGTTGAAGACTTCAGGTGCTGTGAGTTAGGACCTTGTGTGACTCTTGGACCCAGAAGTCATTCACGGGCAACCTGGAGGATACTTGAATTAACTTCCTCATACCAGGCAGATAACAACTGCTTTCAACTCCACCTTTGAGTTATCTCAAACCTTCCTGTGGCCTCTACCAGCTCCTGTAAAAATATGCCATGCTAACACATACATCATTCAAGTAAGAATATGCATAAATACATGTATGTGTGCACACATGTACACACATACATATATGAATATATATAATTAAACAAATGATTTAATATAATAAGTCTTCACAAAATCAAGTGTGGGAAATAGGTGAGAAATGTGGTAGAATGAGAAAAAGCACTTCCTAATGTAATGTGCCAATATTAAGTGTTACCCAACTTTCAGTTGTACAGGTTTAACTTGAGTCTTCATGAAGTTGTAATAAGATAGCTTTTAGGATGGAGATTTCTAAGATATTTCCATTTATTTGCTTGTTTCTGGATGAGCAGGGATGAAAAAAATACAGCTCTATTATCAGTCTGAGGAAGGTACACTTTCAGGGAGCTTAGTCCATGATCTGGAATCCATAATAGAACAGGACAGCAGTCAAGACTTCACTAAGATCCAAAGAGGAAGCTGCCAACTTGTGGTTTTGTCAGAAACTGGCTGTTTTCCCTCTGCTGCTCTCTCTAAATTAAATGTAGTTTCTAGGTAGGCTCCAGCCATTGTGGATAGGCACCGAGACATGTTGGTGCCTGAAATAGGACTTCTTGGGACCGCTCTTGGAGTCACTTCTAAACAGGAGCAGAGCTCTCTTCTTTGAGAGAAGTATACTTAGACACTTTGTTGCCCTAGAACTTGGTATAACTTTTCTATTGTTGCATGCACAGGAATATTCATTTTTTCAATAAGTTAAACTAAGAAGACACAACGTTGAGGACTGTATTTAGAAAAGTTCAGGACATGTCATAAATCCTCATACATAATCTCACAAAATGAATCATGAAAACTCAATAAAAATGAATTGAATCCCCATCCTTATTCCTCTTTCACTTTCCAGTCTCTCAAGAATAAGATTACATCATTCACCTAACAGCAACAACATCATGTTCTAAACGGAGTTTTTAGTTTTGTTGTGTTTTTTAAGATTTAATGGTTCTTTATGAGTCTTACATCATGCACCTCAAAATTCACTCATCTCCCCCTTCCCTCTTACCTGCCCCTCCACCCTTTGTAATTCCCTCCAGCAAAGAAAACATATCTTGTGGAAACTGTAGTGCATCACCACCCTGTGTCTCCTTTCGTCCACAATTCTTTGCTTAAAACTGTGGATGGAATCTCTTGTGTGTTGTATGGATGCAGTGCCTGTCAATAAAAAGAACTATGGTGGAAGCAGGAAATAGGAGGAACATCTGGCCGGCAGAAGGGATTCTGGGATAGAGTTGGCTGGCAAGATGTGAGGTGAAATGATGCATGTGGCCTGAGCTCAGGTAATCAGCCACATGGCAGAATGTAAATTAATATAATGGGCTATTTTAAGTTTTGAACTAATCAGGAAATAGCCTAGCTAGGTGGCCTGGGTATTTCCGTAATATCTAATGGATCTCATGAGTCATTATTCTGGGAGCTAAGGGACAGGGAGAAAAGCATAATGGCATCCTATAACATGCTAATGTTTATTGAAATGACTCTGTGTGCTAAAATTCAAGGTCTCTGGCTTCTGCTTCTCTATTAACACTGGAAATTCCCTAGGACTCCTCAGATATCCTGATGTTGCCCAGTATCATATATTAATGCTAGGAAAAATTTCAGTTTATTTGTACTAGTTCTTATAATGGAAAAAACATGAAGTTTCTCACACTTGAGGAAGGACTATGCAATAATTACATCATAATGGTAGCACTCAGAAGGCAGAGGCAGGCAGATCTTGAGTTTGAGTCTAGACTGGCCTATGCGGCTAGTTCTAGGCTAGCTGGAGTTATACTGTAATGCTTTGTGTAACTAAATAAAAGAATAGTAAATTAAGTTAAAATGAACAAGGCATTAATGATGTCAAATACTTGACTTTTTGTCACTGTAGAAATACAAGTTCGCTCTCTACATACATGCATTTATACATACATACATACATAAATACATACATACATATACACACAGACATACACACATAAACACACATACACATATACACATTACAAGATAGGAAATCACTTAAAATACACCTCAGTTTAAACAGGATGTATGTATTCAAGTAATTTTTCCTGTGATTATTCTAAATATAATGTACAAACTCATAAAATCCTTAGGAAAAATGGTTTGTGGCATGCATACCTTACATTAATGAAGTAAATTTAGCTCTTCCTAAGAATTCATTCCAATATTTTAATTTCATAAAGACATAGATTGAAAACAATGCAGAAAGCTACTCTTCAATCGTTATCACTGATATTTTTCAAAACGCCACTGAATCATGTTCAGTAAACTCTAACAGGATTGTCTAATTGGTAATTTTTGCAAGATGGGAGATACAGCTTCAATCACAGAAAAGTAATTCATTTTATGTAAAATTATACCACATACTTCTCCCTTATAAAATACAGTAAAATGCAATATAAGAAAAAATGATTTTGCAAAGATGAGAGAAATAGAGACAGAAATAAATGCCAGAGTAGAGTTGAAGTAGAGCTGCAGCGGTGGAGGGAAGAAGTCTCTGTGAAACTGGTCTCCAGATCTAGGATGAACTCAGTCTCTGGGGCTTTGATTGCTGACTGCTCACAGCTATACTGACTGCAGGGCACTGTGGCCTCTCTGAGGTTTCTGGCTTTCTTGTGAGCACCTAAGGTGTATACTATGTGGCATGATATTTTTTGATGCTGCAAAGACAAAATGGTTACTTCAAAGTCGATTGTCATTTTGTTTGGTTTGGCTACTGTGTATTATGTGTTTGTTGAAAAGGACCAACTTCCTTGAAGAATTAATGTGAGTGGTCCCTTGAGCTGAGGGCAGCCTCTTAATCTAACAGTCACACATGCTCAAACTTTCTGTTGATTTAAATATATATTTCTCAGCAGAACTCTGACCTCAATTGCTAAGCCATAAAGGACGATTTAAGATGGTAAGAATAAGGAGTTATATGAATCAATAGCATCAGAAAATACATCTATCTACACCTGTGGAGTCACACTCAGTTCACAGATACACACACACACACACACACACACACACACACACACACACACGTTATTATTTATATCAGCCCACTTGTCTGCTTATCTCACAGATCAATGGCTTTTCATTGCATTGCTTTTCACTACAGACCTCCACACCAAGGGACTTTCTCTTATAGTCATTCTATAACTGGAAATAATGCTTAACAAATAACTTAGGATAGCATATTACTGCTTTACAGCCTCCCTCCCTTCCTTCTTCCTTCCATTTCTCCCTTCTTTGTCTCTCTTTTCTTCTATTTCATACTCTTGTGGACCAGAGTCTCTCTAGGTAAGCCAGGAAGCCTTTAAATTTATGGTACACCAGCGTCAGCTACACTAATTTACAAATACCGAACTCAGATCTGATTCATATTATCTCAGTTGAACAGATTAATAAACAACCATCAAAAAGAAGCAGATATTAGAATTTAGTAAGTTCTTTGGTTATTTAAAACTTACATATCTTATTGTTCAACTATCTATGTCTTTTTCATACCCTGCTTTTGTTGACATGTACTAATTTTTCAAAACAATGAATTAAATTATTGTCTTTAAGTACGGGGTTGCAATATAGTGTGATCACATGACCATTCATAACCTTTTCTTATCTGCTTACACATTTCCATTGGGGTTGATCTGGCGCTATTATGAATTCAAATGTTAATTGCTTGTCCTGCAAGATTTTTATGAGAAAATTCTCACATCTTCAAAATGATATGGTGTAAACTTTACCTCCAAAATTATCCATCATTGACTAAATAAAGGTGCCTGAAGCCTGGACTGGGAAGAGAGAGGTAGGCAGAGCTAAGGTGTTGGGCTTTGAGGGTTGGAGGGAGACCAGTAGGAAAAAGCACAGAAGAAAAAGGTCACCATGGGTTAGGATGAGCTAGAAACACGTTGCTTGGAAGAGTTTGCTCCAATAATTGGCATGACGGAGAAGCAGCCCAAATGGTAAACATGTGCAATTATTTATGGAGGTTTTGTTTGGGAAGTAATCAAGATAGCTTGGAGAGATAACATCTTCCCAGCCCCAGTGCAGGAAGGCTTAGTAAAACTCTAACAGATTTCTGTGTCTTTTATTTATAATGCAGGTTAAGCAATACCTGCCACTTTAATACTTATACGAATCAATATTAAATAGTAATAATCACTCTACACACTTCCACAGATCTATCTTCCCACTTTCCACAACTATCATCCTCAATTTTTTGAAGAATTAAATATATTCTTTGGTTATTATAAAAAAATACCTGATAACTTATTTTTAAACACTGGGTTATTATGGAAAGCACTTATGTTTGCCAGATTTTTCCATTTTTCTGAAAATTTTATGCCTGAATTTACGGCTTAATAATGCATCACATTGTTGGGTATGCTGAGATGATGACCTTTTTATCACTTCATTAATAGATGTGTGCCGAGGCTGAGTCCTTAATTTGGCTACCACAAAAAGTGTCATGATAAAGTTTAGTTTTACAATTAAGCTTAGTTGTTCAGGGGTTAAGATGTTTTTAGGTATAGATAGATGTTTTAAATTGATAGACATGAGATATGATATTGATTTACATTCAGAATTCTAGACTCATCAAGATAGAAAAGTTGTTTTTCTCCAAGGTTGCCATAAATAGCCAAAACACTATGAATGCAACGTTTATATAATTCCTGATTGTATCATTGTTTTTCTTGCTGTCTATAGTTTAAAAACTTAAATAAAAAAAAAACAAAGCACTGGTGTGCAGGCACTTCTATCATATACCAACCTTTATCCCTAATCTCCAAAATCGTTTCAATAAGTTACATTACCACCAGCAATGTTTTCTCTTTCATGATATAGGTTCTGATTGGGATGTTATCGCATTCCAGTATAGTTTTGATTTATATGTTACTTATGTAAGTACATTGGATATGTTTCATGTACGTATTGATCATTTGAATCTCTTTGAGAATTTCTTTTTCAAGTCATTTCACCAAATTTTTAATATAATACCCTTTTATGCTTTTATAATTTTATATTTACTTATTTTGCACATGAGCAGATGGCAGATAGTTTTTCCAATCCTCTCTGCTTTACTGTACAGAAGCCTTTTAATTAAAGAAACTACATTTTGTCTTCTTCTAAAAATATTGAATTATTCTAATATGAATAGCCCATCAACTGTCCCATTCATGTTCATGCTATAAAAATACATGCTACTCTAAATCAAGAACAACAACAAAATTCTAATGTAAAACAGCATCAACAAAAAATAGCTGGTATTTTCTTCTCTTAAATTTCTTAAAAATTATGCTCAATTCTTCTCTTTCCCTCTTTTTTTTTCACATAAACTTAATTTGCATGGTATCTGCAAAGGAATTCTTGCTAAACATGGCAATATGAAAGTTGTGTTTATACAAATTTGCATAATATATTTCAAATAGATGCTTTATAAATATATAAATCCATCAATTTGAGGGAATTAATCTGTCTCTGTAGGAGAGATTTTTTTCAAGATTCTCTTTAAACACTCTCTTTAAGCTCTTAGCCCTCTAAAATACCTATTCAAAAGGAATTTCACAGCTAAAGAGAAGACACAGTCTATTACACAGTCGATATTTCACTATGTTATACACTTTTAAAAACATAGGGATAACAATTTTAATTTATATTTCTCCAGGTTTAGAAATAATACTATTGGAAATGAAATAATTCAGAATATAATTTCAATACCTTGAAGCCTTGAATGATACTAGATGTGATTCTGACTAATAAATTCTTCCATAAAATAAGTAATTTTAATACATTAAAAATAAGACAAGAGTAGCATAAAAGAAAAACCATTAAGTATTTGACAAACCAACATAAATTTAATTAGATAAATTTATCATAGGTATTCAATCAGCTTTGCTTAAAACAGAACCTACAATTTTGTCTCATAAGCAAACTAAGACTAATCTACAAGTGAAGGATTTTAGAGTCTGATTTTTCTAAAATACTCCAAAGGAGAATCTTTTTTTTAATTAATTTATTCTTGTTACATCTCAATGGTTATCCCATCCCTTGTATCCTCCCATTCTTCCCTCCCTCCCATTTTCCTCTTATTCCCCTCCCCTATCTTGAAGTCTTAACTTTGTTGGCTTTTTCTTTAAGTATATATAATATTCTCTTCCGACAAGTTGTCTTTTAACATCTGTTCATATTACACATCCAGATCTCTCACACAATATATATATATATATATATATATATATATACATATACTCTAATACATAGTAAAATATATACTTTAGATGAAGTTTACTTGAAATGACTAATGAACCCTTTTGGTTAAAGTTATTTATTTAATGCTATGTCTATATTTTCCATGGATATATAAGCTAGAATAGACTGAATATAAAAATAAGAAAGAAGAGTCTGGTGAAAGTATGCATGTTAAGATTATTTACTAAGCAATCATAAGAACATGATCACAAATTTCTGCATCCAAGTAATAGGCCAGATGTGGCTAATGGCTTTGGTAACCTCATCATTGTTGGAACTTGGGAACCTACTGGCCAGTCATCTTAGCCCAAAAAGAAAGACCAAAGGTAAAGAAAAGTACATTCCAAAGGCAATAAAGCATAGAACAATAAAGAAAGACATCTACTATCTTCTAGTCTCTGCATTTGTATCCACACATTCATGAACAAGTACCATATTCACACAACATACATCACCATACACATGCACAATATGACAGTAATCATCTGAGAAAAGTAAGTGTTCATAAAGGAAAGAACAGTCTCAATTATTTCTTTATTTCCTTTTGGTGTAAGGATATGATTGTTCAACAGTAAAAAATATTATCTGTTTACATTTTTAAATAATCCACATTAGTATATTTGTAACAATTGTATGTTAACTGATGATCCCATTGTTAGCAGTCTTCTCCAAATAATGAGGTCTATTTGCTGGAGAAATCTTAAGTGTTACTTTAGGCTAATTGGCAAAAATTATAATAAGTAAATGTAAACCCCCTTGTGAATTGCAAACCATATTTTCAAATTAGAACCATAATTAAAATGCTATGGTCTAGTAATTACAGTCATTAAATCTCCTATAGTGTTCCATAATTATTTTGGAGTTGCATTTACTGATGTACTTCAAATCCCCCAATGTGTCATCTTCAGTGTAAGAAAATAGTGAAAACACCACGCTTCTCTTCAGCCTGCAGTTACCATGCATGGTCCACATTCATGGAGGACTTCCTTAGTCCTGTGCAGTCAAACATGTGCAGCAACAGTCTTATTTTCACTTAAACATATCAATTAACTTTCTGAGTAAAGTCTTTCAAAATGGTCAAGTTAGTATCAAGAGATTTGTGCTTGCATACCAGCACTTAGAGTTTACTGCAAATTAGCTTCTTCTCCCTCCATCTCTCTCTTCTTGCCTTGATCTCAGGAAAGTTGTAATAAAATAGCTGCTCATCTCTGAATGAGTATTACCTTGTGTAAAGGGAAATTAAACAATGGATTATTTTTGTGGCAGATGACGCCTCACATTTGCCTTTAGACATTTAAATACTGAACTATGGTTGTTGAAGGACATTAAATTTTCTCTTATTGCAATTGCATACATTGAAATGCAATAAACTAATTAGAAATGCAAAAAAGTATTGTAAGGACATTAAATTCTCAATGTATTTTTTAGTAGAGAAGATAACTCTTATGTTGAATTTTGTAGACCTGAGCGTTGAGATCATTTTATTTACTATTTATGGAGAACTAAATATGATTTAATGTCTTTGATATATATATGTATATATATGTATATATGTATATATATATATGTGTATATATGTATATATATATACTAACTATATTCTTTTTTATGTGATTAGAGATTTTTAAATTTTTTGATTATGATTTATTCAGATTACATCCTGATTGTTAGCTCCTTACTCTTATCTTCTCCTTCCTACCCTCTTTCCATCTTCAGCTCCATTTCCCTTCTTCTAGACTTCTGACAGGAGGGGACCTTCTCCCTTACCATCTGACCTCAACCTATCACATCTCATCAGGATCTCCTGCATCCCCTTCTGCTGTGTGCCCTCAGACCTCCCCAATAAGTGGGAGTGATCAAATCACAGACACCAGAGTTCATGTCAGCGGCAGTACCCATCCCACCCCCCTCCCATGTGGAGAATGAGCTGTCCACCTGCTACATCTAAACATGGCTCTAGCTACTTTGTTTTCAATGTCCTTGGTTGGTACATCAGTTTGTGCACGACACCTGGGTCCAGACCCCCTGGGCTTGGTGGTCTTCTTGTGGAGCTTTTGAGACATGATATAGTATAAACCTGAATGCTTTTATAATATAAATGATAAACTACTAGACGTTTCAACTAATAACAAATTGAGAACATACAAATATTGTGTTTTGTTTGTACTTGTATGTACTGGGGAAGAAGTTGATATGTGTTATATTTACTACTTAGTCTTTTACTGACCTTAGCTCTAAGACTTACAGTTGGATATTGAGATTCTGTAAAATGGCAACCACCTTAGTTACTTCATTAAAATATGAAAACATATCATTTAAATGTTTATTGTGTTTGTGTACCTTGACATTAAGTATATAATTTTATACATAATAATGTTACATATACTAATACATTAGATATACATACACACACAAGTATACTACAGATGTACTTGAGTTATACATTATATAAGTTAGGAAAAATTTTCCCACTGAAAAGCATGATATATATATATCAACAATGTTTTAAATTTCCAGTATACCTGAGCATCTGAAAAATTGTCTGCCCCTCAATTAGACATCACTTTCACAAATGTGTGCTTTCCTTTACAAACTAACTGTACCTTTATTGTTTGGGACGAAAGGTGTGTACTAAGGATATGTCTGTGATCCATCCAGAGAGATTCATGTGTGCTGGATTAAAAATTCCTCTACAGTTGGTTTATTGAGCATGAAATAAAAAGCAATATAGATATTAAATATGCATACAGCTAAATTAAATTTAGAAATGAAAGCCTCTCAGTAACTACTTTGCCTTGTTATTAATCAATATGTCTGCAAATTTTACTTGTCTTTTGTTTAGGCATTTGTAAGATACGAGATACTTCTGATGTGGAGGTAACAAAAGGACACAATGGGAATATTTCTTTTGGTTTACTTAATAAGAAGCAGGTCTCAGCCACGCTGATACTTAAGAATACAAATGCCGTAGAAAAGTATTTGGAATAATGCTATCCTGCCATAATGTAATTGAGAACTTATAATGTCTCAAATGCTATTAGCAACATATTTGCTCTCTTATTGGCTCATTAAATTCAGGAAAACAACTGTTCAAAGTAATAGAATTCAAATATTTGAATGAGTCATAAGAATATTTAGCAGGCTAATTAAATTTTTACTTTCAGTGACCTTGGGTCTCTTATCACCACAGAGTTCATGTTTATAAAAATGTCCACCACCTATGTGTTGGGAAGAAGAAACTGAGAAAACATGTGGTAATGAATGGATAGTTGGAAGTCAATTTTTTACATGAAATATCATTTACAGGTATAAATTATGAATCCACTTTTCAAGAACATAAATACATTCTTAAAATAATTAATTTGGCATTGAATATGTTCACAGAGCTCAATGTGACAGAACTGAGGAAAAAAATTACAGGATAATAAAAAGATCGTAAGCTTTCCAAAGATATACAAAAGTATCACCATCGTTAAAATGTTAGTGAGAAAACTTCCTGTGATTCAGAAGTTGATATTTTTAAAAACTAAATACAAATTTTGTCTTAATTTTCCATTCTCAGTTTCAAAGGGTTTGAAGAGAGATAATCTAATCAGAGATTATTAAATTTAATCTTACAAATTTGGTTCTATGTTCTGGAACTTAGGGATATTTAATTACATCTTTAAAAATATTTCCATGAATGTAGATTAAATTTATGATCTTATGAACTGTAAGGATTTTTCTACATTTCCAGTATGTCTACTATACGTTTACTGAGATGATTTTTGTTAAAAACCTCCTTTATAAATATGCATTCTCTCATCTTGATTGGTACATGTATTTGTAATGTGTATATACTTATATATGAGCAATTTTATATATTTAAATTATATGTGTACATGCCTATGTAGCTTTCATGTGTATATTTTATGTTCTTTATGGACATGTAAATGCATATATGCTAAGTATGGAATTTTTTATGAAAATATGTCACATTGGAGAGTAAAATGAGTGATCATGTCTCCGGTACATTTATCTGTTTTTACTTTTTAGGTATATATGAATCTGTATTTAAGACTTACATATAAACATACGTATGTCAAAATATGTTTTTCATGCAACAATGTATGTTTATTTTTATGTGTGCATCTTTGTAAGTATTTATTTGATCATAATTTTAATACATTATTGTATTTTATAAATTATACTTCTAACCGTTTTCTTTTAGTGCCTTCCTTCCAATCACCATATAACATTTTGGAATCAGGATGGATAGAATTGATATTCTTTGAGAAAGATCACTTTATTTTCGGGGAGAAATCATTCTTTTCCAGCATTTTGAAGATAAGAATAATATGTTTTCTTTGTCCTTAGTCTATCAGAAAATAAATCCATTTGGAAAAAAGAATTTACTTCTTAAATACTTTAAGATGCTTTTATGTATCTTTTAGAAATTTTTTTCTTGCAGTTATTGCTTTTATTCAGTAATTGTTTTCTCTAATATGGAAAATGTAACTAGAATTTTAATTTTTTTACCTTGTCAATGGATGCCAGACTGCATTTAGTTCACTGGTTTTAACAAGACTTCATTTTATTTACCTCACTGCTAACCTCCTGTTGCTATGCCATATGATAACAGTGTCAACCTATTAGATTCCATTTAATTTTAAATACACGTTGCTGGCAAAATTATATTTGTCATGCTTACTTCAGTAACAGGCCAGAAATAATTTAAAAACTTTCTAACTCTTCTGGTATGATTAAGTACTAAAACATATTCTTAGAATCACTTCCCCTTGGTGGAGAAGCCCTGTGGGAGCACAGAGGATAGGGATGCAGGCTGTGCAGATGAGTCTGATGGGCTGTGGTAAGACAGTAAGGAAGGAGGACTCCACCTGTCAGAGGTATAAGGAGGGCAATAGAGCAGAGTGGTGGGGAGATAGGGAACAGGAAGATTATAATCCAGATGTAATATGAATTAATAATAATAATAATAATAATAATAATAGTAATAATAATAATAATAGAAAACTAAAATAAACATTTTAAATTGATATTGCAAAGTTAATCAAATCAGTGAGTTGAAGAACTAATGCAGAATTGTGTCCATTGAAGAGACTTGATACCCTATGAGCATATACAGGGGGAAGAGGTCTCCCACAGTCACAGTCGTAGGGGAAGGGATTAGGGGCAAAGTGGGAGGGAGGGAGGAATGAGAGGATACAAGGAAAGGGATAACAATTTAGATGTAATATGAATAAATTATATATATATATGGGAGACTTTTCACAGTAGTCCAGAAATGAGAGTAACAAGTGTTACTCAATTGACTAACACAAAAAGAAATTGTGGTAGCTAAGGCTGGAGCTGTATTTTAGGTGAAACTAGCTAGGTATAGAAAGACATGTCTTATTATTAGAGGCTGTTCTTCATATGGCATGAATGATTTGATGATGTCTTTCTTCTGCTCATACAAAGAGCAGAGATCCAGCCTTAATTTTTCTGTGCATCCAGCACTCCTCATACATTTATAATTTTAGGATTATATAATGCTTGTGAGAAATTATATGTTTTCAAAACAAAAGAAACAGGCACTGACATTGAATCAGACCCGATGGGATTCATTCCTCTCAGAATGCTAGATGCTGACATCCTGCATCCTTCATGTTCCAGCCCCAAGCATTTCAGTTGCCGTGCCTGAGCTCCAGGACAGCATCCAGGACAGTGTTGTAGAAAGTTTCTGATTCCTACTTGTCCATTATTTCAGAATGTTCCACACAAGACTCCAATTAAGCCTGGAATTTCTCAACATTTAGAAACTGGACCACAAAGAATATTCCTGGCTTGTTTAACCATTTTCCCCAATTTTATTTGGGCTCCAACAAGGGTATTATTTGCATCAAATCAGCCAGAAGAAACCTTAAGAGAACCAGACCCCATTTCCCCTAATGAGAGTTGCGTAGGTTTTTGTTTATTCTCTTGGGCTACAGATGATCATTATCATTGGAAAGTGGTTATGTTATTTTTTGTCTTATTCAGAGAAAAAACAAGGTTGAACTCAGGGATGTCTCTCTTTTCCTTTATCTTTCTATCATAGGTATGAAGATAGGGGTTGAAAAGAAAGACAGATGGGGGATATAGAAATATGTATGGATGATAGGACAAAAACTAGATTATTGAATCTACTCCTCAACTTAAGGCTTTAGTTATTACTCACATATAGGATTGTTTTTCTACTCATTGGTATAGCATTCTCTACATTGATACAAAATAAGTTTAATTTTGATACATTGGTATAGAATTCAAATTTAAGATTATTCTTCACATATTATATATATAATTTATATATATATATATATATATATATATATATATATATACACTCTAATATGAGGTAGTGTACCCATACAAGTCAAGTATAATATAAGGTGTACTTCCAATGTGTTGAAAGTGCAATTGCAGGCTGTTTAGGATAAGTAAGTTATATAAGTTAATTTATAGTTCATCAAATCATGGTCATATCAATTACTAGTTGATTTTTATGTAAAAATATACATCTTAGATACAACATATAGATATTGTTCTATAGACATATAAGGTAAAATAGTTAGATAAGGTTTTCAAAAGTTTCAGACCTACAGAATATGGAATTTAAAGATGTTTCTCTTATTTAAAAATTCTGTAAAACAAGGCAGGCTAATTCCTGGCAACACCCAGCCTACCTCAAAGAAGATGATGGGCATCAAAGCATCCTTATAGAGATGGCTTCAAATACAACAAACCAGACACTGGGGAAAATGTCATTGCTTCTGCCACAGACAGAATTTTGCCTAAAAATGGGCAAGCTTGGATTCAGGCAGAGTCAATGGCCAAACTCAGCCAAGACAGGGTAAGTAAGTCCTCAGTAGTTCCTGCCTCACAAAGATGACTATCAGATGTATTGAGCCAAAAGGCTGAAGATGATGCCTTAATGTTAAGAGAGTTTTAGGTGACTGTTCAGGCAGCAAACTGTCTCTTTCATTTTTTCATTTCGGAAGCTACTAACCTGCACTTCTAGTTTACTCAGGTAATTAAGTTTTATTCCATCTCAAATCTCTGATGGGGTTGAAGACCAAATAGTTTAGCCATACAGTTAAGCTTAGTTGTTTAGGGGTTAAGATGATTTTGTGTCTAGATAGATGTTTTAAGTTTATAGAGATGAGATATGATAAATATTGCTTTTACATTCAGAATATTAAACTCAGCAAGATAAAAAGATGTTTTCTTCAAGATTGCCTAATACAAATAGCCAAAACACTATGAATGTAACTTTTATATAATTCCTGATTGTTGTATGATTCTTATTGCTATATATAATTTATTCTATTTTGGGCATAATATAAATGTATATGTAAAAATATAATAAAAAGAAAATTTGTGTTCTCACATATGTACTGAGCCACGCATGCCTTAACTCACATATAGGAACATATGTGCAATAAATACATATACATACAAAGGTTTCACACACACACAAATACAACCCACAAGACAGAAAATTTTATTGTGTTAAAAGTCGATTCTCAATTCTTTATCATCAAAAAGAATCACACTACACTGAAAAATAAGCATTGCCTCACATGTATGAGAACCTGTGGTCAATTCTGAGCACTGTTAGAATATTAATATTAAATTACAAACAATATGAAAGATAATAATAAAATGAACTGCTATAAACACATTACTATTTTTGACTGTTTCCATATTTTATCAGCTTCTACTTGGCTGTTCTGTGCTATTGACCCAGACAACTGTCATGACATTATGTTGTCCCTTGACCTCGAGTAAGAAAGCATTTCCTCAGAAATTATTGTTATCTTGAAATGATTAAAAATTGACAATTTAATAGATCTCATGTTGATTTCAGTGGGTTTCAATAGATGTCGAGAGTGTTTCCATGACAGCCACCAATACAAAGTTAAAATAAATTACTAAGAGGTCCACTATTCAATTAATTTTATCAACCCTGTCATACTAGACATTCAATACATTTTTTGCTAAGTTTAATGATGTTATGCTATAAGGGATTTGCTTTATAGTATTTATGGACTTTAAAATGATGAAAAGTATATATTTTTTCAAAATATAGCTGAAATATATGTCATGATAAAGTATTTTTACCTTTTTATAAAGAATGTCAGATATATGCCTGATTATAATCATTTTTGGACTAAATTAAATTTACATTACAGAATCAGACCTATCTGTTGTACCAAAGATATATATTCATGTGATAAAAATAGGCTAGTTGATATGACCATGATTTGATCAACTAACAATTAACTTGTATGACTTATTTATCCTAAACATCCTGCCATAGTACTTTGAAAATATTGGAAGTGAACCTTGTATTATAATTCCTGCAAAAGCACTTTCAAAGTATTGGAAATAAACCTTGTATTATAATTAAGTTATATGGGTACAAAATGTCCTAATTTCTCCCACAAACAGAACTCTGCCTAAAAAAGGGCAAGCTTGCTTAGAGGCAGAGTCGACTGCCAAACTCTGCCAAGACAGGGTAAGCAAGTCCTCAATGGATCCTGCCTCACAAATTGGTCTAGCAGATATACAGGGCCAGAAGACTAAGGTTGATGCTCTAATATTATAAAGAGTTTTGGGTGACTGCTCAGGTAGCAAAATGTCTCTGTCATCATCTCATTTGGAAAGCTACTAATCAAATCTCTGGTGGGGTTGAAGACCAGATAGTTTAGTTTTACAATAATGTTTAGTTGTTTAGGCACTAATATGTTTTAAAGTCTAGATAAATGTTTTAAATTGATAATGATGAGATATAATAAGTATTGATTTACATTCAGAATTTTAGACTGACCAAGGTAGAAAAGATGTTTTCTCCAAGGGTGCCAAATACAAATAGCCAAAACACTAAGAATGTAACATTTATATAATTCCCCAGTGTTTTGTGGTTCTTGATATGGTTAGCACATTCTACATATGTGTAATAATATAAATGTATATGTAAAATATTTAATAAAATAACACATTACAGAGCTTTATGCTCATTCAAAACTATATGCCTTAGTCATTGTTGTATTTTATGTTGAAGGCAACTGATAACATAAAGCATGCAATTGGAGTCTTGCTTACAGTTTTGGCATACATGGTACTGGAACAATATCTGATATCTATATCCCAATCCATAGATTGAAAGAGAATGAGAGAGAGAGAGACAGAGACAGAGACAGTCAGACAGAGAGAGACAGAGACAGAGACAGACAGAGAGAGACAGAGACAGATATAGACAGACACAGAGACAGAGACAGACAGACAGACAGAGACACACACACACACACACACACACACACAGAGAGAGAGAGAGAGAGAGAGAGAGAGAGAGAGAGAGAGATCCTGGACCAAGTATGGATATTTTAAACTTCAAAACCTTTCATCCCCATCTCCCACCCACACATTCAGTGATACACTTTCTCCAAGACACACCTCCTAATTCTTCTAATTTTTTCAAAGACTAAATATATGAGCCTATGAAAAGAATTCTTATTTAAATAACTACAATACACGTTACTAGTCACAGAATGTATTAGTCAATAAAATTGAGCAGTTTATTTTTGTTAATATTTAATCATTACTCATAATGTGCATTTACACATCAGTGGTGTTAACTTTGATTGACTATTCATATTGCATAATCTTATGGGTTATAGTGGATATATTAATAATTTATGAGATATTCAAGGTGATTGACTATGGGGAAAATATATGGCAGCATGATGATCGTACAAGTCAGTCCTTTTTTTCACTTAACACGTTATATGATAATTAGAGAAAAGCTGATTTCATAAATTTAACTAGAAAAATATGCCTGCAACTTGATTTATAAAACCTGTCATGTGTGTTACTTCAATGTGTGTATAAACACATATATTTCTTACACTATATAGGCAACATTGATACAAGCATATGTGCCATCTTAAAATTAAGTAGTACGGAGATGAATTCACATTACCTTGTCAAACCATCACTTGTATTAAATTTTGAAAATTCCATAGAGTGTGTTTTGATCATATTATTCCCTCCCTTGACTTACTTTTCACAGGTCCAACCCTTCTCTCTACCAAAATTTGTGCCCTTTCCTCCCCTAATCTAGATCAATAGTCTCAGATGTGTGGGGTG
The DNA here is from genome assembly GCA_907169655.1 of Acomys percivali. NCBI lineage: Eukaryota > Metazoa > Chordata > Mammalia > Rodentia > Muridae > Acomys > Acomys percivali. Next base: position 15,770,622 of record OU015748.1, read on the forward strand.
TAGTTGATTTTTCAGAGGTTACACTCAGAGAAAACTGACACTCTCTTAGTAGCTAACAACTGCCAAGAGCTTCTTGCTAGGTGAAAAACTTAACAGTTCTCACCCTAGTGGGATTTTTGTGTTTGGGGATTGCACAAGTTGTGTGCATTTGTCTGTGAGATTATATGCACAGTTATCCTGCTGTGCCAATCTCCTCTGGCTCTTAAATTAGTGAATGGAAGACATTACTAAAAGCTAGAAATAATGTATTTGACCAATGGTATTGAGTGAAATTGTCCATTAGTGGCCTACCCTGTGTACCTTGATTTTGATTAAGCAAACTTTCCATAGGTGTATTAGAAGCTAAAATGGCCTTGAAATCTCAGCTTTTGTTAGCATTAGAAATCTCTAAAGGTCTATCAAAATGGGGCTAATATTTGTATTTCTTTTAGTCATCATCCATTGCTAGAATACCAATGTCTTTCTAACATAGGTTTGCACTGATAAATCAGGAAAATCATATTTCAAACTTTTAGTTATCTTAAACTCTGTTAAATAATTTTTAAATGAGTATCATAAAATATTTCCAAAAATCAGTCCATTTTCCTTGACAATAGCCTGACACGGGCAATTATTTCACTATGTGAGATTACATGGCAAATATGTGTATCTAGATGCACATGTGTGAACATTATTTGAGAAGTTTCTTTCCCCTTGCCTCTTGACCTTGAATATCACAAAACATTGATTATTAATATCCATGCGAAGTTTGTGGGAGAGTAATTTAAGACACAAACTTGGTTAAGTATTTTAATACTGTAAGTACTAAGCTCTTCCCAAGGGATCCCACAGGAGAGCTCATTTTAATGAATTAAGGGGCATTCCTGCTTTTATAGTAGTGCTGTTTCTGGGAGAGGAAATCGCATTGAATTATTTTAAAATGTGTTTCTTACATTTTACATTCTAAGGTTTTAGATACCATGACATAGTAGAGCATCATGGAAGAACTATGGAAACTGGAGCTGCGGTGTGAGAAAGCAAAGGGGACACACGGAGCCCTGTGAGGCCTACCTAGGTCACTCTAGTTCAGTACTGCAAAGAAATTTCAGGAATAAATAATTGAAAATTAGCATATTCATAGCAAATTCATAATTTGAATATACATTTATCCAACTGGGTAAATGATTTTGCTTACTGTTTAGGGAAATTTATTTTTAAAATATAACAGATTTCTTCATCAGCTTTGACAATTCTTTTAGAATCATCAAAAATTGAATTAAAATAAATTATTTATTAATTTTAATTTATAGTAAATGATGTATTTATTTAGATGTATACAATTCATCAACTTCTATTACGGCTAAAGTTTTCACAGCAAATTACTCATTAGAAGTAGTAAATGAATTATTTACAATAAACACCTTCATAAATGAAAAGGTACCAGATACATAACATTTACATAACATTTTTTTCCTATCAGAATAAACTGATGAGAACTGGGGCATAAGTTCAAATAAATTGTATATTATATTATGTATTAAGCTTAAGAATGATTCAAAAAGTGATTCACTGCATAGGCATTGTTAAGTAAGATATCCCTTGATACAATAAATTATGTAGTACTAATTTCAAACTCTTATCTACTAATCCTTTGAGAAATCTCAAGCTTTATAAATCCAATGAAATTTCTTGGGTTTTGGGGTTTTCAGTATTTATTGCATTATTTATTTCTGTCAGCCACAATCTTTAATAATGTATCTATTTTGAGATGCTATTTCAGAAGACTGGATATGGCCCTCAGTATTTCTTAAAGTTTAAATATTACAATTGTAAAGTTCAGTTTCAAGACCTATTCATTTTCATTCATTTCTCTACATTTCCTACATATCCCAGAAAAAGAAAGTTTTTTAAAAAGACAAAATTTTTATCTTAGGAAATGTGTTATAACATAGTCTTTACAACATATTGACTATTCAAATACCTTTTCAATTTTTAATTTTTAATATTATTTCTGTGTGTTCATGTATGTGTGTGTGCATATGTGTGTTTATACATGTGCATGTGTGTGTGAGTGTGTTTGTGTATGTACATTGTATGCATGTAATCTTGGAACATGAGTCACAGTTTAAAGACAACTCTGGGGTTGACTATCTCCTTTCACTTATATGTGAGTTCTAGTAATTTTCTGGTTTGCATTATTAGATAATTTATATACTGCACCCTTGCCACGTTTCTTTTTTCATTTTTATACTTTATTTTTCTAATGTGTATTATGTAAAGACTTGTTTGTGTGTATTAAATTTTATCTCATCTTAGAGACACACAGACTGTCAACTACAGTTAGTCATCTTCATTTATACATAGTAACATTAATGGAAGCTGTTTATATAAATTTCTGGTATTTTCTACTAAATATATAAAGGTACAACCTTTTTTTTTGATAACTAAATGGGACAATTAAAGGATTTACTCCATAGGTCAAAGTAAAGTTTTGATTCAATTGTATAGCAAACATTGGTCAATCTGAAACTGAAGCTATGTGCATGACTAAATTGCATTCCTCAGCTTCAACTTTGTTGTCATTATGTTCCCCAAATTCACAACCTTATTCTGAACATGGCACAAGAATGTATACATGTTATTTATTTTTATAACATTAAAAATTATTCAAAGGTCAGTTGGCATTATCAGAATTACACAAATGAGAAAGCAGTGGTTGCTCAGTCATGCCCATTAATGTATTATTGTACTTAGTAATGTAATTTACCAAAATGAGAAGCTTGGGTAAAATGGTAAAAGAGATGTTGAAATGAGTTGGTGTAGCCCCTGGGGCTCTTCTGTGTCTACAGTGCCTTGCTGCTGCCTTATAACCCACTACCTGAGGGAGAAAAATAGAGGGCACTTCAGGTCTCTAAGAACATAAAGTTTAAAGCTGAAAACAAGACCAAGGTCAAGCATTTTCTAACATAATTCTTCAGATAGTTTTCTTTAATATATATTGTGCTAATACCTTCTAAGAAGGAGCTAGAAAACTTGATAAATGTGTCCACTGAAGGTCAAAATGCCCACTGTGGAAAAGCAGTCTTCAGCCCGTAACTAAGGTTCCACTGCTGTCTGCTATATCAGCAACTACAGCACCGAGGCACCTTCTCTGCTGCCACTCATAAAAAGGTGAGAGGTCTGAACTCTAGCTTCATTTTGATGTGTCTTATATGCAGTTATATGAACCATTTCTCCTTTATTTTATATATTTACCTTTACTTTTCTAAAGGATAAGAAGAAGAAATATCATTAGTGAGCATTTTGGAGGGGGTAAAATAAAACGCGCTTTACCACATAATATGACACCTATCTCATAAAGTCATTGTAACTTCTTTAAAATCCACTGGATAGGATCCATCTGTTATAGATAACACCAATAAAATATTTCTTTGTTTTTTAATGCTGTACTAAATAAATTTCTTAATTTTTTTCTTAATAAAATATTTCATTGATTTTTAAAGCTGTACTAAATAAATTTCTTAATTTTTTTCTTAACGAAATTGTATACTTCTAGAAGACAAAAATCTAGGACTCCTGTAAAAATTATATAGGATAATGAGTGTCATTATAAAACATGTATTCATGTTTATAATATCCATTGATAACATTCACCCCTTATCTAATCTTGTAATTTTTCAGTGAGTGATGTGGAGGTCTAAGAGAGAGTTAATCAATTACTTTGCAGAGAACTTTTGAAAGATCTTTCTACTTATCTGAGAAAACTTAGGAAAGATCAATCATTTAAATAAAATGCCTACTAGGTCAGGAGGTCCCTAGAAACTTGAGAGCCATTTTAATTTCCCAGCCATTTCAGTGTAAACGAAATTCAAATTGCTGCTGGAGATCCATTACTTCCTTTATTGGTCAGCTCATCAGGGTAAATCTGTGTCCAAGATGACGTGATAGCGTCTGTGTATTTGATTTCATGGTTATTTTCTACAAATATTAAGAAATGTACCCAATAGAAACTAATGAATTTGTTACAGTCTCTAAGAGTGTTTAATCTAAGCACCAAGTCAGGCAGAACAACTGAAGGTGCTAGACATTTTAAACTTTGTCATTGCTCGTCCAGACCCCCACCTGTCCTCCAGAGACCGTCTAGGATTGTAGTAGTGGAGCCTGAGCATCATGAAGTACTCTAATACAATGGAGCACACTATGTCTGACTAGTGGTGTAGTGTCTGTTTCTCTGTCTCAAGTTGCAGCAGAAGCATTGAGCTCATTATTGAAATACTTAATAACAGTGGCTAGAGAGCAACTCTATGGCATTATGTACCCTGTAGGGAGAAACTCTTCTTCCTGTGAATCCATGCCTGATTAACAATTGATTATGGGCTTACAGAACACGTGATTACAGAAACAACTATGATAGATCTGTTATACTAAGAGCAGGAGTGTTTTGAGCCTGGAGTCTATATGAGGTAAAATTCACCAGTCTATGACAAAAGTGTAACTTTTAAAATAGTTTTGCAGCATGTTTCCAAAGGAAAAGATCAGTACTATGTACAAATATATGCACCTATTCATATTATGCTATACACTTTAATAATTGTTTTAGCATATTTTTATTCTTATAGAGTTTTTTTAAGTAGCTTTGGCTGCTACATATTCAGTGAATATGATTGTATGTATAAATTGCTAGTTTTAGAATGATGGTTTTACTAAGAATACATCTACTGACTAAGTGTTGACTTCTTTAAAAAGTGGAAACTATGAAAAGCAGAGTCACATTTAACTGTCCAAAAACATAATCACAAGAAGAGGAAAATTTTTCCATTACTGAAAATTATGTAAAAGAGAAAGACATTTAACTTACTGTGATGTAAAACCTAGACAATCCTTTAACCATATTGCTGAAGAAAAAGTAAACAGAAAAAGACAATGAAAATGCAGTAGATGTTTTAGAGTTATTACATATGTTATAAACATTGTCTTAGTAGAAACATTGGGATCATGCCCAACATAAAGATACAAACACACATATCACTAATAGAGCTTTAGCATGTATGTATAGATGTATGTAACATAATTATTAAAGTAGAAAATGTCTTGAATTTGAATTGGGGACATGGTAACCCTAAATTTTATAAAAAGATTAAATAAGGGAGGAACAGAAATAATGTAAATAAAGTATTCATGTGGGAATTTCTCAGTATAATTTAAATTTAAAAGAAAAAATGTTAGTAGAACAGAGTGCTCCATTTACTAGCATAGAGGCTAGACATAAATAAATATGTATTCAAAAATATTTTAATCTATTACAGAGACATGTGTTTGTTAATATAATTCAGAAATCCATTAAGATATTATCTCTTCTCTCCAACAAAAAATGTCAAACACTTCACAGAAACAAAAAGTTTGAGGAATACGAGTTTATAACTAGATATGAATATTCTATGAATTAAAGGGACCAACACTTATTTATAACTGCAGGGTGGAGGCATTATTTGCAAGCAAACACACATAGACAAGGCTATTGTAAGACACTATGGGTAACCATAGAAAGCTGCTTTCTAGGAGCTTGTGGTATAATTGCAGGAAGCCCTTCTTGTACGAGGATCTGTTGGTGCTTATGTGACATTGGAGAGCCATCTTAGGAATTATGAAGTTTATTTGTTTTCTTCCTGAATATTAACAGTATCCCTCTGGCCTCTGGAATGAAATTTTCCCTTAACAGGACATTTCTATGCAACCAGTTTATTTTCTCTTATATTCTTCCCTTATATTCTGATATTTACACTGAACCTTAGACATGTGTGTATACATATAAGTATATAAACATATGTATATATAATATGTCATATGTGTGTATCCATTTATAATATTGTGTGTGTATAATTATTTTCTTTTCTCCACGACTGAGTGGAGCACAGTGACATAGCAGATTCACTTAGACTTGATTCATTGTACATTTCTTAAATATGTCAACATTTGATTTTATTTTGCATGTAAAGTTTGCTTCTATTACCACTTGCAGCTGATAGTAATAATAATATGTTGTCATTAGTACTATATGGTCATTAACACAAATATTTAGAAATCAGTCTGACAAACATACAACATTCCTTAACAAATCAATATCAGTGGCTTCCCTGGTGATGTCTATTATCTCCACAGCCTTGGGAATCTGCTCAGCTTCACCTTCACAGACATTAGCGTTTTTTTTTTCTGTGAAAATGAGTTGTAAAAGTTATAGCAATATTATGTTAGTAGAACATCTTAACTAATGCAATGTTACTTTTGCTTATAAGAACCATAGCAAAGTATGAATGTTGATAAAAATTCTCTTCCAGAAAAAAACATACATATATATATATGTATATATAATACAAATATATATTTATATATAAAACCATATATATATATATATAGAGAGAGAGAGAGATATGATAGAGAGAGATGATATATAGATGTGAATATAGATAGATAGAAAGAAAGAAAGAAAGAAAGAAAGAAAGAAAGAAAGATAGATAGATAGATAGATGTCAATATAGATAGATCTCTTTCTGGCATTATGAAAGTCAGTGTAAGGTTGTGGACCTTCCAGTTCCATTTCAGCAACAAGAGCCTATAGTAATAATGATTTACCATCTATCCAAGCTTGTAACCAACAACTATGTCAATAGTCTTTTTGGTTTGAGAAGATCTTGCCTAACAGCTCTAGGAAAGATAGATTCCTTCTTGTGTTATTATTTTTCACTGAAGTATCTTATACTAGAGGGGATGTCATTGTCATTTGAATCAGATATCTTTGTTATCTGTTACTACCTAAAGTTTCTGATTGGGTCTGTATTCTCTACCAGGTAAAGAGTTATAAAGCAAAGGCAAGAAAAATTTGGACAACGACAGGCAGCTGTGGATAAACTGTGAACAGAGACAAGAGGCAACAGAATCAGCAGTTAAAAAAGACATTTATTAGGGAGGAGGAAACATACACTTACAGCAAAGGCACAGAGATCAAAATGATTGTCCAGGCACATGGGGATGCAAGAAGCCAAACTTCAGCTTTTCTCGAAGAGATGGGAGTTTTTAAAGACTTTTAAAGAAACTTCCTTGCTAATTTAGGGTGATCATTTTGAACAAAAGACAGGATAGCCAACAACTGTTGTGTAAACCTGTCCTAAGTTTTGAACAAGTCTATCACCAAGATTGCTGCTGACGGAAGCTAAAGCCCATTATGCCTTTGATTTGAATTGGTTGGATTTGTCTTGGTCAGGACCATAAAGCAACAGTAACAAATGGTGTATGGTGCTGGCATAGAAACAGACAGTTGTATCAATGGAATCAAATCAAAGACTTAGAAAACAAGACCCAGATACCTATGGACACTTGATTTTTGACAAAGAAGCCGAAACCATACATTGAAAAATAAAAGATAGCATATTTAAAAATGATGCTGGTATAACTGGAGGTAGGCCTGTAGAAAAATGCAGAGAGACCATTATTTATTACCCTGCACAAAACTAAAGTCCAAGTAGATTAGAGATCTCAACATAAAACCAGACACACTAAATCTCTTAGAAGAAAGTGTGGGGAAGAACTTTGATCTCCTTTGCACAGGAGACAACTTCCTGAACAGCACACCAGTAACACAGGCTTTAGGAACAACAATGAATAAATAGGACCTCATGAAACTTAAAAGCCTCTGTAAGGCAAAGGGAACTGTCAACACTACAAAACTACAGTCTACAGACTAGGAAAAGGTCTTCAGTAACCATACATCTGACCACAGGCTAAGAAATTAAACACTACCAAACCAAATAATCCAATTAAAACATGGGGTACAGAACTAAACAGAGAATTCTTAAAGTAATTCTCAATGTCCCTCGTTATCAGGTAAATGCAAATCAAAAGGACTCAGAGATTCTATCAGAATGTCTAAGATAAAAAACTCAAGTGACAGTACATTTTGGGAAGGGTGTGGGGAAAGAAGACACTCCTCCATTGATGATGGGAGTGTAAACTTGTACAATCACTTTGGAAATCTATCTGGCACTTTCTCAGAAAATTGGAATAGTTTTACCTGCAGACCCAGGCTTACTACTAATGGGCATATCCCTGAAAGATGTTCCACCACGCAATAAAGACATTTTCTCATTTTTATTCATAGCAGCTTTATTTGTAATAATGTGAATTTTGAATTAACCTGCATGTCCCTCAACCAAAGAATGTATAATATATAATGTGTAAAGAAACTGTGGTAAATTTACACAAAGGAATACTACTCAGCTATTAAAAAGGAAACCTTGAAACATGTGGGCAAGTGGATCAAACTAGAAAAGATGATGCTGATGAGGTAACCCAGACCCAGAAAGACATTAATGGTATATATTCACTTATAAGTGGATATTATCTATATAATTCAGGATAACCACATTACAATCCACAGACCTAAAGAAACTAAATAACAATCAGGACCCTAGGGAAAATGCTTAATTCTCAATCAGAAGTGTAAATAGAATACACAAGGAAGCAGATGAAGAGAAGAAACAGGAAGAGATCCTACCATAGAGGTCTTCTGAAAGACTCTGCCCAGCAGGAGATCCAAGCAGATGTTTAGACACACAGTGAAACTCCTGGTGGGAGCACAAGGAATTTCTATAAGAATTGAGGAACAGAGAGACCTGGAGGGGTCAGGAGCTCCACAAGGAATCCAATTTAGGCAAGAAATCCAGGCAGAGGAGTTGCTGAAAAGCCTAATGCAACACACAAGGACCGTGCATGGTGTAGATCTAGACCCTCTGCTCAGCTATAGTAGATAGGCAGCACAGTCTCCTTCTGAGTCCCATAATATGAGGATTAGGGACCACTTCTGACATGGGACTCTGACCCTGACATGTTGATCACTTCCCCTTCTAGGGGTGGCTTGATAGGATGAGGTCAGATGTTATAGGAGGAAGGCTCCCCTTTTGGAGGACTAGGGTAGAGAGGGAAGGTGGGATCAGGAGGCTATGAGGGAGAGGCTACAATTTGAATGAAATGTGAATAAATTAAAAATAAAAAGTTCTTTAAAAAGATTCCAGTATTCCTAACAATCGCTTCACCCAAAACCAAGTGTTAAGAGGCCACACCTGGCAAACAAACAAAAAAACCAGTAAGTTACCCACAGATCATGTCCCTCTGGATTCAATCTCCTAATGTGTCTCTCGCTAGACAAAGAACACCATTTGCATATGTCCTTCATCCCTCCACACATCTCCACATAAATCATCCCTTCCTAACCTTCTCCCCCAACTTGTTGCTTTATCCCAAAATCGAATGAGCACCCCCTCTTAACACACAGGTACTTCTTCCCACGGCAACAAGTAGGCTGATGGCCGATCCATCCCTCTTCTGCTGCTCATGAGATCTAATCTCTAATTCTCACACAAGGTCTGTAGCTGGAAGTCTACCTTAATTTCCGTTTTCTCTCTGATCCAATAACAATGGGACCACAAAGAACTCCTCCAACGTAGTTTCCTAAAAACTCATCCCAGAGACCCAACCTGGCTGTGAACACATCAGCACAAAAGGCTTGGAAATAGATGACACACAGCCATCACACTTCCTCAAATACCAGAGTAAAAAAATAGAAATGAAGGAATAAAATACCCATCCAATAAAGGACAAATCCAGATATCAGTGCCTAAGTTTTTGATCTCCTCAAGCCCAGATGCATAGATAAAACATTTTTTTAAATGCATAAAAACACAACCAACCAGGGCAAACAGCCAGGGAAGTATTTCATCATTAGAATCCAGCTATCCTACCAGTCAGGCTCTGACTATTCTAACATGGCGGATGCATAAGAAAAAAATCTTAAAACTATCTATATGAAGATGATAGAGGTCCTTAAAAAGAAATTAATAAACTGATTTTTAAAGTATAGGAAAATAATGTATAAGAATAAAACACTTTTTAAATGCCAGAAAAACAAAAACAGTTGAAGAAAATGAGCGAAATTGTTCAAAATCTGAAAATAGAAACAGAAGGAACAAAGAAAGCACTAACTGAGGTTATTCTGGAAAGTAAATATTTAGAAATCAAACAGAAACTTCAGAGACAATGTTCATCCACAGAATGTATTGCAGAATATTTGACCACACTGTGACCCCTGAGATTGTGTATTGTAAAAAACATCTGTTTCTAGTTGTGGTGTGGCTCGGCCCTAGGACACACTTTTAATCTGAGAACTCTGTTTGTTGCAGACTGATGAGTATGGTGTGGCTCAGCCCTAGCACACACTTTTAATCCAAGAGCTTTCTGTAAACATTATTAAATAAAGTTAACCATAGTGCAAGAGGCAGAGGAAGCAGCCAGTTAACAAGGAGTAAACATAGAGGAATAAAAAACCTAGAGAGTGAGAGGAATTCCAGAGGAAGGATAGAAAGCGCATAGGAAGGAGAAATGAGTGCCATCCAGTTTAAGGGGTTTTTAGAAGAGCATGGAGACAGAAAATGGGCTTTTTCTTTCGAGGACTTTGGTTGAGTAGGAAAATCAGCTGGGTGCTTTCTCTGCCTCTTTGAGATAGTAGGCTTTCACCCTAGCACCTGGATCCTGAGTCTTTATTGGTAAAATTTAACCATTGGGAATTTGTTTAAAAACAACCTTTAGTGCTGCAAGAAGTGGCATGACCACAAAGCAGAGAAATCACTCCAGGTGTGGACAAGTTGAGAATCCATCAGATTTATAAGTCACCTGAGAAGTCCTCATGGAGCAAAGTTGGGATGAGAAATACCATAATAGAAGGCTTTAGGACCCAGTACGGTGCTACTTTAGATGGCTTGAAAGTGGAAGCAGAAAATGAAGGACAAAATGACTTGACATAATTGGTTCAATACAAATTATGATTATTATCATTTTGGTATTTCATATTTATTCTTAATAGCCATAGTGGATTTCTGTACTTGTTCAAAGAATATAAAAATCTTTAGAGATACAGAAGAGAGAAAAATATGAAAAGTGTGTGATAAGACACAAGCCTTAGAAAGAGTTATAAATGCAAATATGAAAAATACTCAGACACAGACAGAAGAATTTATACAAGCCTTAGATACAGCAATAAATGAAAACAAAAATATTCAAACACAGAAGAATTTAGACAAGAATTTGTGGTACCACTGCACAATGAAATTGAAGGAGGCAGCCCAAGGTAGTCAGAAAACTAACTTTAGTTTATCCCGTTAGTATACAAGACCTACCAAAAGATGATAGGCACTCTCAAAGTTGTGAAGAAGTTAAATGGAATCCTATATACACCTTAGATTTGATGTTATGATTAAGAGGATGCTATCCTGTAGAAATGAAGGACTGAAACAGTTTTAAGGAGGCAATAGTGTCTTTTGGGACATGTTCATTTGTTGTAAAACAAGCTCTAACTAACTGGGCTACTCAAAAGAGAATTACTCCCCAAGACTGGATTCAATTGGTGACATCTCTACTAGAGGATGTTGCTAAACTGCAATGATTGTCATGGTGATGAGAAGAAGCCAGGCATTTGGAACCACGCAAATAAGCAACAGGAATTAATAAGGTGAGGAACCCGTAGTTAGAGTCTTCACTCTAGAGTCAATATGCTGATATACGAGGACAGGTTTGATTTGAAGACATAATTATAGACCAATGTTGTTTTATAGTTTAAAGAGCTAGGGACCAAGTTGTGGAGGCAGAAAAGAAGATCACATCATTTACAAAAATCATACAAGGCTCTGGAGAAGCTTCATTGAATTCTTTTTTACAAAGATTGATCTTAGCAGTAAATAACCATATGGACCCTACTGCAAGATATGTGTTGATAGAGACTCTAGAATTTGAAAATGCAAATATAGAGTGTAAAAAGGTAATAAGACCATTAAAGGCATGGGCAGTGCCCATAGATGAAGGGTTAAAGAATACTAACAGTATTGGTTCTAACATATACCATGCTAATATAATAGGTCAATCTATAACTAAAGGTCTCTGATACTGAAAGGCCCATTGTTTTAACTGTGCAAAACAGTGGACATTTGAAAGAAAACTGTGAACAGGGCACATCTACAGGCAATGTTTTTTCTAGATATAAATCAAGGATAAAGCCAAGGCTTCCAGAGATGTTCAAGTGATGTGGCAAGTGTTGTCATTGAACCAATTATTGTAGGTCCAGGAGAGAAGTTCAAGGCAATTTCTTGCTGTAAGGCAACAATATGGGGGGGGGGCGGCAAGATTGACACCCTCCAGCAAAATATGAATTATGAACCATTTACCTTTGCAAGCCAGGAAACAACAAGCAGACAGAAAAATGTCAACTAATTATTGGAAATATAATTCAAGCTACTGTAGACAGTGCTTCTCTACACTTGGGCATAGATAAGCATCTTATTTTGTTCTACTAAATTTACACAGTTCCAAAATACCTATTAGATTCATATCTCTATATGTAGAGTGGTTCTACTATCAGACTTCTTCAAAAAACTTTCTTTGTTTGGTGTATGATATTGGACACAGAAACTCACAACTGGTCAAAATAGGAGGAAAGTGAAGTGCTCAGCCACAAACAGGACATATACACACCTCCTCTCCAAAGTTCATAGAGCATCATGGGAGTGGGACAGAAATATTGTAAGAGACTCATGAAACTGAAACTGAAAGTCTCTGGAATGTAAGGGACATACATAAATAAATGCATACATAAATGAACACCTGATTTTTTATTAAGAAGCCAGAAATACAAATTGGAAACAAAAGAAAGCATCTTCAACAAATGGTGCTGATCAAAGTTGATGTCTGTATGTAGAAAATGTAAATAGATCAGTCATTTATTACCTTGTACAAAACTCAAGACCAAATTCATCAAAGACCTTAACAGAAATCCAGATGCTCTGAAAGTGAGAAAAGAGAAAGTGTAGAATAGCCTTGGATTCACTGGCACAGGAGCAGACTTTGTGAACATAATACTGGCAATGCAGGCACTAAAAGCAAAATTAATAAATGGGATCCCTTGAAACTGAAAAGTTTCTATAAACGACACCATCAATCAGAAAAAGCAACAGCCTACAGAATAGGATAGTATTTTTATCAACTCAACATTCAATGGAGGACTAGTATATGAATTATATAAAGAATTCAAAACAGTAGCTATCCAAAACCTAAATAATCATTTTTTAAAATCAAGAACAGAGATAACTAGAGATTTCTCAATAGAGGAGCCTCAGGCTGAGAAAGACTATGTAATGATCAATATTCTTAGGCATCAGGGAAATGTAAGTCAAAACTAATTCAGTATTCCATGTTACACCTGGCTGAATGTTTAACATCAATACTATACATGACAACTCTTGGTGGTAAGGATTTTGATGGTGGTAAGGACAGCGGTGGGAGTGAAAACTTCTACAGAAACTATGGAAATCAATGTGGTATTTTCTTGCTAAATTGGGAATTTATATCCTTCATGTTTTAGCTATACCTTTCTTGAGCGTATACCCAAGGGACACTCCATCCTACCACAATGATAGTTGCTAAGCCATGTTCATTTCTGCTTTATTCAGAGTAGCCAGAAACTGGAATCAATCTTGACATCCCTCAATAAGAGAATTGACAAAGAAAATGTATATATGCATAATTGAGTACTTAGTCAGCTGTTAAGAAAATAACAGCATAAATTACTAACAGAAAATTATTTTTAATTCATTGGTATAGAATTTTGTATATTGATACAAAATAAGATTAACTTTGATACATCGATATAGAATTTAAATTTGACTATTATATATGTTTCTAATCTAATATGAGGTATTGAACCCATACAACTCAATTACAATACAAAGCTTACTTCCAATACCTGGAAAGTGCTATTGCAGGCTGATTAGGATAATTAAGCAATACTATCCAATAGTTAGTTGATCAAATTATGGTCATGTCAACTACCAGCCTATTTTTAATTACAAGCATATGCATCTGAGATTTAACAGATACAATGCTATAGATAGATAAGGTAAAATAGATAAGATCTTCAAAGCCTCAGACATACAGAATATGGAATTTAAGAAGCTTTTAATATTATAAAATTCTTTGACAACAAGACAGGTTAATACCTGGCAACACACAGACTGCCTCAAGAAGATGAGCATCAAAGAACTTTATTACGGAGACGGCTTCAAATGTGACAAAAAAAAGTCACTGGAGAAAATGCCTTTGCTTCTGCCACAGATTTCTGCCTAAAAATGGACAAGCTTGAATGCAGGCAAAATTGACTGCCAAACTCTGCCAAGACAGGGTAAGAAAGTCCTCACAAATATGCTTGTCAGCTATATTGGGCCAGAAGGCTGAAGATGATGCTCCAACATTATATAGAGTTTTGTTTGACTGTTCAGGCAGAAAACTGTCATTCTTTTCCTTCTCACTTTGGAGGCTTCTAACTTGTACTTCTGGTTGACTCAAGTAATTAACTTTCATTCCTTCTCAAGTTTCTGTTGCAGTTGAAGACCAGATAGTTTAGTATTACAAGTAAGCTTACATGTTTAGAGGTTAAGATATTTTAATTCTAGATAGATGTTTTGAGTTGACAGAGATGAGATATGAAAGATATTAATTCTCATTCAGAATGTTAAACTCACTAAGATTTCTACATGGTTGCCAAATGCAATTAGCGAAAACACCTTGAATGTAACATTCATATGATCTCTGCTCTTTTTTCGTGGTTCTTTTTGCTATGTAATAATACAAATATATATGCCGACAAAATAAAATAAAATCTTTAAAAAGAAAAGAAAAAACAAAATGCACATTTACATATTGAGTATTACACAGCTATTAAGAAAATAACAGCATAAAAATTCAGACAAATGGACTGAACTAGAAAAAAAATCATACCATCTGAGGTAACAGAAAATACAAATATGGTATATATTCACTTATAAAGGGATATTAACTGTTAGGTAAATGTAAACCAAGCCATAATACATTAGCACAGAGAGGTCAGGTTAAGAAGAGGGCTCTAAAAACGAATAAGGCTCTGCTTAGGAGGGAGAATAGATTTTCTAGGGGGACTGAGACAAGCAGGGATGGGAGCAACTGGAGGCAATTAGTAGGTGAGGGAATATTTTGAGGAGAGAGAGAGTGCAGGAAGAGATGGATAAAATGGAGTTTGGTGTTTGAGGGGAAGTGTGAAAGCCTAGTGTAGTGTAAACTTTCTGGAAATGTGATCCTACGTACTAGAAATAGGAGATGCAGAGTTTCAACTGGCCATGTCTTCTATCCAGGGGAAGCTTCTAGTGGTGGTACTAGCATCATTTAATGGAGTTGTTGGCCAAGTGGACCCCATGAAAATCCACAATCAACCTATGCTGTTGCTAAGGCAAAAAGGGTGCTCTCTGCAAACTGACAGCAGTTTGACCTATTGGAAAGTTCAACATCCACACAATTCACTGAACATGGAGAAGTCAAACTGGTGCCTGGATGGAGCCTTCAACCATATAATCCAGTCTGTGAAGTGTGGTGCCGTACTCTGTAGACTACTAAAAGAGAAGTATGGACACCAATCCATGTGCTAAACCTTTGACCTACAACCAATCTGTCTTGCCTGAAAAATATGCTATGGCAATGGTGGCACACAGCATCAGGGAGTAGTCAACCAATTTCTTGTATGATCTAGGGTCTACTCCATGAGAAGGAACACATTCTTGGTACTGCTTGAGTAATCAAGGGTGATAGGCTAGATAGTACACTGATCTATGGTAAAAACTAAATTCTACTGCTCTAAAAAGTCAATAATTTTTTTCTTAAAGGTATTCTGCTATACTCATAGATTGGTCCTTATCCATTCATCTCAGAGGCAATTTCTGGCAGCAGGAAAACACATGCAGAGATCCTCAGTCAGACATGTGGAAAGAGCCTAAATTAGAGGTTTCCATCAAATATTTTACCTCATAGCTCAGGGAATTCCTCAGAAGAGGAAGTACAAAGATATTAAGAGCCAGACAGAATGAAGAACACCCAAAAATTAAAGTCTCTTATAGAAAAATAAATATGATTTTTCAAAGAATGAAGCTGCAAGCACAGTGCATATATATATATATACAGCCAAAGATGGAGAAATGATGGGAAGTACTTGGAAGAGTGGAGGGAAGAGAAACTATATTCAGGTTAAATTGCATGGGAAAAGAAACTATTTTCAATAAAAATAAAATTTAGCATTAGCTACAGAAATGCTTGTGAGGAGAATTATTTCACATACTTTTTACAACCTACAACTTGTTGCTTTGGTTCATCAGGTCTCTTTTTCTTGGCATTCGCTGTTGTCACAGAACATTGTCTACCTTCTCATCTCTAAGGCTACGATTACAATGCTAGTACATGGTTAGACCCAACGGCTGAGACCTGGCCTGCTAAGCTTTGGATCCAGCTCTGGTTCTGACAGTCTCTTTATCAGCACTGGCCTTTGGCTTTCTATCAGCCACAACTATCTGCTCTGCAACAAGCAAACACTATCTATCTGCCATGTATTTTGCATCACTGACAATTGCATCTCTTTGCACTGTACTAACCTCTCCTTTTGCTAGATTGTAGAGAGCAGTGAAAGTTCTCAGTATGCAAACTCCTAAATGAATATGTATTTTGACATGGTAACAGCCTACTGAGTACTCCAAGTCCAATTATCATACGGGAAAATGCCAAAGATACTGCATATGAACTAGGCTCAAGAAAAATTATAAGGGTTTTTGTAGGATTCCAAGAATGACTTTATGAATGACTGACTGGTTTCTGAAATGATTGGTATATATGGCTTGTTCCTACATGTGGAAACAAACTAACTCCTTCCCATGGTCTGTACCTAACAAACATACTGTGGTTCTAATCTGCAGTGATGGTAGAAACAGTAATTGGAACTTACCTGATCCCGGCTTCATTACTGCTTGTCTGTGCCTGCCTTTTATCCATATTCTTACCACTACTATCCAAAAATATGGCTCTCAGGCAACAATGGTTGTAACATTTCATCTTTAATGGTTTCTAGCAGCTTAGAAGGACAGATTCTGGTTTTCAGCTAATTTTTTCTTTGACCAAGAACTTCAGCCTAACACATTCTGTTGATGATGTAATATATAATAAAATAGACAGACATAGATGTTAGAGTCTTGCCAGTATAGAATGTTATTAAACAGAGTCACAGAATATTATACAATGTACTGCTTTTGAAGTTCCCCAGATTTGAGTAAAGCATTTGTGGAAAGATTAATAGTTATTGAATGTTCAAGACCAACACTGTTTTACCTACATTTCATAGCCAAACTCTTTGAATAATCCTGGCAACTACAAGATCAATCAGAGATTATCCTATGATTAGAATCACATAGACACTAAAATATATGGTTAGGATTTGGATTACAGGTGCATCAAGAGTTTATATTTCAAGTGACTATTGGAATAAGTTAGACCACCTCATCCCTACACTATGTTCTTCTTAATTTTATCTTTGGGATTTTAAAGACACTAAAAATTGGAGTATTTAAAATTGGAGTGCACAAAGTTTGTTTTCTATGGATATAAATGATTAAATGTGACCTACGCTGCAGACACCCTAACATGTTCACTGTACAGTTTTTGGTTCTACAGACTTATCTGTAATGATTTTCTCATATTACCATATTATAATAAAGCTATGCTTTAATAATAATAAGCCATGCATAATCTCTTCCTAATCTTTCTCTCTGTAGTCAGTAATAAAAATTATTTAAGCTGCATTTTAATACTCATAAAGAATTTCTTTGATCCTCAATACATTATGTAGTTTTCTAAGTCAGTTTTATTGCTTATAATCCAAAAAAATAATACTTTTTTAAAATTGAAAAAAATTAAACAAAGTCATTTTAAAATAATCTTACCAAAGTTATCAAATGTCATTATAAAGGTGACAGACATTTCCTATATACTGCCCATTAGTATGATATGTTCTTATACAACTGCACTTTTAAGTGAAATAGGACACATGGAGAAGCCATTAAGAGCAATTGCTGCTATGTTCTGTTTTCAGCACCCATATGTAGCATTTATGGGACCATTTATGGATCTATGGGAATCCAACACTCTTTTTGCCCCCAGGGACCCCAAGACTAAGACGTGCACACAAACACACACACATACACACACACACATACACACACACACACACACACACAGAGAGAGAGAGAGAGAGAGAGAGAGAGAGAGAGAGAGAAAGAGAGAGAGAGAGACAGATACACAGACAGACAGAGACAGAGAGACAGAAAGGTCATGACAAAACTTCACATATATCGTGGCACGTATTATATCCTAGTTTCTGTCTGTCCCGAATGTGGAAAAATTTTATAAATACCTCCCATGTGCATCCTGTTGGTCACAGCATGTGTCTAAGAAATTTTTGCTTATTTTTATAATAGAGCTTTTATTAGAAAGCTATGAAAATAAGGGAATTAGCATATTAAATAGGCTTATAACAATAAACTCTTTCTAATGGAAAAATAGTTTGCAATTTATTTTCAATAAAAACTGTAACTTTGTCTTTTATAACTGAATAAATAACATCCATCTTACAAAAATATTCACTGCACAGTGATTTTTCTTTATTGTCCCGTGAAAAATATCATAGAACATTCTATATGATTTTTTTCTCGTCTTTTTTATGGAAACGACAACTGGCTTTGGATCATGCATAGTCCCACTTGAGTTACATAATAGTGTAATGTTTTTTAAGTTATTAATAATAAGTAAGTTAAAATTAGACGTATATATTACGAAATGCATAAGAACAAAACCAACTCATTTTATGAAGAATTGAAGATACTTTGATATTTTTCTAGTCTTTGCTAAATACCATAATAAAACAAATTATATGTTTGAATTAAAAGTGTTTCTTGCAGTTATCAGCATTTGGTGCTTTGGATCTATGACGACAACAAGTACTCATAGCACCTTGGCTATTTTTATCTCAGGTAAATGATTTGCTGAATTACCCCAACAAATTAGTAGTAACAATGTTAGTTATAACATGACTGGCATATTTTGTCGGATGTTCAACTTTTTACGTATTTCATTAGATGTCTTTGCAATCAAGACAGGATTGACAGTACAATAGGCTCTTACTCATATCGCTATGACGCAAGTGCCTTGAAAGAAGAAAACCATTTTTCCTTCGTGTTTAAGAGAGTAAGTAAACATTGATGTCAGAGGGGTATATCTATCTTAGATGCAAACTCTCCTCTGGTTTCTGCCCTGTGTTAGTTTCTTAGTCTCTAGTGTTCCCGTATTTATGGTCATAAAATTGGAGTCATTATTCATGTCTTCCTGGAACAACAGCAAGAACTGCCACTTTTTACAGGAAGGTCAATGTGGCAGCTCGGAGAATGCAATTCTTCTTTCAGCTTGAGGTAGGGAGTTGATTAGAAAATAGCTGTGTCAATTAAATTCAACAAGGATTTAATGAACTTTGACCCTATTTGAGACTTCTCAAACTAGTAACTGTATACTGCAAAAATTTGAGTAATACATACCCTTTTCCCCTAATACAGAGTGGGATGGGAGATCATGTTGAGCCACAGAAAAATGATGGCTTTACCAAGGATTACTGTTCATCTTATTGTTTAAAGTAGGATTATTATTAAAAAAAAAAACCGTAGGGTTTTCTGAACACTAAAAAAGAAAAGTAGTATTCTCATGGTAATTAAGGAAAATAGAAATTCATAAAATATTGAATGACATGAACAAAGTGACAGTCAAAAAGCAAGATGATGGAGAATTCAGAAAGGCTTGCTTCTGGGGGTGGCATTTGGAATTCTGGAACTGAGTTTAATAGAAAACTGTTAAGAACATGTTTTCCAGTGTAGCCAGATTTGAGACAGGAAAATCTGGTACATGTTTGGGGAATCATAAACAGCCAGAAAGAGTATATAGTCATGCTTTTGTTCTGGCTTATCTTGAGTACAACATAACATGTAGGAAAAACAGAAAAACAGATTTTTAAGTTTTAATAGCATTTAGAAGTGTTTTATAATTGACAGTAGTTTAATTTATTATACATATTTTTATTCATAATTTTATTTTCTCATTTTGTCTCATTGTATAAATAACCCAACAACTATTTATGGTTTTGTCTTTTTAAAACTAATGCCCTTATATTGTTATTTAGTTTTTTCTTACCTACAAATTAAATTTTTCAAAAATTTATTGCACTAATGAAGAAAACAAATTGTGACACCAGGTTTTCACTAAGTTTTAGAATTGCTGCATTACAGAGTCAATGTTTGAAGACATGTCTACTTCTGAACATCAAGTCATGTCAGTATGTTGAATTGCCCACCGGTTGACATTTTTACTTAAGTGATTAAAGTGTATTTTTCAAGATTCTAGTAGGTACTGTCACTTAATGAAAGGACAATAAAAGGGAGAAAGAATGCTTTACATGTCCCACAATCACTAAGAGCACAAGAATCGACTGAAGAATTATCCCAATTAAATTACATAGCATAAGAATAGTGAAAGAAAACCACATAAAATATACCTAAGTGGATAACTACATTACAATACAGAGACTGAAACATCAACCAAGGATCATGCATGATGTGAACCTAGACCTTCTACTCAGATGCAGTAGCACAGGTCCTTGTGGGTCCCACAATGTGGAGAGGAGAGACTACTTCTGCATGGACTCTGGCCGCCAAAATTAGACCACTTCCCCCTAGCAGGGTGGCCTTGCCAGGCTACAGAGGAAGAAGGTACAAGTAGTAGAGATGAAATGTGATAGGCTGAGGTCAGATGTTATGGAAGGATGGCTCCCCTTTGGAGGACTAGGTGAAGGAGGAAGAGGGAAAGAGGGAGGGAGGGGCTTGGGAGGGGATGATAGGGATACAATCAGGATGTGAAGAATCTAAACTGCAGACCTAGCTGGTAACTTATACTGCTAATCCCACTTCATGGGAATAGCTCTGAGGCTGGCTGAGACATGAATGTCTAGGCATAGACAATGCTTCTTATTGTCTACAGAATCCCTATGGATTATTATTAGATGCCATTCTTTGTGTGGCATGAATATTTATAGATGTCTTTTTTTTTCTGTTCATACCAAGAGCAGAAAACCATTTTCAATAGTTCTGTGCATCCCTCACATCTCATACATTTATAATTTTAAGACTGTATAATGCTTGTGAGAAATTATATGCTTTCAGAACAAAAGAACAGGACACTGATGCTGAATCAGACATGACAGGATTCATTCTGCTCAGTGTGCTGGACACTGACATCCTGCATCCTTCATGTTCCAGCAACAAGTGTTTCAGTTGCTTTTCCTCATCAGAACAAGACACCTTCCAGGACACCTTCAAAGAAAGCATCCATTCCCAATTGGTCCAGCATTTCAGATTGTCAGACACAGGACTCTAATAAAGCCTGGAACTTCTTAACACTTAGAAACTGGACCACAAATGCTATTCTTAGCTTGTTTAACCATTTACCCAATTTTATTCGAGTCCCTACAAAGGTATTATTTATGCCAAATCAGTGAAAAGTAACCTTAATAGAAAAATGCCTCATTTTTTTAAGTGACGTCAGGTATGTTTTTGGATGCTTTTTTCAGCTATAGAGGGTTATTTTCAATGAGAGTTGGTTACAAGTTACTATTGGTCTTATTTGAGAGAAAACAAGACTGGACTCTGAGATGTCTCTCTTTTGTATTATCTTCCATTATTAGCTTTGGAAATAGAGGTTGGAAAGAAAGAAGAGGAATATAGAGATACATATGGAAGATAGAACAAAAAGTAGATTAGTGAATCTACTTCTCACTTTAATGCCTTAATTGTATATCACAGGTTATTTTTCATTCAGTGTTATGGAATTTTGTATATAGATACAAAATAAGTTTACTTTAGACACAGTGGTATAGAATTTAAATGTAAGATTATCTTCAAACACATTATATGTATGTGTATATATATATTCTAATATCAGGTATTGCATCCATATAACTCAATTATAATATAAGGTTTACTTCCAATACTTTGAAAGTGCTATTGCAGGCTGTTTAGGATAATTAAGTAATACCAGCTAATTTTTAATTGATCCAATCATGATCATGTCAATTAGTAGTCTATTTTTCTATCATAAGAATATATATCTTAGATTTAACAGATGTGTATGTTTCTATAGATAGATAGGGTAAAATAGTTTGATAACGTGTTCAAAATTCTCAGACACATACAGAGTATGGCATTTAAAGATGTTTTACTACTTTAAAGAATCTTTGACAACAAGACAAGTTAACTTTTGGTAACACCCAGCCTACCACAAAGAAGATGATGAGCATCAAAGAACCTCTTTATGGAGATGGCTTAAATGTGTCAAAGAAGCCACTGGGCTAAAATGTCCTCATTTCTACCACAGACAAAATTCTGCCAAAAAAATAGTCAAACTTGGATGCAGGCAGAGTGGATGGTCAAACTCTGCCAAGGCAGGGTAAGCCAGTGCTCAATAGTTTCTGCCTCACAAATATGTCTGTCAAACATATTAGGCCAGAAGGCTGAAGATGATGCTTCAATAGTATAGAGAGTTTTGGGTGACTGTTCAGGCAGCAAACTGTCTCATTTTTTTCATTTTGGAAGCTGCTAAACTGAATTTATAATGCACTTTTATTTCTTCTCACGTCTCTGATGGGGGTTGAAGACAGATAGCTTAGTCTTACAATTAATCCTAGTTGTTTAGGGGTTATGATGATTTTAGGTCTAGAAAGACATTTTAAGTTGACAGAAATGAGATATGGTTAATAATGATTTACAATCAGAATTTTAGACTCACCATGGTAGGAAAGATGTTTTTTTCAAGTTTGCAAAATACAAATAGCCAAACCACTATGAATGTAACATTTATATAATTCCTGAGTTTTCGTGGTTCTTCCTGCTGTATGAAGTTTATTTTATTTATGTGGAATAACATAAATGTATATGTAAAAAAAGAAATATAATAAACATTTTGCTTAAGTGACATATGGATCAAATTTCCAGCAGGAGGATATAAGGTCCCTAGGAATGCTGTATGCATATTGTGTAAATTCTATCAAACTTTTTATAAAACCCAAATGAGAACATAATAAGAGATAGTGAGAGGTTTCTTTTGTATACAACAAAGGTAATTTGGATGTATTTTAAACATCTTTACATTATGAAAAAATTATTTACAGAGTTACTACTTATGCAAATTTTAAAGTGCATGAATAAATTATACTCAAGATGCACGCATTTTGAAATAAAACAATAAAGAACTTACACACTTATCAGTATGTGCTGCCACAAGAACCCTTCTCATAATTTGAAAAGAAACCATTTTCCATAATTAATGAGCATAGTGCCTGTGCAGCCTACTAAATATTACAGTTGCATCTTATTTTATACTTTTAGACAATGACAGAAAGAAATCAATTAAAATCAGAGGTCATGCTAAATGACCATTTTCTACATTGAAATTTTACATATATTCTTTCATTTTCTACTACAAAATATGTGTAATCCTAATCAATTTTCAGAATTACTATTCAATAAAAGAGACGAAAGTCCATTTTTTTAGAAATTATATTAGGTTAGATAATATATTTTATAATAATATTTTAAAGTTATTCCAGAATTATGGTTACATAGAAATATATTTGAATCAAAATTGAAACTTGGTAGTGGAATTGTCAAAATATGATTACCAGATTTAATTCATACAGCTACCTTTTATAATTCCTTGAAGTAATATTAAGACACATTAACAGAATGGATAAGATTTTATTAAAGGCACTCTGTTGGCTTTGGTTTTTTTTTTTTTTTAATTAATTTATTCTTGTTACATTTCTATGGTTATCCCATCCCTTGTATCCTCCCATTCTCCCCTCCCTCCCATTTTCCCCTTATTCCCCTCCCCTATGACTGTTCCTCAGAGGGATTACCTCCCTCTGTATATGCTCATAGGGTATCAAGTCTCTTCTCAGTGACCTGCTGTCCTTCCTCTGAGTGCCACTAGGTCTCCCCCGCCAGGGGACATAGTCAGATGTGAGACACCAGAGTACTTGAGAAAGTCAAATCCCTCTCTCCAGTCAAGTGTGGAGACTGTCTTGTCCATGGGCTAGATCAGGGTAGGGGTTTAAATTATTCGGCCTGTATTGTCCTTGGCTAGGGCCTTAGTTTGAGCGGGACCCCATGACCCAAATCTGCCTATCATAATGTTGTACTTGTAGGTTTCTAGAACCCACTGGATCCTTCTACATTGCTATTCACCCATTGTTCTCTCATCTAGAGTCCCAATAGGATGTCCTCCCCTCGGTCCCAGTTTCCTGGTAAGGGAAGGCTTTCATGGGACATGTCCATTGGGCTAGTATGCAGATATAAGTGAGTATATACCATTCAGAAAGAATTTTGCCACCCCATATTTGGCTGATTAAATAATACCAATGTTAGCTATGGGGTGACCATTTAAAAGATCATTTGAAAAATTTGTGTGTATTTATCTACTTTTCTATAGACAATGGACTTGTAAAACAAAGAGCAACCAAAATAACAGACTAAGGAGAACATTTTAATCTCCTGGTAGGACAGATCATTTACCTGTGGTTTATCTGGTGCTTGGTGTTACATTGGAAGTGGCAAATCATCTAGGTTTTGTTATTATTGGTAATTGTTTTTGTTGTTGTTGTTTGCTTGTGGGCATTTTGAGATTCTATGCAAAGGAAATAGCAAAACTTTTCTAGTTGTATCTTCTTTGGCTTTAGGTTAAGTTAAAAAATTACAGCCAATATGATTTCAAGAAAATGAATATGTTTTTGCATCAAGATTTATTGATTTTGTTCCTATTCAGCATTTTTAGGGAATGATACAAATACCCAACATTTACTGCAATGCTATTGTGTGCTGAGTGTTTTTCCAAGATTTTCTCAGACAAAAATGCATTTTTACCCACATGATAATCATGTTAAGAAGAAGTGATTTTCCTCTCTCCTGTTTTCTTATAGAAGTATGAATACTTCTATTCACACTGATACAATAACAATAATCCAACATCAAAACACCAGGAAAATTTTACTGCCACACTTCTTTCATATTTTTATAACACTGAATTTATGTTTTATACAACTATAAACTTTTAGATAGTAAAAATATTAATTTCTAAAAATCAATTAACAGTATGATGTTTTGCCCTATTATTATTTTGATGGCTCCAAAAATCACTTTATTTCTCTTCTGCTTTTTTGGGTTTCCAGAACAGAGCTTGCATCTATATGCTTCTCAGGGTCAGATCAACAATGTTATGGAATTGTCTCAAATCTGTTACTTACCACCTATTTATCCAATTTGTAAAATGGTCTGCATATACAGTTTGATACATATTAATTTTCATTTGTTAATTTCAGGGTAAATATCAACTGAAGTTCTCCTGATTAAGAGGTAGTAAACACTTGAAGTATCATAGAATAAATGATTAATTCTAAGATTGTTTATACTGTAAAATATTAATGATTTAAACCACATGTTGTTAGCTGACTGTAGAAATTTATTACAATTATTATGAACTATAAAGTACTATCATTTGGTGGAGTCTATATTTATTTTTCTTCCATGAAAAGTTTTTATATCCCTGCCTTATAAAATAGCCTGGGTATTGACTATGGTCTGGTACTTTGTATTTGTGAATTGCTTGGTCCCTGACATTTTTACTGTTCACCAGCAAACTGTCATGTACCCCAAATATTTCTGTGTAACTTGCCTAGAAATTATTCCTCATTGGCTAGATAAATGCCAAGTCTCCGAAAATAGAAATGTAAGAAGATATCAGAAGATGGAAAGATCTCGCAAGCTCATGGATTGATAGGATTAACAAAGTAAAAATGGCCATCTGCAAATTCAATGCAATTCATTTGCAAATGCCTACACAATTCTTTATAGACCTTGGAAAAAGGATTCTCAACTTTATATGGAATAACAAAAAAACCTTGAAAAGCTAAGATAAGCCTATACAATAAAACATATTCTGGAGGCATCTTTATCCATGATTTCAAGATTACTATAGCGTAATAGTATTATAACAACATGTTACTGGCATAGAACCAGACAAGTATATCAATGGAATTGAATCTAAGACCCAAAATTAAAGCTACACACCTATGGACACTTGAGTTTTGACAAAGAAGCAAAAATCATACAATGGAAAAAGATAGTATCTTCTACAAATGGTGCTGGTCTAACTGGATATCTACTTTTAGGAAAAAGCAAATAGACTCTTATTTATCACCCTGTACAAAACTAAAGTCCAAGTGGGTAAAAGACCTCAACCTGTCTCTTAGAAAGGTTGATGTACCAAATCTCTTAGAAAAAAAATGTGGGGAATATTTTGAGCTCATTGGTACAAGACGCAACTTCCCAAACAGAGCACCGACTACTAAAAGTCTAAGGTCAACAATCCATAATTGGGACCTCAGGAAAATGAAGCTTCTATAACTCAAATAGTGTCAACATAACTAAATGAAAGCCTACAGACTGGGAAAAGGTCTCCAACAACCATACATCTGACAGTGAGCTATTATCCAAAATATATAAAGAACTCAAGAAATTAAACACCAACAAACCAAATATAATTTTAAAATGAGGTACAGAACTAAAGAGATAATTCTTAACAGATGAATATTGAATGGGTGAAAAACACTTAAAGAAATGCTTAACATCCCTAGTCATCAGGGAAATGCAAATCAAAAGGACTCTAAGATTCCATCTTACACCTATCAGAATGGCTAAGATCAAAAACTCAATTGACAGCACATGCTGGCAAGGATGTGGGGAAAAAGGAACACTTCCATTGCTGGAAAGGATGTGGAAAAAAGGGGAACACTCTTCCATTGCTGGTGGGAGTGTAAACTTGTACAGCCATTTTGGAAATCAATCTGGAGTTTTCTCAGAAAATTAGGAACGGTTCTACCTGAAGACACAGATGTACCATTCCTATTAATATACCTGAAAGCGGTTCCACCATATAACAAGGATATTTTATAAACTATGTTCACATCAGCTTTATTCATAATAACCAGAATCTGTAAACAACCTAGATGTCCCTCAAACATAGAATGGATTCAGAAACTATGGCATGTAAACTTAACAGAATACTATTCAGCTATTAAATACAAGGAAGTCTTGAAACTTGCAGTCTAGTATGTATCATATGAGTCTTTCTGCTTATGGGTTAACTCACTCATTATGATCATTTCTAGTCCCATCCATTTCCCACAAATTTCAGGATTTCCTTGTTATTAATAGGTGAGTAGTATTCCATAGTGTATATGTACCACAGTTTCTTTAACCATTCTTCAACTGAGGGACATTTAGGCTGTTTCCAGGTTCTGGCTATTATGAATGAGGCTGCTATGAACATAGTTGAACATATGTCCTTGTTGTGTGGTAGAGCATTTTCTGGGTATATTCCAAGGAGTGGAAGGGTCTTGAGGAAGCCCTATTACCGGTTTACTGAGAAAGTGCCGGATAGATTTCCAACGTGATTGTACAAGTTTGCATTCCCACCAGCAATGAAGGAATGTTCCTCTCTCTCCACATCCTCGCCAGCATGTGGTGTCACTTGAATTTTTGTTCTTGGACATTATGGTGGGTGTAAGATGGAATCTCAGAGTCATTTTGATTTGCATTTCTCTGGTGACTAAAGATGTTGAGCATTTCTTTAAGTGTTTCTCAGCCATTCGATATTCCTCTGTTGAGAATTCTCTGTTTAGGTCTGAGCCCCATTTCTCACTTATAATTGGCCACTAGCCCAAAAGGCTTGTCCCATGGAAGTCTTCATTTACCAGGAGATTGGGATAGATGTGAGGACATCCTACTGAGACTCTATGCAAGAGAAATATAAGAGATGGGAAAATAGATGGACACAGAGGGTCCTAGAAACCTACAAGAAGAGCATCATGATCGGTGGATTGGGGACTTAGGGGGCTCTGCTCAAACTATTGCACTAACCAAGGACAACACAAGTAGTAAACATCAAACCCCTACTCTGATCTACCCAATGGACAGGACATTCTCCACAGTTATGTGAAGAATGGGGACTGACTCTGACATGAACTCTTGTGTTCCATATTTGACCACCTCCCCTTGGTGGGGAGGCCTGATGGCACTCAAAGAAAGAATAAATAGACTACAAAGATGAGACTTGATAGCCTATGACCATATAGTGGGGGAGGAGGTTCCCCTCGGTCTTAGACCTAGGGGAGGGAAATAGGGTGAAAGCAGGAGAGAAGGAGGAATGGAAGGATACATGTGATGGGATAACAATGGAGTTGTATTCTGAATAAATTAATAAAATTAAAATTAAAAAAAAACTTGCAGGCAAATGGATGAAACTAGAAATTATCATCCTGAGTGAGGTAAATCAGACCCAGAAAGGCAGACATGATATATACTCACATATGAGTGGATATTAGCCAAATAATATAGGATAACCATCCTGCAATAGACAGAACTAAAAATGCTAAGTAACCAGGAGGACCCTGAGAAGAATGCTGAATTCTCATTCAGAAGCACAAGTAGAATAGACACCAGAAGCCTTTGAAGAGAAGTAACAGGACAGAAACCTACTATAGGAGTCCTCTGAAAGACTCCACCCAGCAAGGGATCAAGACAGATGCTGTGACTCATAGGCAAACTTTAGAATGACGTGCAAGGAAGCTTATGGGACAGTTGGGAACAGAAGGACCTAGAGAAGTCAGGAGCTCCACAAGAAAAGCAATGGAGCCACTAATCCAGGTGTGGGAGGGGTTCCTGCAGAGACTGATGCACCAACCAAGGTCCACGCATGTTGAGGACCTAGAATCTCTGTTTAGATAGTAGATAAATAGTAGTAAATAGGCTGCACAGTCTTCTTGTGGGCCCCGAAATATGAATACTAGGGAATAATTCAGGTATGGATTCTGGTCCCCAGAATATGATCACTTCACCCTGGTGGGGAGACCTTGCCAGGCTGCAGAGAAAGAGGGTGCATGCAGTCCTGATGAGATTTGTTAGGCTGAAGACAGATGTTAGATGAGGAGGGCTCACCCATGCTGAGAAATAGGGGAGGGAAGGAGAGGGTATGGGGTAGTGAGGGTGGGACAGGGAGGTCACAAGGGAGGGAGTACAATCGGGATGTAAAGTAAATAAATTAGGGGGAAAATAAAGCTGATATCTGGGCAGAGCACAGGAAAGGAGCTGAGCCAAAGATCAGGGACTTGTAGGATAGAAAGGATCTTGGGAAGAAGCTGACTAGTGCCAGAGGAGCAAAGACAAAGAGGGTCTCCATGGGATTGGAACCTGCCAAGTGGGCCTGTAGGAGGAGCTCTGAAGTTCCATATGAAAGAAATGGCCCAGATGAACAAGCTTAGCAAGTATTTTGGCATTATGGATGGGGGCTATGGAAGATAGCTTAGGGATTAATATCTTCCCTGCTCCAGGTGAAACAAGGCTATTCTAAAATACGACAGGTGTCTAATGTTGTTTATTGATTGATAGCTGGCTAGAAAATTCTGCTGTAAAAATTATATGTCTAATAATAAACATTTATAGATCATGCCATTAAATTAACAGGAACAGCTGTACATGTAAATAGCAGAGTAAGTTTCTATGGTCATATATATAAAACAAATTTGTTTGTGTTTTTTGTAAGCAGTTACTAACCTATTTCCAATTTTATATATAAAGAATTGAACACTGCTCGGTGCTAGAACCCACACACTCTGATGTTTTTGCAATCCTAGCCTCCCTATGCAACTGTTGGAGTTCAAAAGCTGTTTGCAAAGTGAGTGACATGCTCTCCCAGTGGCTGCTTGGGCCCTGGAGCAGAGCTTTCTGTGGCTTTTCTGGGTCACCTGAGGTGAGATCCACTTGTGTTCCAGACTGTGATGTCTGCTTGGTGCAAAAACCCAAAGACTCTGGTGTTTTTGCTAGCCATGGCTCTCTTTGCACTCCCAGGTTAGGTCTAGATAGATGTTTTATGTTGATAAAGTTGAGATACGATGTATATTGATTTACATTCAGAATTTCATATACATCAAAATAGGAAAGATGTTCTCTTCAAGGTTGCCAAATACAAATAGCCAAAACTTTATGAATGTAATATTTATATAATTTATATAATTCCTGATTATTTCTTGGTTCTTCTTGCTGTAGGTAGTTTATTGTATATATGTGCAATAACATAAATGTATATGTAAAAAATAAATAACAATAAAAATAAGAAAAAATTAAACAATGGAGATTTTGCTTATTAAGTTAATAAACTTTTTGTTCGTTTTTTTTTTGAGACAAGGTTTATATGTGTAGCCTTGACTGTTCTTGATTTGCTTTGGAGATCAGGTTGGGCCTGAAATCACAGAAATCTGCCTTCCTCTGCCTCCCAGAGTTCTGAGATTACAGGCATTTGCCACTTCCCCTTGTTTAATAAAATATTCTTATATATTTATATTAGGTTTTAAATATTATAATCAGTTTGGGTCTCTAATAAGGACATCAATTTGACTGATGCCTCAGTGAGAGATTTAAGATCCTCTTTAACCTCACTAATCTGTTTCCTAAAGGGTGCAGGGTATAGCTTCTAGAATAGTAATTTAAAAAATCTCAAAGGCATGGAAATCTAAAGTGTGAATAGTTTTTCAGTAATTTGCAATTCTTCACCATCTATACCTTTTCTTTTAAACTACAACTTCCTGTATCAATGACTACTTTAATACAACAGGCCATTTGTCAGGAATTCAGACCTTTCTGATGGGAGACAGACTGTTAGGGGATCTAAATTCCAATTAAATGCACTGCTGAACTCTATTCTTTCATTTGAGAATGTAGGAATAAGAGCCTCAGGCTGTAACAGTGGCTTATAAGATACTTCAACATATAAACATTGTCCTTAATTTTTAAACACTTAACTGTACTCAAAAGGCCCTGGAATAATTATCTATGTTTAGAAAATAAAATGTAATTAGTTATACATGTAACTTATGTGTATTTCCTTCAGAAAATGAATAGGTATTCATGTTATTTTAAAACATCAGTGCCAGTGGTTTTGAGCTTTGAACAGCATGCTTTTGAACTTTTTTCTTTCTCATTTATTTATCTAATCACTTTACAGCTTGATCCAAGCCCCCTCACACCTCTCCTCCCAGTCCCATTCCCATGTCCCCCTACTCACATTCCCCCACTCTCTCTTCTCAGAGAAGAGGCCACCAAGGTGCAACACCTTACCCTGGCACTTCAAGCCACTGCAGGACTAAGTACATTCTCTTCCACTGACACTGGTAAGGCAACAGTTAGGAAAAAAGGAACCCAAAAGTAAGCAACAGAGTCAGAGACAGTCCCTACTCCCACTGCTAAAGGACTCACATGTTGACCAAGTTGCACATCACCTACACATGTTTGATGTGTTTAGATCCTACCCAAACAGGTTCTTTGGTTAGTGATTTGTCTCAGTAGGCTTTCTTGTGGTGTCATTGATCCCCCAAGGTCCCTTAATCCTTCCTCCAACTCTTCCACAAAACTATCCAAGATCGGCCTCCTCTTGGCCTGTGGGTCTCTCCATCTGTTTCCATTATCTGCTGGATGAAGCCTCTCAGATGACAGTTAGGCTAGGTTCCTGTCTGCAAGGAGAGCAAAGTATCCTTAATAGTTTCAACGGTTGGCTCACTCCCATGGGATGGATCCAAAGTGGGGCCAGTCACTGGTTTGCCATGCCCTCAACTTCTGCTCCTCTTTATACCTAAATTTCTTGTAGTCAAGACAAATTTTGGGTCGAAAGTTTTATGAGTGGGTTGGTATCCCTCCTTCCACTGGAAATCTAACCTGGCTACAGGCAGTGGCAACATCAGGCTCCATATCCACCTCTTCCCCAATCACTGTACTGTCAGGAGTCTCAGATAGAGTAATTACCACAGACTCCTGGGAGTCTCCCTCTTCCATAAATTCCCTCTCCACTGATTTCCGTTCTTTCTTCTTTTCCTCATCCACTCAATCACCTTTGTTCTACCTATACATGATCCTCACTCATGTTATCCTTATCACCCCGTCTCTCATCAAATCCCCTCCCTCCATACTTCAAATGTCTATTCTATTTCTTCTTCTGAGTGAGATTCAAGCATCCTCTGTTGGGCCCTCCTTGGCTCCTTTGGGTCTACGGGTTGTAAGCATGGTTATCCTGTAATTTGTGGCTAATAGAATTAACATAGTAAAAATGGCCATGTTATCAAAAGTAATCTACAGATTCAATACAATTTCCATGAAAATATCGACACAATTCTTTACAGGCCTTGATATTTTTTCTCAACTTCATGTCAAAAACAACCAACCAAACAAAAACCATGCTAGCTAAAACAATACTGTACAATAAAAGAGTTTCTGGAGGTGCCACCATCCCTGATTTCAAACTGTATGATTTTTGAGCTTGTAAGTAAGTTCTCTCTCCATCTATGAGAGCAAGTTGACTGAGGAAGTTGGTGTTCTCATTGTTTGCGATTTAGGATGCATCGTTAGTGTGCTGAAGGATAATGGTTACATTCCTGAGACTGTCTGAGTAGAGATAAACTGGACACAATCAGTAAGTGACCTACCTGAGAACCGTAAACAAAATGAGGAAAAGATATAAATCTGTCATCTCGGAGCACTCTAGGCTGAGGCAGGAAAATTGCCATATATCTGATGCGAACTTGAACTACATACTGACTTCCATGTCAGTCAGGAATACACTTCAAGGTCTGTTTCTAAATGATCACCACTACAAAGGATGCGGGGGGGCGGGGGGGGGAAGCCAACAACAGTAAGAAAAAGAAAACTTTCAGCTAATCTTCTTACTGTCAAATAATTAATTAAAAATTTAATAAGTTTAAAATATAACTAATAAAGATAGTATTTCACGTGTTGTAATACTTGGGTTTGATGATTATGCTTTAAAGTAATTTTAATTGTTTTAATGATTTTATTGTGTATTATAACTAAAATTTAGTCCTATCATTTTTGGAAGATTCATCCAAGCTGATCAAAGTCCTGCTTTTCAGACCCTTTGTTGGCAGTATACGAAGTACCTGCTAAAGCTAATCACCTACATTCAACCTTCCTATGTGCAAGTTGGCATATCTTGCCCCATGAAAACATCCAATTATCAAGTTATTAGTTGGAGAATAGCTATATCTTCAGGTATTGTGTAGAGAGCATCTTTCTACGTAATCTGTATCAATAATATATTGGAGAAATTTTTGTTCTTCTATGAGCTTGAACTTGTGAGTGTGTTTAACATCTTTTCCTTATTATTCTGTCTGTGGAGCAAAGGGAGAATAGGCTTCAGGCTGGAGCTTGATTGATGAGAGACCACTGAGAATGCAGGTTTCATATGTTACTGATCCAATAGACCTCTAACCAGTCATCACTGCTCAGCTGAGCTCCACACACTCATTTATCATGGATATTGTGCTAGATGGCTGATTCCTGATGTGATTTGTTCCCTCTGTGTCAGTGGACAAACTGGAAAATTCTTCATTCTGGGTATTTCAACCACCACAACACTTCTGCTTTTAAAAAATATGATAAAATATTTACAACTTGAAATATGAAAATGGTTATGTTATTGTACAGTGATTCCCAAGTAAACAGTTTATTTTAGAAAGAGTAAATATGTGATGATTTGAGTGAGATGTCTCCCATATGTCTTGGGCACTTGAATTATTGTTTTCCACTACATGGCTCTTTAGGGGAAAATTAGAAGGCCTGACTTGGCTCCAGGAAGTATTTCACTTGAGATTGACTTTGAGAATACGAAATATATCCATTTCAAGTTAGCCTTAAACATTACAGATGGCAATTAAAGAAAGGTTTCATATAGCTTTCTGTACATTGTACTTCACATTATTTTTACATAAAAGATCACACTGAACCATAAAATAAAAATATAAATCCTCTTAGTTTATAATAATATGCAATATTCCATATGTGTCTATATTAGTATCCAGCTTTGATAGAAAACAAACCAAGTCTGGAAGTTTAAATTAAGTAAAAATTTGTTTAGATGATGTCTCTTGTGAATCTTAATTCTGAATTAATTTCTAATACATGTAATACACACAGTTTTCATATACTAATCCAAGTGATGTTTTGATAAAATACAAAAGCACTTGTCTTCTATTTCATTAGTCTTTTGAAGGTTAAGTTGTACTAATAGAAATTCATCTTAAGTCTTTGTTCTCTTATAGCAATAAAATGTGCATGTGTGTGGACTTGGCTGAGTTTGTGTGCACCTCATGTTGTCAGACCATACACAGGCAGATCAAGATATCTGAATCCTGGGAACTGGAATGAATAATGCTTATGAATTGACAAGTGCTAAAAATCAAGCATGGCTCCTGTCAGGAGCAATAACTGGCTTAATCACTGAACAACCTCTCCAGCCCCTACTAAAAGACACTACATTTTTTTCATTGTTGTTATGTCTATAAGCTAAATAACATTGAACTTGATCAGTGACAGGATTCAGTATAGTTTATATATTTAAATTATGGCATGTTATTGTGTAAGAGACTCAATGAACCCATGGGTTACTATCTTCTTTCTCTCTTCCCTTCTTCAAAATATATCCTTCCAGAACTACCCGGAAAGTAATGTCCATGAGTGTAAAGCCATGTGGACACAGAAAGGAAGTAAATAAATACCACTACACTCTGTGCTTGCCTTTCAACATAATAGCATTTATATTTGTCTGACCTGTTATTCTTCACATCTGTCATGATCTGAAAATCTAAGCACACATAAGAATAACTTTTCCTATTTTCCTTGTGTTTGTCTTACGTTAATTGTCATGCCACATAAAATTTATATGAAATAGTTTTGTATTTTTCCATTTTGATAATCTGTCATCTAGGGCCCTTAGCCTAAACTTTTCATTCTAATATTTTATTTTTACATTAATGATTTAATTATATACATGTGAAAGTTTGTCATTGTGCATATTGGCTCTCCAGGAGATTAAACTCATGACCTCATGCTTGGTGCATGTTTCTTTCCATACTGAAGCATCTTGTTAACCCAACCATTAATTTTTAAATCGATGAGACAAAATTTCTTCTTTCTTTCATATATACAGTACTAATACTCTACCATATTCCAACATTCTAAACCTCAACATGGAAACATGTTTGTATACAAACTATATTTATTTTAAGTTATACGTTATTCCAAAATCTTTCATAGGTCTCTTAGTTATAAGTATCAAAGAAACACTCTTTTCTTGTAAAATATTGATTACTTTGAAAAAGTGAAATTTTTTTCTGTCCTTGTATTGAAGAGATTCTGGTATTATTCTCTAGGGGCTCAAAATAAATGAGAAAAGGAAGATTTCAAAAATTTACCTTCTGTTTTTTATATACTCAATACACATCACTTGTATGTGATTGCCAATGTAGATTTCTCATGCATTTACTGAATGTTTTCAAATTCATTCCAAGTCCATACATTCAATAAAGGTTTATAATTCTAGATTTGGTAGTTCCAGTGGAGAGTACAGGGCGTCTTCCAATATATCTTTATAAATATAGATAACCACAGCTCATTTTAGACTACATTTTTATACTAGGAGAATTTCACAGATGAATACAATGTGTTTTTATCAATTCCTCCTCTTTGTGTCTCCACTATTTCCCCTTGAAATGCATGTGTTTCTTTTTTAAACAAGTTGACATCATTTACCATGGCCTGTATGTGCAGGCTATTGGTCGATGTACTGGAAAATAAATAGATTTTCCAGGATAACATTCATTTAAAAAAAGACAAACAGACTCTCATTATGCTAGTAGCCTTGGACACGACTCCTACACAATTGGAAAGGTTTGAACACAGAATTCAAAGTGTCTCTCTATCAATACTCATTACTTATGAAATTCTTTGCTGTTTAATTTTTCTACTCAAATATCTATTTATACTATTTCAAATAGCTGAGACACATTGATAATGATATTCCTTATGGGAGAAAATACCTGCAAGTAGTGTGTGTGTGTGTGTGTGTGTGTGCGTGTGTGTGTGTTTGCGTGTGTTTGTGTGTTTGCATGTGTGGGTGGGTGTGTATGTGCGTGTGTTTGCGTGTGTGTGTGTGTGTGTTTGCATGTGTGTGTGTGTGTGTGCATGTGTATTTGTGCATGTGCTTGTGCATGTGCTTGATTTTATTGGTTTCATGTCCTAAGTTGAGAAGTATCAATGTACAGAAATTTAAATGGAGAAAGATTCTAGTCACGTGTGTTTTATGAGATAATATAAATAATTTCCTGGCTGCTTTTTATTAGACTTTGGTTCTATTAGCAACTTTTAAACAACTCAAAACAATACAAAACTTTGCTTGTTTTCTGCTGCTTTCCAAAAAGCATTTAAACAAGTAAGAAAATCCCCCGTATTATTGAAAAAGAATAGAGTTGTAGTGCATAAAAGAGAAATAAGATAAAGCCAGAGGTAGTATTAATATGCAAATCTAGCAGCCTTACAATGTTGTGCACATTTCCTGAATCAGATCACACAAATTTGAATCCATAATCTCCAAATCTTAAAGCAAGAATCTGTGCAGAGATTTAGAATGTCCTCCAGGGGCTAACTAAAAAGGGTGCCTTAGGAGATGCACAGCTCTCCTGATACTTAGACTAGAATAAAAATGCCTGCAGTAGGCTCTATAATTGAAGAATCTTAGAAGAGGTAGGGACATTAGTGTGCATACAGGCCTCGTACCTACTCAGGGCTCCGTTCATTCTTCTTTGTACTTTAAAAAAGGCTATTTCTCTACATGAATGAGTCCAATGGCAGTGACTAGGTACTAATAAGGGATTTTATTATTTAGCAGACAATTCCCAGTTTTGGAAAATGTGCTTCTTTTGTTTAGCTTTGTATGTATAATTCTCTAGTCATAAATTTAATTCTCTGGAGCATAGTAGCACAAGAGTACTCCATATTCCACTTGTAAATAATTTAAGAATAGTTGCAAATGTTCCTTATTCATACATACATTCATTAAAATATGCATTGTACTTCGGCAATTATGTAGGCTTTATGCTAAAAATTGGGTTGATGTAACTGTGAGAGTGAAAACACAGCTCTTGCTTCAACTATAAAAGGGAATGATTAGCATGTTTTTCCCAGCTCTTTCTTGAGCTAAATATCATGGGCTTTCCTCTTCAGAGGGCTCTTCACCCTTCACTGACTTGCTGTGTGCCCTGTGGCTTGACTTGAAGGGACTTTTGCATTAGAGATTCTGAAGAGAGGGAATGTATGCCAACTACTTATTCTTCAGCTAACTCCCTGTGAGGGCATCAGCAGCTGGCACAACCGATCAAGCAAAGGTCGAAGTTTCTTTATGGCATTTTTTTTTCTAGTGTCTTATAACCTTTCCCTCCCTCCTTAACCACTCCTATCTTCCTCTCTTTTTGCTTTCTGGGCAACTAAATTTCCCTGTCAACAACACTTAGTCCAATGGCCAGGAACTTACCTTTACAGTATATCTGTAGCCTAGACAGACTTTTTAATCTACATAACACAAAATTACTTAGTTATTTTATTTGATTTGTTCCCTCCAAGCACCATAGAAATAGTAATATGTAATACGAGAAACAATGCAAAGTACATAGTAAAAGCCTAGAGAAAATGCATGCTAGAAAATATTGGAATGTTGCCAGCACATCACACATCTTAGTATAGATCTCTTCCTTTCTTATTCCTTGTCCTATTTGTTCTTTATCTTTTTATGTCTTATATCCTTCTACCCATTTTTATATGACATGGAAATGTTGAATATTTCAAGATTACCTAATCATAGGTAGTTTTCATGACCATAAGCCTCTGAATTTTATCTTATTACTTATTTTCCAGTAACTTATCTGTTTCCTAACCAAATACTTTAAATGGATAAATATGATATTTGATTAATATGCTTAGTCAATCTACTTGTTTTATTTTTAATATATTTTATAAAAATCTCATATTTTTATAATATTTGGCTAGTGAAAATATAATCACATATGTAAGTACACATAAAAATAGGGAGATAAAACAATCTTTCTTTGTCACAATGGTAGTGACTGATAGATTTAAATTCTAATTTCATGCACTTTTAATCAGAGAAATTACTCTTCACTTTTCTCTTTAACTTCTGATTACATTCTCATTGGCTTATGTTAACAAGAAATATTTTGGTTGTGTCAATATGCATCAATTCACATTCTTAACATTTCTTCATTGAAGAATATCTATAATATATGAAGCAAACTTTATTACACCAGTGAATAAAAACATATTATAAATGAGATCTCTGAGAAACAATTCCATGATCTCTAAGAGCAGAAGTTATATTGAAACATACTGAAGCTTATACATACATCTCTTAGCTGTTTTATTAACAATGAATATATTTGCAAAATCACTGCATTAAATGTGCATCTTACTATAAATTGAAGTAGTTCATTGAAAGAAATGATAAGGTGAATATTGGCCATAGTATACTCTGCCATCCTATCTCTACCATGTGACAGACCTTCCCTGGGAAGAAGTAATACACATTTCTATTCACTTCAGAAAAATAACACATGATGAACCAAAATAATTATTATTCCTAAGTTCAACTTCGAAAATTAACAATTTTATCAGAGTTACTAATATGAGAATGGTTGAAGGGTTTTGTAAAAAGATCAGTGATGAATCAAAAGTAGTTGTACCATAAAACAATATATGCCCCGTTATGGGTGATTACTGTCACAGGAGGTTCCAGAACAGTGTGAAGGCAGCCTGAGATGTCTGAGGGATTCCTCTGTTTGGCTGCTTGAAGGCTTCTCCTCAGCAGTTACTTGTGGTTTCTGTATGATAGGATGAAGTTTTCATAATCTTTCAAGTTTCACCTCTCAAGATATGTGGCACTCTTTTATAAGTCCATACCTTTCACCCCTGTCAACTTGGATAAAATGTTTCAACTCATAAGAATCTGAATCACAACAAACAGCACATGAGAAAATGGAGTACTACTGTCTGATACGTTAAGTAGACAGTGACCAGAAAGCACCTTGTAATTGGCATCTTCTGTAAAATAAATAAATAAATAAATAAAAATGTTGCTTTCATTCATCGACTTACATGTATATCAGGTATGAAATTTCAAAATTATAAAGATAGTTGGAAAATATTAGAAATATTTAAGATCTTTATCTCTGACAGTCTTCTTTTGGCCCACAGAAAAATCTCTCTAAACATCAAGCACTGCTTTTATTCAGTTAGTTGACAGAAGAACTGAGATTTCTTTAATTTCCTTGCTTGGTTCATAACTATTTGGAGAAAGCATTCTGTAATATGAAACACTCTAAATTTTTGGACAAAAATAACAAGATAAAAACTCTGAGACAGAGATACACATCTTTCATTGCCTTTGTAAACTACATCCAAAAAACTGAAGAGCAGGAATTATTTCTTAGTCAATTATTTCCCTTCTTTTCTCTCTTTTCTCTTCTCTTTTCTCTTCTCCTCTCTTCTCATTTCTATTCTTTCTTTATCTCCCTTACACCGTCTCTGTCTTCTTCCTTGGATATGTGGCATTCTTAAGACAAAGTTGATTCGGGTGGAATTTGATATTGTTATTTGCACATGAAACATTGGAAAGTCTATTTGTTATTTCTTTATTTAATACAACTTCTATTAAAGTAAAATGTAACTTTTGGATAATAAGCTTAAAACCTGATAAATAAGCCCCTGGGATGAGTTCTAATCCAATGTTATGACTTCAATAAGATGGAAAATGCATGTAGGGAAAACAATAGGGAGGAATTAAAACAAAGTCATTCTTAGTTTAGCTATAGCTAGAGCTGTGCCTATATTTTATCTCATGCAAACACTTGTATCGGCATTATCCCCTAAATAAAAATTATTCCTCCTTGCCCAAAGAGAGGAGCTCAAAATTCCTATTAGTTACTGAACAAACATCATTCCTTTCTGTCAGCTCCAGATATATTACTTTATTATACTACTGTGACTAAGTAATATGCACCAAATATAATGCATATATAATCTTAGACAGAAGAAAGAATGGCTGCAGTAAAAGTCATCATTTGGAGCAAGGCCAATCAGTGAGTCATTTATCACAACTTGTTAGGAACAGCAAAGAGCAGCCATCCACATAGCTAAATGAAGTACTTGCTTAGTCAAAGTAGATGTACTTAGGAAGATCACCAGTGACATCTCAGGTGTGTAATGTATTTGTGAATAACTCTGGGTCATTTTGAAAGTCAGTGATCTATATTAATACTCAGAAGGTACATTCAGAATTATGACTGGCATCAGTAAAATCCACATTGAAATTATTCATATGCTTTGGTAAATTCATTTCTAGAAATGATACTCTGCATTGCAGCCTGGATCCACTGTTTAAGTTACTGTTCTATTGCTGTGAAGATAGTTGATGACCAAGGCAACTCTTATATAAAAAAGAGTATTTAACTTTATTATATTACTAAAACTAAGTAATGTGTACCAAATATAAACCACATATTTTCTTAGACAGAAGAAAGAACTGTTAACAGTTTTAGAAGGCTATTCTATGACGATTATGATGGAAAACAGAAAGGCATATTGCTGTGGCTGAGTCTAAGAACTTTATATCCTGATCTGCAGACAACAGACAGTTGGTGGGCTTGTGTCATGGTGCAGATAACCAGGCCTGGAGTGAGACTTACTTATTTCCTTTAGAAGAACTTCACTTACAAAAACAATTTAAGTAAGACATGCCTTATTTTTGCCTTATTGTTTAAGGAGCAGCTTACAGTTTAAGCTACCATAGATGGGAGAGAATGTGTGCTCATATAGCTCTATTGCTGTGGGAATATTGGGCCAAAATTTGTTTCATCCCAAAAGTATTAGGAAAGAGATCATGTTGGAACCAGGGACTGCTTACAACCCTTAAAACTTAAACCCTTGGTGACCCACTGTTCAAGAAGGGACAAAATAGTAAAGATTCACAACAACCAAAACAGCAAAAGCCAGGAGAAAAGTGTTGTAATATATGATGGGCCTGTGACAAGTTATAGCTAAGCTTTCTTATTCCAACCTCTGTCTCTGTGGGTACATGGGCATTGTATAACACAAAATTCATTCACTTCAACATTGAAAGTCCCTTAATTCCTCAGGGTATAAGAGCTCCAACTCCTCTGAGAAGCAAGGTATGCTCTCAACTGTACACTTTAATGAAATCAAACAAGTTATATATTTCTAAAATACAATGGCAAGATTTTCTATTTCAAAAATGAAGAATGCAAAAGCATAACATTAGGACAAAAATGCAAAATACAGCCTGGCATATAAGGAAGTCTTCATGTCTTCACAACATCCATAAAACCATATGGACTCTAGTAGATTTCAGAAGTCCGGCTGTGCATCCCAGCCACTGGAAAATTTCATGGTCTTGATATTTGCGCCTTCTCTGCTTAGTTCGTGCTTCTTGCTCTCTTCTTTGCCTATCAGTCATTAATTATATCTGCAGTATATTCACTTGCAATTTTGGCATCACCATCAACAATTCATGCACAGTCTATTCAATGGCTCTGAACCTCCTTCACAGCTTGCCTCAGTCACTTTATGGAGCCTTGTTGTAAAACTCTATGACCACGAAACACATACATTGTTTTAAAGCCTTCAAATGCATAACCAGGTAGAAAAAGGCAAGTTTTGCTTGCAGCTGGAAATGTGTCGTCGCACTCTAGCCTCACAGATGTAGCATCCTCATTGTGTCTGCACAGCTGAGGTAGGTGGATCATTTCCCTTGGCAGAAGTGTGTCACCAAAGTGTATTTGTCTTTGTCATTTTGAGAGCTCAGTTTTCAGGTTCCTTTCCTTCATATAAAATTTCACTTTGTACACTGGAGGCATCCATGGCTAGAGTCTTGTGTTCAGAGTTTAATTCTTACCAACCCCGTGCAGATTAAAAGGTGCCTTTTTAATTGTGTTGTTTACATTGATAGTCATGACCCTTCCCAGGCATTTTTCTTGTCTATGTTCTCCACAGCATTCTACCTCCTCACAGTTTTCTTCTCCATTTTCTGCTTTCCCTGTTTTCCTGGTTAAATAAGTAATTAGTAACCAAGCCAGAGGCTATATTTTCTGTGGTAATGAAATTATTCCACTAAATAAATTGCTCTTTTTATATTTGGATTCAGTCTCACTCAAATTTTCAAAATATTGTTTCAACATAGCCAGAGTCTGTAACAAAATGACATAAATGACATCTAGCCTGACTTCCTGGACAGCTTTTTATTTGCACTGAAAGCTCATTATCCTGTCCTTTTCCATGCTCCCATTCTCACAGCAGAAAAGAACACTAATATCTACATTGAGGTTTGAAGGCTCTTATGGGCAACAGAGTCAGACTGTTAGACATTTTGCCAATAAATAACATTGAATGCGTTATTAACTACTATGTTAGGTTTATTTTTGCAAAGGTCCTACTATTTATTGGCTGAATGCAACCAGCTCAAAGCTGTGGAAATAATATCGATAGTAAAATCTTAAGGTGTGATAGGTTCATTTTAGCTTTGTTATTCGAAAGAGTATCAGACTACAGTGTTGAAAGTATATCAGTTTTTCTTTGTGATGGTTTAAGAATAATCTGACCACTTTGATCAGAGGGTAATTAGGAAACATTGATCAGTCCAGAATCAGAGTGGTGGTTTAACCTTCAAGCCTTCCTTCTGGGAATTTACATTTCCTGGTAGATCCTACTTTCTAGACACACCACAGTACCCCAGTCCTCACATCAACACCAACAGATGGAACCAAGGGTTCAAAACCATGATCAGGTGGGAATAGTTTATTTCTAAACCACACTTTTCTAGCATTCATCCCCATGGGCATTGACCGTCCCATAAGAAAAATTTCATTTAGTTCAAAATAAAAAGCCAAATAGTATTACACTTCCAACATTGCTTAAATGTTCAAAATCTGCCTTCTTCTGATGTTCCAAGCAGTCTCTGAACTTTTAGCCTTTATAAAATGAAACACTTTACATGCTTCTAACATACAATTGGACTATTTTGGGGACACCTTTTGATATAGTTGTGCTTTAAAGCAAGGCATACAAGAGAATTGACAAGGAAAGTACACTCACCAAGACTATTTCTGTAACTATGTTGCTAGAAATTAATACTTTCAATTTTAAATGTTAATTTCTCAACATACTAAAGGCAGAGGTATAAGATTCTATTTTTATAAGTGAGCCAAGTGTTTTAACTAAACCATTTATTATATACTTGTCATAACAATAATTATTCAATATATTACTAAGTGAAAAAATCTAGTAAATACAATAGTCACAAAGCAGGTAGTTATTTTTCATTTAAAATACATTTACCTTTTATTTTATCCTTTATTCAGGACTTTAATAAGAATAAATTTCTAAATAATTTCTTCTACAATATTTAATCATTACATTTGTGCCAAATTGTCTATTTAATGCAGTCTCATTATGACTATTTTAAACAAGCATCCTAGGCTATTTATAGAAAATTTCTTAGCTTTTTTTC
Organism: Acomys percivali; assembly: GCA_907169655.1. Taxonomy (NCBI): domain Eukaryota; kingdom Metazoa; phylum Chordata; class Mammalia; order Rodentia; family Muridae; genus Acomys; species Acomys percivali. The sequence goes on from OU015748.1 coordinate 15,814,170, forward strand.
TCAACTGTAACTTATTTAAAGCATAAGGCATATAAAATGTATGTTATAATATTAATTGTGGTGCAAGATTTATTTGTCTTTATCTTCAAGTTCTGCTTTCATAGCTTCCATATACTTTCAACACTATTTGTGAAAATAAACTGAAGACTCTGGAAAAGTAAAAGTAGATTCTTATAATCTAAAAAAAACAAAGAGAGTAGCCCATATTCATAGGATATGGTCATTTCCAGCAAGAACCACAACTTTACCACATTACATGTGAAATGCTTCTTGTTGGCTGATAAGACAAAATAATTATGTTAGTACAGCAACCTCCTTTGCAGTCCCCTAAATATTAATGTATTTCCCAGTCAGGAGATATACTGGAACATGTCACATATGTATGTGTGTACTTATTAGTTATTCAGGATATCACTTGTTTTATAATAAGCATCACATTTTCTTCAGCTTCCCATAGCTAATATGTTCTTCAAGGCCATCTGGAACCTCAGAAGAAGGATCCTTCCTCTGACACCAGTGGTTCTCAACCTCCTAACACTGTGACCCTTTAATACAGTTCCTCATGTTATGATGACCACTAGCCATAATATTATTTCATTGCTACTCCATAAATGTAATTTTGCTACTGTTATGATAATGTAAAAAGTGGATATGCAGGATATCTAATATGGAACCTGCTCTGGTAAATGTCTTCTCAGTAAAGGATCACATTGAAGTTTGGATACACATATTACCCAAAATCTAACATAATGGTATTTTAACTTAAATTTTGTTGATGCAAAATGAGACACAAGTATATTCATAGTCATCATTCATTAAATTTTAAATGTCTGGTTCATTTTCATTTTTTGTTGAGTTTCATTTTCTTCCATGTGATGGAAATTTTTCTAATGACGTTTTGAGTCTTTTTATGATATTAAGTGCTTTGTGTGCAGGCTGTCACAAAGCTTCTCTTTAATGAATTTGTTTTCAGCCCTTCCCTAATTAAGTGAAGATCATTTGGTAGAAGATTCAAGATAATACTGCATAAGTTAAAATGCATATATTTATGTGTATTCTGTTAGAATCACTTTATTTCTTGTTTGAGTTATTAAAACCACATTTTCAATTAATTAAAATGGCATTTTCAATTGTTTGTAATTATGTAATTTTTTACTTTTGTCATGTGTATATATCTACAAAGACTAACGCGGTATGCAAGCTGACATCAGCCAGAGTTTAAAAATTGCTCACTTTATATCTTATCATCATAACACTTCTTATAAACTATATTAGTCATTAATAATTGACAGTTATGGTAAATAAATGCACTCTCTATGTCTTAATTTATCCTGAAGGTTTTTATCCTTTCTGCTATGATAAATGCTTATATGTCCAGTTATCCTAATGTTCTATTGTTTATACCTCAGAGAGGTAATCTTATAATTCTCACTATAAAACAGATATGCCTACTTTTTCATGTTAACTGAGAGTAAGCTTGTAACAATCAATAACCGACAAATTATTCACTGTCAAAAAAGCAATATTAAATTCAAAACCAGCATGAGCTATATTTTTTTCAATATAGCTTTCAAATATGAAGTAACTATCACTAACTGTGTTTTCCTTTTTCTGCCAACTCAGTGGGGCATATATTGAGAAGGAAACGCTTAATGAAATTGAGAGATTGGTCAGGCATCTAATAGAAGAACAGACTGCAATCTAATGCTTTCTCACTACAAAAGGTCTTATAAATTGTCTTTCCAAAAGCATATGAAAAAAACTATTTGCATTATATACCTGATTGGAAAAGGAAAATTAGTTTTATACAAAGGGGTGGCACTGGGTGTTCAAACCACTGTCTGGGGCCAACTTCGAGAGCAGATGCATTTGGTAAACACAAAAGAAATTGTTTTTTTCTAATGCTTTTTGTTTTATTGCTACATATTATTTTTGTTTTAGTGTTTTGATGTTAACTTATTTTGACTTTTATGTTTCATTTTGTTTTTGAGAGGGATGGATTTGGACAGAGTGAGAAAGATGATAAACAATGGGGAAAGAGGGAAGGATGGTCTGGGAGGGAAAATAAGATTAAAATATGCTGTATAGATAAAGAAACTGTGGTACATCTACACTATGGAATACTACTCAGCTATTAAAAACAAGGAATTCTCGAAATTTGTGGACAAATGGATTGAACTAGAAATTATCATAATGAGTGAGTTCACACAGAAGCAAAAAGAGTTAAAATGGTATATACTCACTTATAGAGAGACACTAGTCCAAGGGGTATGTCCTTATGAAAAACTTTACCTTCCAGGAAAGTGGGTCAGAGGGGAGGACATTCTATTGAGACTTTAGGTGTGAGAAGCCTGGGAGAATGAGGAAATAGAAGGATCCAGAGGGTCCTGGAAAACTACAGGTGGGTCTGGGCCCTGGGGTCCTCCTAAAACTATGGCACCAGCCAAAGAAAATATAGGCAGTAAACTTCAAACCCCTACCCAGTCTAGCTGATGGACAGGACATGCTCCACCGTTAAGTGGAGAAGGAGATCTGACTTTCACACAAACTCTGGTGCCCCATATTTGACCACGTCCCTTGGATGGGGACGCCTGATGGCACTCAGAGGAAGGATAATGGGTCACCAAGAAGAAACTCGATACCCTATGAGCATATACAGGGGGAGGAGGTCCCCCTCAGTCACTGACATAGGGGAGGGGAGTAGGGGTGGAAGCAGGAGGGAGGGAGGAATGGGAGGATACAAGGGATGGGTTAACAACTGAGATGTAATATGAATAAATTAAAAAATAAAATATGCTGTATAAAACTTAAAATATAAAATTGTTTAGCTCTATCTATAGCTCACCTCTTTACTCTCAGCTTACCTAACAGAGAAGCAGGAAGCTGTAACACTAATGAAGTCACATTTCAGTAGCAGCCATGGACTCAGTTCTTCCTTTGATTTGTTTTCTTACTGTGTTTTTGGCTCCCCTGCTCCAGAAATCATCAAATACTCTGTTCTAAAAATGATCAAATTATGTTGGAATATACATTTCATTCAAAGAAAAATAAGTTTTCCCCCTGTAACTCTCTGTCAAAATCTGGGTTATGAAACCAAAATTATATATTTCTAGCATTGTCAGGTAGAAATCTCAAATTTCATCTGGTTTGGGTTCCAATATAGAAAAATATGCTTAAACTCATACTATCATATGTTTATATAGATGCTATCACTCACAGACATATATCTACATATTTAAAGATACATATTCAAAGATTATTTAAGATTATTTTTTGCATCATCCCCCTTTAGTGTTAAAAGCAAATGCTAGTTGTTTAAGAATATTTCAATAAAACTATTTTTGTAAGTTTTCAAATATTATAAGAATACTGCTTCAGAGATTGGGGAATTTAATTGGAAGGAGAAAGGTAAAATTTTATTCATCTTTCTAAAACATTGCTCTAGCTATATTAAGTAACAATTCCTTCATAACAAAGCATTGTTTTCTGTGGTATCTAATATCATTTTTGTTCTTCTCTGTATATTCTTCATCTAGGTTCCCAAAGGTTACAGTTATCACTAGAGCCAATAGTTTTGTGATTAATTATATAACATGCTAAAATTGTGAAAAGTTTTATGTTCAATAATATATATGATAACATTGGCAGATTTTAAGTAAATTACTAAAATTTCAGGGTTACTTAAGCAAAAACAGATTATCTCATAGAAAGATGAAAAGGAAAATAACATTCTCTACAAGTAAATGCACAGAACTATAAAAACACATCCTAAGTAATATATCCCAGACCTATGAACAAAAATATAGAAATATGTTATTTATTGGCTTATAAGATATTATCTGTAAAGCCAATGATAACCAAGCTACAATCCTTAGAATCATGGAGGTTTGATAAAAAGTGAGGAACTAGAAGGTAGATAGGCATCCTTAACAAAGGGACATAAGATAGTAATGGTTGGATGAGGGGTTGGAACAGGATAATTAGGTGGAAAGAAGGAAAGATGGGGAAGAAAGACAGTTAAAATAAAGGGCCATTTGGGGGGAAGTAGGGAAACCTAATATAGTAGAGTCTTCCTAAATATATACATATATGAAGGTGATTTGAATGAAATCACCAAATAGAGAGAGACCGAGACTCAACTGGGCATCTCTATCACCAAATGAATTTTCCAGGTACAGTATCAGGTTACATCTAATTGAATGTTGAACGAAGAGGTCACATAGGACAAACCAACTAATCCAGCATGTTGTCACAACCACAGAGTCCTCTCTATAAACTAGCAAGAAAATTCCATTGCCTAAGACAACACATCCACCTTGAACACAGAGAAGCCAACATGACGTCTACCCAAAGAATTCAGCCCTACATTCTAGTGCCTTTCATACAGAAAAGTATTATGCTGGCTTCAAAATGAGATGCATTAACACAAATACAGCAGCAAACCCTTTGATACACAGTGGTGTCCTGTCTACAATGTATGCTGGTGTAATGGAGGCACAAAGCTTCAGAGAATAACCCTCTAATATCTGATTTGACTTAAGTTATACTCCATGGGAACCTATAAACAACACTCCTTGCTTAGGGACCAAGAACCTGAGACTAGATAACAAAGAAACTAGGTTAAAATCAAACATTGTTCAACAACAAAAACAACAACAAGAAAGGAGGAGGAGGAGGAAGAGAAGGAGGAGAAAGAAAAGATAGTAATAAAAAGACATCTAATGACAATCTGCTATGCTCATAGATCATTTTCTTGCTCAACCATCATTAGAGAAGCCTTCTCCCACAGCAGATGGTAAAAATACAAAGGGCCAGAGCCAGGCAGGAAAAATCTATGAGCTAGAGGTAGTGGAGGACACCAAACAATAATGTGCTCTAACCAAACATGATCAAAGCTCATATGAACTCTTGGAGAATGAGGCAGCATTAACAGGGCCTACGTGAGTGTGTACCAGGTCCTCTGAGTATATAGTGTGGCTTGCCATTCTGTGTTTCTATGAAATTTTCAAGGGTGCAAAATGATGGAAAATGTTATCTTGTTAATTTAAAGTTCAATTACCTTAAAATATTTAGCTTTTTAAATTATGTGTGAGGTTCTCTTCATGCACCTCAGTCTCACTCATCTCTCTATTCCTTTGCATCAGCCCACTGCCCTTTCAGCTTCCTCAAAACAAACAAACAAACAAACAAAAAACCCAAGCATAGAAAACTTTCTTCATTGAAGCTGTAGTGTGCCCCACAGTGACATACTCTTTGGTCCACACATCTTTACTTACAACTATCCATTGCAGTAAGTCATTGGTCTAGTTTGAGTTCTAGGCCTTTGGTTTCTGCTACACAATCAACACTGGATCCTCATCTATCTTAGCTCCTCTATGTTATTCTATTGTTGCCCTGTGCTATGGAGATCTGCTTCTTTTGATCTGCAGAACTTACCCTTTCACATGCTCCAGTAGTTCATACATGAGGTAGATTTTGTAGTGGGCTTATTTAAGGCTCCGAATCTGAGCTTTGGTGGTAGCTGAGTTGGCCAGGGCGCCAGTTCTACATGTGCATGACCCGGATGATCGCTCCATCACTGTTCTGGCTAGTTTACACAACGCTGAAGCCCACAAGGTGCGGGGTAAGCTCTGCTACTCTCTCACCCTCCGGAACCTGTTCAACCACACCCATGGCCCCAGAAGCAGCTCTACTGTGCTGTCCAGTCAAGGTGCAGGACTAACTCTACTGAGTGCTGTAACTGGCTAGGACCAGGGCCAGTTCTGCTCTCACGACCCTGCGGCCAACACTCTGGAGTATTGAAGGAAACAAGGGGCAGGGCAAGGGATCTCATTGCAAACAAGTGGCTGGCCCAGCTCTACTAGCTGCCCAGGCAAAAGTGCAGGACAGCAGGTGAGAGTTGAGGCCAGCTCTCCAGGATGCTGTAGGCAGTGAGGGTGGGTCCAGCTCTGTATAGCCCCTGTACGTCAGTGTGGTCCCAGGCAAGAGCCCAGTCTAGGGACACCCACATAATCTTTACTTGTAATATGAGCTACCAAAATCAATACAGATGCTGCTGCATTTCCACAGGACCAGGCATGGCCCTCAGCAGCAGCATGGGCTGAGATTTCACCATAGGCTCAGGTGGCAGAACATGCTACTCACAACAGGTTATTTCTCCCCTGCTTACTAGCTCCCATGATGCCTTGCTTCATCAGGCTCAAACTTTTCTGCTTCTCTTTATCTCCCATCAGGCACCACATATTTGCTCATTATAATGGCTCCCACAGGCTGAACACAGACTGGCCTGTCTCTTGGTGTATACAATAATACTGTATGGTGGCCACTGTGTGTCCTCTACTCACTAGCTCCACTGTGTATCCTGGAAGCAGGCAGAGCCTCTGTGCATGCTTCCCCACCCACAACACATGGCACTGTGGTTGGTGGGCCTCTGGTTGTCCTTTGCTCACCCAGGCCACATGGCATCACATGCAAATACTTCTTAAAATTATTTAAAATATAATCTAATATAATTGCCAGGTTTTAATCTTTTATTTGATGCAATGTATAAATACTTCTAGGGAATTATAAGTTTTGCAGACCCAGCAGGAAAATTATAAATCATCTATAATTTATTATATTAATAAATGTATGCACTTAAGGCTAACTACATAATATCTCATATAAATTGGCAATCCAATAAAGACCAATAGACATTACTATTAATATAAGAATTTATATATTTTTATATTTTTCTGTTTTGTTCACATATATTCTTTAATTACAAAAGTGTCGTAACCAAAGCAGAGGAATTGACACATATTGTTACGTACATCATCTTTCACTTTGGTTTTCAAATTTTAAATATCAGTAAGTTTTATTGGAACCAAAGCATTTGACAGATGCACAAGTGTTGGTTTGTCCCACCTACAGTGATGACCTCACTTTCTTCCCTGTTAAACGTCCTCTTCTTCTTCCTAAGCAGCCAAGTCCATGAGCAGCAGCACCATGATAAATCTTGTTGATTAAGCCTGAAGGACTGGATTTATTTGACTGCTATTCTATTCATCATCCTCTGTCACTTTGTTTCAACACTTTTCCTTTTTGTTCTCCAACATCTTAATTTTTTTTATTATCCACTTTATCATTTCTATCACCAGAAACGTGCCATGCTTCTCCTTGTTCTTACTAAGAAGACTGTGCTGGCTGCACTTTCCTTTACAAGGCATAATTTCAGTAAAGTTCTTCAAATTGCAATTAATCTCTTGGAAAGAGATGCCTACATTATTTTGAAACCGTTTCTTCTCTCATCCTCAGACTATTTTAACCTAGCATTAGTTTTTTACTTTTTTCTATTAGTGTGGTATTTTAATTTCAAACACTTTTTGATTTCTCCTTATTATGTTCAACATATTTGCCTTTGTTTTCTTGGGAAAATATGTCACTTATGATATAAAGACTCTTTCCTTTGTCTTGTTCGCTCATGTCTACTTAGGATGTATAAAATATTGATCAACAAAAAGTGGAGTCAAAATGATTCTAGGAAACTAATGGTTGCATTCTTGAAATGACCTAGCCTCTTGTAGTTTCACAACCAATCTCTTCTAAATATCTCTTTTAGATTGAAATCACATGTGTTATTGCACCATAAACTATGTTCCTCTTCTCTCTCCTGTCTAACCTGTTGTTATTCCTCACACAACTACCTATTTCTGACCTGTACTAAAATCCAGCTGGCTTCCTATGAGTGTTGCATTGTTTTTTGCAAATATGACTGCTATGCAAATATATCCCTTTTCTATCACTGACAGAGCTAACATCTATTACTGACAGATATCACACACAGAACATGTTAAACACTCAGCTATGTCATATGCTAACTAAGACATTCACCTCTACAAATAGTAATGACTTTTCAGAAACATTTTTCCTCCTCTTTGAGATAGGGTGTGTTGATATTGCTTAGTCCTTGAATTTGCAGGTTCAAGGGATGAACGCCCAATTTTTGACCAAAAAGCCAGATGTAAGCATGGGAGAGCCTTCAACAGATAAGGTAGGTCAATCTGGAGGGCTTCCTAGAGAGGAATGAGAACAGACCCATATTATCAACATGCACAAAACTCAACTCCAAATGGATGAAGAATTTCAACAGAACACTAGATAACCTGAATCTGGTAGAAGAGAAAATTAGAAATTATCTGAAACTCACTGGGACAGATGAAATTTTACTCAGCAGAAACATAGCACAGGCACTAAGAAAAGCAGCTATAGAATGTGATCTCATTAAAATGAAATGTTTCTTTATGAGAGAGAAAGGATACCATCACCCAGACAAAGCAATAGGATACAGAATTGTAAAATATATTTACTGATTATGCATCTGATAGTTAATATTTAAAATATTATGAAGCACAAAAAAGGAACTGAAGAACAAGAACTAAACCGATTAAAGATACTGTGTGGAACTAGACAAAGTTCTCAGAAGAGAAAACTTAAGTGCTTGAGAAAAACTTAAAGAAAGAAATGTCCAACATCCTTAGTCATCATGAAAGTACAAATCAAAAATATTTCAGATTTCATCTTATACAAATCATAATGGTCATAGTCAATAACAATAAAAAATTCCAGCTCATATTAATGAGGATATGAGGTCACAGAAACACATCTATTGTTGGAGGGAGTGACAACTTGTACAGCAATGTTGTGTTGCTTCCTCGGGAAACTAAAAATAGATCAACCTCAAGAGCCAGCTATCCCACTCTTAGCAGACACCTAAAGGACTATAAATCCTATTAAAGAGACACTTATCCATCAATGTGCTTTTGTTGCACTACTCATAGTAGCCAGGAAATGGGAAACACTATAGATGTCCATCAACAGATTAAAGGATAAGAAATATGTGATAAGCCGGGTGTGGTGGTACATGACTCTAATCCCAACACTCATGGATGCAGAGGCAGGAGAATCACTCTGAGTTGAGCCCAACCTGTTCTGCAAAGTGAGTCTAGGGCAGCCAAGGCTACACAGAGAACCCCTGCTTCAAAATTTCTAAGATAGATGGATAGATAGATAGATAGATAGATAGATAGATAGATAGATAATAAACAGACAAACAGATAGATATGTGGCATATTTACACAATAAAATATTATTCAGCTACTGAAAACTTGAGATTTTCATGTTCACAGATGGAGATAGAAAAAATCATTCCAAGTTGGGTAACCGAGAAATTCAAGCAACACCACATGCTGGCGAGGATGTGGGGAGAGAGGAACACTCCTTCATTGCTGGTGGGAATGCAAACTTGTACAGTCACTTTGGAAATCTATCTGGTGCTATCTCAGAAAACCGGGAATAAGGCTTCCTCAAGACCCAGCTATTCCTTGGAATATACCCAGTAGATGCTCCAGCACACAACAAGAAAATTTGCTCAACCATGTTCATAGCAGCCTTATTCATAATAGGCTACAGCCTAAGTGTCCCTCAGTAGAAGAATGGATAAAGAAACTGTGGTACATATACACTATGGAATACTACTCAGCTATTAAAAACAAGGAATTCCTGAAATTTGCGGACAAATGGATTGAGCTAGAAATGATCATAATGAGTGAGTTAACCCAGAAGCAGAAAGACTCAAATGGTATATACTCACTTATATCTGCATACTAGCCCAAGGGGCATGTCCCACGAAAGCCTTCACTTACCAGGAAACTGGGACAGAGGGGAGGACATCCTATTGGGACTCTAGATGAGAGAAGCATGGCAGAATAGCAAAGTAGAAGGATCCAGTAGGTCCTAGAAACCTACAAGTAGAACATTATGATAGGCAGATTTGGGCCAAGGGGTCCCACTCAAACTAAGGCACCAGCCAAGGACAATACAGGTGGTAAACTTTAAATCCCTACCCAGATTTAGCCAATGGTCAGAACAGTCTCCACACTTGAGTGGAGAGTGGGATATGACATTCTCAAGTACTCTGGTGCCTCACATTTGACAATGTCCCCTGGAGGCACTCAGAGGAAAGACAGCAGGTTACCGAGAAGAAACTTGATACCCTATGAGCATATACAGGGGGAGGTAATCCCCCTCAGGAACTTTCATAGGGGAGGGGAATAAGGGGAAAATGGGAGGGAGGGAAGAATGGGAGGATACAAGTGATGGGATAACCATTAAGTTGTAACAAGAATAAATTAATAAAAAAATTAAAAAAACAACACAAATATTAAATGCATTCTATTATGTGTAGATGTGAGCTTTCAAACCTTCAATAGACATGTTACCATCCTATACCACAGAGGTTAAACATAGAGTACGAATCTAGTGGTAAAGAGAAATATTTTCCAAGGAAGACAAAATAAAATATATAGTTATAGAGATACAAAGGAGGGGGCAGAGACTGAACTGAGAAGATTATATCAAAAGGGGAAAGAATATGAGAGTAAGAGAAGTAATGTAGGGAACTAACACTAAAGGCAATTTGAGGGGTCACATGGAAACCTCCTACAGTAGAAATGTCTTAAGATATACACATATGAATTAAAATCAAATGGAGTCACCAAATAATGAGGGAGACAATACCAAAACTAGACATCATTCTACACCAAATGAAACTACCAGCGCCAGTAACAGATTATATATATTTGAGTTATTTGAGAAAGGGATGACAACACAGAATAGGCTATTGGTTGGTCAACTTCACAAACTGATGGGAGGACACTACTGTGGAATCCAAAACTTACAGATCTCACTGAACACAGAGAAGTGAAGCTGGAGCTTACTTAGAGCTGTCATTGATGCTGATGAGTGTTCATGCTATTGGAAGAGACTCTGCATGCTACCATAAAAGAAAGATAAACAACAACCCTGCCATAGCTCATCAACCTACATTGATATCTTGCCTTTATAATGAAATGATGAAAAAACAAAACAAAAATTGTGGGAGTGCCAACTCTCTGATTAAATTAAAACCCACTCCACAAACAGAATCCATGCCAGCCAGACACAGCTCAGTGGGAAAAGAACCTCGGACTGCATTGGCCACAGGCCTAGGGAAAACCAAATTTTGTTGTTCTGCTAAAGCAACATTGAGATAAAATGACTCCCAAAAGGCACTATTCTTTATCAGTACATGAGTATCTTGCTCAGCCTTGATCAGAGAAGCTTCCTCTTGAAAAAGATATGAAATAATAGAGACCCACAGACAGACAGTAAACAGAATGAGACCTTGGAACAACATTCAGACCTCAGGGGGATGTCTTTAATAAACATCTTCTCTCTGTGCTCAAAGAACTATGCAGGAGAGACGTAGAAAGACTCTAAGAACCTGAATGGATGGATCACACACACACACACACACACACACACACACACACACACACACACACACACACA
>OU015748.1:15825549-15843548 GCA_907169655.1 Acomys percivali
ACACACACACACACACACACACACACACACACACACACACACACACAGATACTGATGCACATGTGACTCAGAGAGATGAGGCTGAATATGCTTGGCCTACATAGGTCTAAGCCAGATATGGTCCCAGCACTGAGAGAGGGAAACAGACACAAAGTCCTAATCCTAAGCAAGAAGCTACTTCCTACTGACAATCTGCAAAAGAAAACTTAGTTTTCTCCAGAGTTATCTCACTGGGCATATAATCCATAGTTTTAAGGTCAAGCCTCATGCCCACAAGTATACTGACAACATAAAACGAACTCATAAAATCAATATGTAACGAATGTTATTCTGCAAGATTTTCATCTTATATTGCTTTGTTTGGTTATTTTTTAAACCTCACTGCTCTAACATTATAATTCCCACTCAAAACCTGTTTTTTAAAAAGAGGTTACGTGTACATTTCTCATGCTTATTTTCTTATTTCTAATTTGGCTATTTTCTAAAAATAGAGATAGAGAGTGAGTGAAGTTATTATTACATAATAACATTATTACCATTAGTTATAATATGATGGTATTAGTATTGCTATATGTATTTTCAGGTTTTCAGGGTTTTTTGTTTGTTGTTTATTCTAGGGAACTTAATAGAATGTGTACACATGGGAATTTATATGACCACATGTATCTTTTAATGACAAATGACAGGATTTTAAAACAATGTCACTTAACAGAAGCATTGCATTTACAGACTAAAAGGAGGAAACATACAACTTCCACTATGCCCGTGTCTCAACTGTTAATCTGAATTTTTCTGATTGCTCAACACTTATTAATATTCCATTCCAGACTGGAGTTCAGTGAATAGTCTTTTGTTTGTTTGGTTGTTGGTTGTTTTCTGACACAGGGTTTGTCTCTGTAGCCTTGACTTTCCTTGACTAGGGGTGTAGACCAGGCTGGCCTCAAACTAAAAGCGACCCACCTGCCTCTGCCCCCTTGAGTGCTGGGATTAAAGGCATGCACCTCCAAGCCTGGCTCAGTGAATAGTCTTAAAGTTTTCTCTGATGTGCTTCAAAGAAGATGAAACTTTGTGCCAACTGTTGCATGATCCACTGAATCAAAGATCAAACTGTCCTTTGAGAACAGTTACTTTGGAAGCTTCCTTCACATTTCACAAGTCAATGAGTCAGTACTGTGCTCTTTGTCTTCTCAATGGTGACCAGATAAAAACTCTGCTCCTTATCATAGGTCATACAATCATTTATGTTTGACAGTGGCCTACTGGAAGATTGTCACATAGATTTATATACATAGTTTTATGCTGTTATAGTTTAAGGTAAAATTGACCCCCAGATTCTCATTTGTTAGATGCCTGGTTTCTAACTAGAGTGACCACAATGGAAAGTTTTGGAAACCTTAAGGGTTGGTGCATAAGGCTTTTGAAGGCTGTGCTTGCCTATGTCCTTTCATTCTGTTGTGTATCCACAGTAACAGCAGTAGCAGGATGCTCACCCCTTAATGTTCTACCTCAACAGGAGTCTAGAAAGAAATAGACCAAATGTTACAGATTCTTTAGGTTGTTTCCACGAGACATTTCATTATAGTGGGAAATGTCTGACTTAACCCTATACACATAGATCCCTAGTACCAGATAACGTACTATTGTTTTGAGTAAAACATATCCTGAGGTACCTGAAACATTGTGGATAGTTTTCAGGATGTTTTTGATATTTTTTTGAAAGTTTAGAAGAACCCATCTTCATGGGTAATTCCTGGGATAACATAGAAAACCTAGATGACCATAGGAATATGGTTAATAATGACTACGTTCCTCAAGTTTAAGTGGCCAATGGCTCTATGGGAAAGTCAACTATGTCCAGGCAAAGAATTCTTATCTGTGTTCTGAGAATTTGCTTGAAGTTTAGTTCAGTAGTAATATATTATTTTTTTTGGTATAGAAATTGTAAAAGCAGCATAGCATTTAGGTATTTGCTCAATTTTATAATGTAAATTTGTAGCTTATTAAACTTAAAGGATTTTCAAAAGTGATTTGGTCAGAAATGTAGCATAGTTTGAATAATGTAATTGTTATGACAATATCATTAAAAATAACAACAATCAAGTAAAGATTCTTTGACAACAAGACAAGGTAACTCCTGGCAACCCTCAGCCTACCTCAAAGAAAATGATGAGCATCACAGAATCTCCTTATGGAGATGACTTCAAAGTATGGCAAACCAGCCACTGGGGAAAATGTCCTCATTTCTGTCACAGGCAGAATTCTTCCTAAAAATGGAGAAGCATAGATGCAGGCAGAGCCTATGGCAAAACTTTGACAAGACAGGGTAAGCAAGTCTCAATAGTTCTTGCCTCACAAATATGTCTGTCATATATATTGTAGAGAATGTTGAGTGACTTTTCAGGCAACAAACTGTCTCAGTCAGTTTTTCATTTTGGAAGCTGCTAAACTACATTTCCGGTTCACTCAGGTAATTAAGTTTTATTTCTTCTCAAGTCTTTGATGGGGTTGAAGACCAGATAGTTTAGTCTTACATTTAAGCTTAGTTGGTTAGGGGTTAAGATGTTTTTAGATTAAGATAGATATTTTAAATTAATAGATATGAGATATGATTCATATTGGTTTTTATTCAGAATTTTAGACCCAACAAGATAAAAAGGATGTTTACTTCAAGTTGTTTGCCAAATACAAAGAGCCAAATCACTATTAATGTTACATTTATATAATTCCTGGTTGTCTGATGGTTCTTCTTGCTGTATGTAGTTTATTTTATTTATGTGTAATAATATATATATATGTGTGTGTGAAAAAGAAACATAATTTTAAAAATGTAAAAAGAAATAACAGCAAAATCTTTCGCATCAAGATATCAAAGTTGTCTCAGGGGCATCTCAGAAATTGGCGAAGCACTATTCATCATAAATTCATGGTTGTGAAATTTCAATTAACTGAAAAACTGTCTCAAAGAGAAAACCATGAAGCTCACTGTTAGTACAAGCAGCCTAAGAAATTGTTATCCCACATTCAGCAATCCAAACAATAGTTGTGTTCTTTGTCAGTCTGGATACTAGTTAAGCTCTAATAAGCTACTCATTTGTGCCCATACAGAATGGATGAGTTGTTGGGTCATTAAGGCTTTCACCAAAACTTCAAAGGAACTCAAACATTGTTAGACAAACAATGTGTTACTTTTCTTGAGTTCCTGGGGCAGGCCCTCATAGAGTGGTGCATGAAACTGATAGGCTGGACATAAAACTTCAGTGGTGAAGCACCAGCCACAACCATGCATGAATTGGACCTAGTTGCCTTATATGTAAGTACCCAATTGGAAAAATTATCTTCATGTGGGTCCCCTAATAAGGGGAACTGGGCTATGTCTGACATGAACACTTGTCTGATTTTTTGATCACTTCCGCCTGGCAGAGCTGCCTTACCAGGCCACCAGAGAAGATGATGTGTTCAGCCTTGATGCAACTTGTTGTGCTGTGTGTGTTGGGGGCTATTCTGTTCTAAAGTGTAGGAAAGGGAGCTAGAAGGAAGATGGAGGGAGGGTAGGACCAGAAGGAGAAGAGGAAGAGGCTATAATTGGGATGTAAAGCGAATAAATGAATTAATTAAAAAATATTCAAGCAGGATGCATGGCATAGTCCTGTAATCCAGTAATCGGGGAGGCAAAGGCAGGAGGAGCTCTGTGAGTTTGAGGCCAGCCTAGTCTGCACAAAAAGTCCAGAGTAGCCAAGGCTACACAGAGAACCCCTGTCTCAAAAACAAACAAACAAACAAACAAAAAAAAAACCCTGAACTTCAATGATGAAGCAATGATACCTGAATGTTGTTGATACTAGGAACACAATTTAGTTACCCGGGGCAATCACAGGCATTGAGTTGAATTATCCAAAGCGAGGTGATGTGAGTTAAAAATAAAATGGTCCTAGGGGAAATAATAATGAGCATCTTGAGGCAGTGTATCCACACATAGCATAGAGCCAGGAGATTCCAGTCATGTTTTTAACTGATTCTAATGTACTATTGATTTATACTTATTTTTGGAATGGGAAAAATTATTCTCTTTCAATATATCTTTGAATTATATTTTGGAAATATGCAGCTTGATTTTGGTTTTGCAGGGGCTCAGGTTTAATGTTTTGCTTGCATCTCTAAAGAGACAAGGTACTTGAACTTCTGAACAGTGGTAAAACTGTTAAGATTTTGAGACTCTTAGAGATAGATGGAATAATATAATATGATCTTGACCTTTGTTTAACAGGGATAGAATGGTACAGATTAGATACACAATGCCTTCCATATATTCACATGTAAAAAAAAACTTTTTCTCCCTGGCAGCATGTTGAGGGAGGTGCCTAAAGACTCCAGAAGTGACAAGCTCTGTGGAAAGAGTGGATCACTCGAGGTATAATGTTAAGTCAATACATGATCTTCAGTCCTCATAGCCTCTCTATGTCTGGTTTCATAAGGGGGGTAGCATCTGTCCCATTCTTCCATTGTAGTGATATTTTGTCCCATTGGAGATACAAATTGACCAAGAACTGTCAGACAAATTTCTGAGATTGTTGAGCTAAGTAAATCTTTCCTCCTTTTAAATTGTTTCTGTCATGCATTCTGCCATGAAGACAGGAAAGGTAACTAACAAAGACAGGTGTCTGCAAAGAGCTAAGTGAATGAAAGTCTTGTATAACATGTGCTGCTATCAGACACACTCTACCTGCCTCTTACTCTCATAAGCCAGCACATAATACATAACCTAGTCTCTCTCATCCTGTACCACATGATAGGTTCTTGATTGCTTTGTGTCGTACTCTGTTACCAGTCTTGATAGATAGAAGAACTCTAAATTTCTGTATTTTTCTTAGAATATGGCATCAGACATGCAGATAGAACTTTAAACATTTTTAAACACTAAAGTTTTCCTTGATAGAAAATCTAGTTCTCAGATGCTACACAAAATCCACCCACTTATTTAGAGAACAGACTAATGTTTTATATTACTAAGATCACTGTTGTATGCTATTTATAATACACATTTTTGATTTCTGATACCCTTGAACTTAATCCTTTTATTAATTGATGCTATTTCTATTATAACATGCTATTTCAAAATATTCAATGAACAGAAAAAAATAACCTTTAAGGTAGGAAAATTCTATTTGGTGCATGGTTTGAGAAGACATATTGAGGAAGGCATTACTCAAATTTCCGTGACCAACCAGGATGAAAGGGAAAGCTGGACAGAAATAAAGACCAAGTTATTGTGACCCAACATCCCTCCAGTGATCCAGTTTCTCAATGTAGGCCATATATCTCAAATGTTCTACAGCCTCCCAAATATACAACATTGACTGTGGACTAATTATTCAAACGCATGAACATATTGGAGACATTTTTCATCCAAACCATAACACTTACTACCGTTTTTACTTGTCTTAAATATAATCCACTAGACATTTCTCTGACAGTTTTCTTTAAACTTGTTTATGACTCAACGTATTTAGGACACCGTTATGTATGAGTTCTTGCCAACAAGGCTAATTTACTGAGTTTAATCCCCGAGGCAACATAGTGAAAGGAAAGAAACAACTTGTTCTCTCAGCTCCATATTCCCATGATGGTACATACTCTCATTATCTAAAGAATACACATAAATGACTTGATGTGCTTTTTCTAACATAAAAAAAGTTCCCACTTTCCCACTGGAGTCCACCTTGTGATAGAAATGAAAGGGTGGTTACTCTGTGGTTTTTAATGGGAAAATTATAAAAAATTTGGAATACGCTATAAAGCTAAATACTTGTAATACAGAAACATATGTAAATTTTCCTTTATTGTTTATACTTTAGTGAAAATAGGTTTGTCTCTCATACAATACACCCCAACACAGTTTCCCCATTCCCCTGGATCCACTCTTCCTAGTTCTCCTCCCCTTCAGACCTCTGCCTCAGATCTATTCCTGTTTTTTCTATGATTTAGAAAACACTAGATGTTCTTAGATCAAAAATTCAAGTGAGAGCACATGATGGCAAGGATGTGGAGAAAGGCGAACAGTTCTGCATTGCTGGTGGGAGAGCAAATGTGTACACTACTTTGGAAATCAATCTGGTGCTTACTCAGAAAATTGGGAATAGTGCTATCACAGGACGCAGTCATACCACTCTTAGACATGTACCCAAAGATGCTCTACCATACAAGGACATTTGCTCAACTAAGTTCATAGCAGCTTTATTAGTAGCAGCCAGAATCTGGAAATAACAAAGATGCCCCTCAACCAAAGAAGGGATAAAGTAACTGTAGTACATTTTACAATGGAATACTACTCAGCTATTAAAAACAAGGAAAGCTTCAAATTTGCGGGTGACTGGATGGAATTAGAAATGATCATCCTGAGTGAGGTAACCTAGATCAGAAAGACAAGCATGGCATATACTCACATATAAGTGGATATTAGCCCAACATAGAAGTCTGCAAGGTGGTGGTGCACAAACTCTTGCACCAACCAAGGACAATGCAAAGAGTAAGCATTGACTTCCTGTTCAGATACAGTCAATGGACAGCTCATTATCCTTGATTGTGGGGAGAGTGGACTGCCTCTGAAGTGAATTCTGGTTCCCCTGATGTGATCACTTCCCTATTGTGGGCGAGGCTTGGTGGACACACAGAGGAAGACAAAGCAGGCTATTCCTATGAGACCTGATAGGCTGTTGTCATATGGTAAGGGAGGAGGTTCCCTTCTGTCAGAGGTTTAAGAGACAAGAATAGGGTGGAAGAGGAAGGGAGGGTAGGAACTGGAAGACACAAGGGAAAGGACAACAACCACTATGCAATCTGAATAAGTTATAATACATTAAAATTTTTAAAAAAGAAAGAGAAAGGACCAGGCCTTTAAGAGACAAAAAACCAAACATGACAAAACATGATACAATAAGACAAGGCAAAAACACTGACATAAGACTGGATGAAAAAGGCAGGCAAAATAGCCAAAGGCATAACCACTCCCACTGTTAGGAGACCCACAAAAACACAAAGCTATAACATATATGACAGAGACCTGGTGCTGTACCTTGTAGGTGTCTGTGGGTTCTCTACACTACTCCCAACTGCTGCCACCTCTCTGGACAAGGCACCAGTCTGTGAGTATAACAAAATACCGTTCGTGATCATTTCATTGGATACTTTTGTGAGTTATGATTGCTCCTCCTCTAGGTCTACAGTCTAGGGAGTTTTAGGTTCCAGGCCTTTCAAGCAGTATATGGCATGGGCTCCCTCTCTCGATCTCTCTGTGAGCCTCAGGTTCAACTAGATATTGGTTGGACACTCCCACAATTTCTGTGCCAACATTGCTCCAGAAAATCCTGTAGACATTACAGATAGTAAATTGAGGTTTCTTTGGCTGGGTTGTTGTCCAGGTTTCTTTTTCAGGAGCCTGCAGAGTACGTGCCCATGTCAAAGAGACTAGACCATAGGAGTGAAGTTCTGTGCAGGTACCTGCTCAACCGTTCTACTTTCAATGAACTGTAAAAAATATTGTCCTCAGTTATGGGCCCTTATGTCAGTTTTCAGAAAGTCATTGTCTATCCTAATATCAGGCTGAGTTGTTTAGGGACCTCTACAGGATCTCCTTGGCAAACAACTATATGGATTACAATTCCATTCCCATCATTGGAAGAATTGCCTGGCAGCCAAAGATGACCAGTTCACATTCTGTATTCTTCATTACTAAGAGTCCACAATTAGAGCCACACTCACAGAATCCAGGAAGTTTCCATTGCACTAGGTTTCTATATGGCCCCAAATGCCTCCCAATTCTAACAGTCTCTACCATACTCTCTCCATCCATCCATCCCCTACCCACCTCATCACTCCCTCTACCATCTCCACCTACCTCCAGTCTACCTGCAAAATCTATTTTATTTGCCTTTTCAGGGAGAATCATGTGTCCCCAAATACCTCATTTTTTGAAATCTAACCTCTTGTGGTCTGTGGATTGCAGCTTGATAGTTATTAACTAAAAGGCTAATACCCATTTAACTTATAAGTGAATGCATATCATATTTATCTTTCTGGGTTTGTGTTACTTCACTCAGGATGATTTTTCTTGTTCACATTCAGCTTTCCAATTTTATCATTTTTTTTAAACAGCTGAGAAATACTCCAGTGGGTAAATGTAAAGCCTTAATTAACTTATTTAAGCAAGTGTATTTGTAGCAGGATGGAGAATCCTTTGGGTATATGACCAAGAGTGATATAGCAAGGATTTCCAATTCTATGAGGAAACATTAATTTCCTTGTTGGCTAGTTAGTTCCCTCACCAGCAAAGCAGGAGTGCTCACCTTATTTCCTCATCCTCTTTGGCAAGTGCTATTACTTCTGTTATGAATCTTGTCTGTTCTGACAGGTATAAGGTGGAATCTCAATGTAATTTTGATTTTCATTTCCCTGATGTCTATCATTTGCATTTTAAAACAACTATTTCATATATTTAGCAAGACAATTCTGGGATACCTGTGTACCATGAAGTGGTTCTGTAGTACCTTTTTAAATACCTTTGACACCATTTTATGTCTTTCATTTAGAACTGTGCATAGTCATTGATATTGTGGTGAACTTAGATGATCACTATAATGTTTATTGTTAAATTAATCACAAGGTGTTACTGAAAAGCAACAGTTATATGACTCCCTTGTGTCAAATTTTCCAAGGTGTTGGTCAAACTGTGTTGAAAGCTTATTATCCTTCACAGAATTGTCATCAGAAATGCTGACCCCTGATAACATGCCATTCTACTGTGCACACTAATTTTTCTGCTTTAGATAAGATTTGAAGAAAAGTGGTATTCTGAAGTCATTCTTTGAGGATGTATAATGCAATTTTAAACATTTTTTGATCTTTAGACAGCATAATAATTATCCTGTGATCTCTTCAGGAACTACTTATTGATGTTAAATGTGAAATAGCACTGTGAAAAATAAGTAGCTTAGAAGTTAGAGTCACTTATCAGAGTTTGAATCTCCCTTTAAGAGTATTTTTTTCAAGATGAAATGTAATTCAAGAGCATTCTTCTTTGGCATAAAACTCATGCAAGGGAGGTTGCTAAAGGTCTTAAAATATAGTCATTGCAATTTAGAGGTTACAGATGTCTTAGAAGACACAGGAAAGACTCATACAATATGACTGAGACAACAGATGCCATGTCATGATATGGACACCACAACTGATTTTGTAAATAAGAGTCAAACATGGAAAGCAAGGTGCTCAAAGTCACATCACTATGAAATACCAGAACTTAGGCAACCAGCTTAGACTCAGCCTATGTTCATAACTATGAAGTCATTCTTGTGAGTGACAATTGAGGCATTAGGTTGAGGAATAGAGTCACTAATCGACTTTTTGTTCTATCTTCCCTATATATTTCTATATTCCCCTCTTCTTTCTTTTCAATTCCTATCTCCAAACCTAAGAATGTCAAATAAAGGAAAAGAGAGCCATCACTGTGTCTAACTTTGTTTTCTTTTTAAATAAGACTAATAATATCTTATAACCAACTCCCATTTATAATAACCCTCTATACACCAAGAAAGCAACCAAAAACCTCCCCTTTGGCCCTAAAAGGGAGTGGGGCCTCATTCTCTTAGCTTCAATAAGTATAAGCCTGATATGCAAATTAGTTAGAGATAAGACAGGGGACAAAAAGTCCTCATGAATCTTATAGGAAGACTGAAGATGATGCTCCAACCTTATAGAGTTTTAGGTGACTGTTCAGGCAGCAAACTGTCTCTGTCATTTTTTTTTTTTTTTTTTTTTTTTTTACTTTGGAAGCTGCTAACCTGCACTTCCTGTTTACTTAGGTAATTAATTTTAGCCCTTCTTAAGTCTTTAATGGGGTTGAAGCGCAGATAGTTTAGTTTTACATTTTTTTTTATTAATTTATTCTTGTTACATTTCTATGGTTATCCCATCCCTTATATCCTCCCATTCTCCCCTCCCTCCCATGTTCCCCTTATTCCCCTCCCCTATGACTGTTCCTGAGAGGGATTACCTCCCCCTGTATATGCTCATAGGGTATCAAGTCTCTTCTTGGTGACCTGCTGTCCTTCCTCTGAGTGCCACTAGGTCTCCCCCTCCAGGGGACATAGTTTTACAATTAAGCTTACTTGTTTAGGGGTTAGATGTTTTAGGTCTAGATAGATGTTTTAAGTTGATAAAGATGAGATATTGATTTACATTCAGAATTTTAGACTCACCAAGATAAGAAAGATATTTTATTCAAGGTTGCCAAATACAAATATACAAAACTCTATGAATGTAACATTTACATAATTCTGATAGTTTTGTGGTTCTTCTTGCTGTATGCAGTTTATTTTATATATGAATAACAATTTAAATGTATATATAAAAATACTAAAAAATAATTTTATTAGTATAATAAAATAGCCTTTAATCTTGACATAAAAGACAGTTCACTGAACTCTTTGGTTGCCATTTCCTTTCACAGCAAGAAGAAAAGCCTTATATTCAAGAGGTAACAGTTAAATTGACACAGGAAGACATAGTGTTTAGAACTGCATTGGGCATACACGCCAGGGCCAACATCCAGAGAATGCTGTAAAGGAGGAACAGAACGATCCCTTATGTCACGTTTTTTTGAGGTAAAGGAGGGAACCCAGAAATCCACAAGATAATGATGTATACTGAAGCTTAGGAGAGGATAAGTATGTGCTGTTGTTTCAGGTTATACTGAAGGTATAAGTTGAATATGTACGTATTTGTAATCCCAGGTTTTTAATAATATATAATTACACACCTCTGTGTGCATTTTGCAAGTGAATTGCTCAGCAAAATAAATGCCCTGCACATTTTTAAACACTTTATGGCTCTGAGATATTAACCTTTACACCAATTAAGGTTTTAATGGTTTGCAGTGGTAATTGTGAAACTTAATTTGATCCTTGACCTCGAGCAAATTTTCACATCTTCTTCTTGTCTCTTCTCAATGGCAGAACATGACATAAATAGTCATGGATAGTTCAAAGGAGAAGCAGAAATCATGAGCAAAGGTACTGTTTGGTAAATTCAATAGTTTAGAGAAGTCTGATAGAACTCACATTTATAATTACATATTTTCTCATTGTTTTTTCCAAGTCTTGTGTTTTAATTCCTGTGCACATATAGTTAAGATCACAAATATATGATTTTTGGAATACTTATATGGAAATTGACCAGCTTTTTTTAATCACTAGAGTTAGTTAAGATAATAAAACAAGGACACAGTTTCAAAACTTAAATGAGGATTTTCTCCTTGGAATTATATTAGGATGTATGAAGTAGAGCTTTTCCTGCTCATTTTGTCCATAAGAGAACAAGATGCATTTCCCATTTATATTAAAACAAAAACTTGTTATACATGATGAAAGAAATAATGTATCTTCAGAAAGCATTGAAACCTACTTACTAAACTGATCTTTTAACAGTTTCTGTTAAAGTATCTTTCATTTGCCAAATGTGATTGTCTTGAAAGCTTACTGCTGAATAAGCTCACCCTTTTGCGTTCTTTCTGAATTCTTGCTGGCTGGGTTAACTCAGCTGTTCTGGCTCAAAACAGCTCCCTAAGATGACTGAGTCACACTGGCTTCTCTTGGTGTTGTTTCTTACTGTTTTTTATTCCAGTCCTTTTTTTTTTTTTTTTCTCTTTAGAGGGAGAGGGAAATAAAGGTGAGTGAATATTGTGGGTGGATAAGTGGAAAGGATATGACAGAAGCCTGAGTGGGGGGAACTATGATCATAATAGGTTGTATGGAATAATTTTCAGTTAAAAATACAATGATATTGTACAATATCTAGACGGATAGACATAGTGTGCTAAGTTATTTCCTCATCATCTTGATAAAACACATGGCAGATAAATGTCATGGGAGAAAAGTTTATTGCTGTTTAAGACTTCAAAATGATTTTAGTTCCCGGTGGGAGGGAAAACAGGTGAGCATCTCTGTCCTCAGTGAAGAGAACAGGATAGAGTTGGCATTCACACTGCAAGCAGAAATACCCGACTGCATCTGGTCTATAGCCCTCAAAGACGGCCCCTAATGATAATGGCAAAAAGACAACAGTTTCACTACTGCTTTCCAGCCTTAAAAACATACCATGTTTGGAAACAGAACATTCACAATGTGAAGCTTTTAGGACATTTTATTAGCATAACAACTAATTTAAATAACTGAAAATATACCAAGCATATAATTTACTTTGAACATACACACATTTTAAACATATCCTAACTAATGTCCTATTTCCACTATCCTCCATTATTTTTAAGCTACTCTATATATTTTCAATTATGAAGTATATATTCCAAGTAATTTAGGTGACTCAATAAAAGTAATTTTGGAAATTCTGGTGGAATGAATAGAATTAGATAGGTAGACAGACTTATAGACTATTTCACTTGCTTTCTAAATACCTGACATATGTGTTACAGATTTTATTTCCTATATTCTTTTATATATGTTATTATGATCACAGATTATGGGTACTGATCATAATGTGCTATGACCTAATTTTATAGCTCCAAAATTAGTAAAGTTCTGCTAGGAGTTGTCCATTTATGGTTCATATATGCAATATGTACACACAATTTTATACATGCAAATAAACATCTAATGTGAGTATAAGTGTAATAATTAGAGGACAAACATATATAAATTACACATTCTAATTTGCTATCATTAGATTGAATTATACCTGTAAACACATAATAAAAGACAAGCAAAATGAACATTAATAAAAAAATTTAGTATCACGTATTCAAAAGAAGAAAACTCTTTATATTTATTTTCTAAAGAACCCTAATATAAATAAAATACAAACAACATTTTAATTTATGAAGAATTAACATTTGTGATTTTGTTAACATCCCAGAATTATAAAGCTTTAAGTAAGGGATGCAGAAGACGGGGGTATAAGAATGGCTATAAGGCAGGTAATTTATATTTATAGGAAATAGTTAAGTATTAAAGAAATTCAAGATCAAGAAATATTCTATATGAGAAGTTTATAAATATTGCTTTGAATGTAATGTTTAAAAGATAGTAAAAATGATATAGTAAGAAGAAAAAAGTATTGGCACATTTAAGGTAAAGAGAGTATGAACTAAGGTAACTTCAGTGTCACTAAGTGAATTAGTGGATTTCAATCACCTACACTCTTTCCAATTGCGTGTTACTGGAAACAAGAAAACAAAGACACATACATTTTTGCTTGCAAAGCCTTAACTTTGCTTGCTTTTCCAAATTGAGAATTACTTGGGCTAACAGGCTTAAAGAGATATTTTTACAAGAGATGTGCTGTCTGTGGCTTTCAGCAGCAACAATAGAGTGAAATCTTCCAAAAGACAGTGGTTCTTTCTGACCTAAAATAATAGAATTGCATGAGATTAAGAATCAAAATTACTCCATAGAAGACCGCTCGTAAGGGAAAAAGGAGGTCCTTATTCACTTAGCAATGATAGTATTGTATGGACAGATGGCTTGTGCTAAGAAATAAATTGTGTACAAAAATTTCTTCTCTAGAGCCCAAAATTTTGTATACATCTATAATAATAGTAGAGAAACTGAGGCTGGTGAATCACAAGACTAAGTATAGTATGTGCTGTCTACAAAAACATTGCTATGAGGGAAATCATCTAAAGGTTTCCTTTGCAGTTTCTGTTTCTGTGATAAATTTAGTACTGGAAAAAGGAATGTAATGCCTGTTATATTGTTTTATTTAGCCTGAAATAATATACAGATATATGCAGTTAGGGCAATACAAATATTTTTTTTTAAAAAATGGGTAGAGTCACAGCAGGTAGGCAAAGCACTTGAACAAAGAGCGTAAATTGGTGAGAAAAGACATGTTTCCAAGGAGAGGCTTGTGTTTGTGTTTTTAAAATAACAGGACAAGGTAAAAATCAATACATGTAATAGATTCTTCCAATACGCTGAACTCTTTCAAGAAGATACGGCCCTTCCCTGAAGATGTGCTATAGAGATAATAATAATAATAATTGTATAGCATATTACAGTACAGGGTAAAATTGGAAAATTGAGGGTTTGTACTGTTTTTGTGAAGAACAAATAAAATGGGTAATCATAAGGAAGATTTTTTTGAGAATACAGTTTAAATTCTGGTACCAGTGTAGCAAAAGTGGATAAATGAATAACAACATGTATTGATTTGGGAGATAGCTTTAGTTAAAGTGGTCATTTGCAAGGCTCCGGGATGTCATGTGAAAGATGCAACCCACACAAATATTCCAACAGGGCTGTACTTGTATCAAGAATACAAATCTCTACTCAGACATAACTGCTTCTCTTTCTCCAGTTGCTGTACTGAGATGCCAAGGGGTATTTAAAGGGGCCCAGTGAGAAGGTTGGAGCACATCTCAGACAAGACCCAGAGGCTGTCTTTACTTCTGACACCAGTTGGCAAGGTTCATCCTAAGCCCCATGGTTCTCCCACCATACATAATACATAACGCAAACCCAAGAAGGTGAGTGAAAAATCTAAAGCCAATTTAATAAAAGAAAATTGAGAAAACAGAAAAAAATGAATTTAATCAAAATGTTTCTTTTAAATAAAAATTAAATGCAATATCCAGAATCAGGATAAAATAATACAGAGGAGAATTAGCACTATTCTTAGCATCCAGCATCCTTCCTCATGTCCAGAGACATTCAAAGATTAAGGCAGTGATATCTCTAAAATGTCCAGAATTTCTTAGCAAGTATTTAAAAATACCAATTTAAGCTGTGGCTTCAAAGAAGTCACAAATGGTAACATGTTTGAATCAAAAATCCAGTCAATGACAAATACATTTCCAAAATGAATACACTGGGCACATAGTTCAGTGAATATCACAAATAACTTAAAAACCTACACTGTCAATTGTTCAAAACATAATTGAAAAAAATAAATATGTTCATCACACTAAGTAACAATCCAGATTGTACAGTCTACCTGACAAATAGCACTAGGAATATTGTTATAGGAAAAATTAATCTGGAAAATGCCATTCACATTCCACAAAATTACCTTAAAATGCTAATGGATTATTATGAATCATTCCAATAAGGTGACTGAATGACAATAACAAATTGTTCAAGTCCTTGCCTAACTGTTAAAAATTAAATTCCCATCAACCAACCACAAACGACTGTTTCAGCTAGAGCTATTTAGTTGCCTCCTCCCACTCTGTGGGTTCGAGGAATTAAACTCAAGTCATTAGACTCAGTCACAAGGGTGTTTATATGCTGAGCCATCTTGCCAGCCCTAAACATGTCTTTTACAACAGAATTTACTGAATGAATTTAGCACCAGTGAAATGAGCTATTGTACTTCCCTTACTGTATTGCTGTCATTGCTGATCCCTGCCTACTGAGTCCATGTCTCCAGGAAATAATTTAGAAGGAAGTTCTTTCATAAAGATGTAAAAAAAAATGTATATATTTGAGGTATGTGCTATATCATTAAATTTTCTTTATCTTTTTTTACATGTGAATAACTTTCAAAATGTGTGGTGCTTGTCCTTTTTGGAATCATATTAAGGTTTTATTATTGTTTTCCTGTAGGTTTTCCATCTCTTTATAACTTTCTATTACTTATTCCAATAGTTGATCTTGACAAGTAACATTTTCCAAGTATTTTTCTTGCTCAGGTAATTATTTACAGTTAGAATAAGTGCAGTAATAGCTTTAGTAAGGCACAGTTGTTAAACGTGCATGTTCCTGCTTCAGTATAGCTCATGGAAAAGGATTTCGACAAGTCCTCCTAAAACATGTCAGACTTATAGTTCTAAATTTAGTAATGTGCTTTTTGTGATGGTATATAAAATAATTTCATAAGCTTTTCTGACAGTCGTTTATTTTGTTTTCAAGTGTTTGCCACTGGAAGTGGTACTATAAGTAATATCAGGTTCGAGAGAGATGATTTGGGGGTTAAGAGTACTTCCTACTCTTGCACAGGACCCAGGTTTATTTTCCAGCCCCAACATGGCAACTAAGAACCATCTCTAACTCCAGCTCTATGAGATGTTATGCCTTCTACTGAATATCTTCAGGTACCAGGTACACACATGATACACATACATTACATGCAGTAAAAATATTCATACGCATAAAATAAAAAATAAACATTTTATGGTAAAGGAAAATGTCATTCATATACATCAAAATATATCACATGGATATTATCACATTCTTGTGATTGTGTATCTTACAAAGTTCTCATCATTGGAATTGATAATCAAAATGTCCATCTCTTGTTTGTGCTAAAATGTATTACATTTTAAGAATTTAATTGATATGTACTTAAAAATTTAATGGGTATTTACTAAAGTGTAAATAAATGATTTATTATTTTAGTTACCAGAAATTGTAAAGAATTTTTGTTTATAAAATGATCTGGTTATCTTAGATAATTTTGCTATTATATTGAGAATAAACACTCCCAAAGTCATATAGTTTTAATTTGACTTAGCCATCTATTTCAGTTCTCAATGGAGACTTCTGTATCACTATCCCAAATCAAACTAAACCTTCATTGGAGAAAAGAGATTTTCAGTAGACTCAATCCTTAATAATTATTCCAAACACTAAAACTGTTTTATTCAGTGAAACTTACATTTATCTTGCTGTAATTAAATACAGCTACTTTGGCTCTCACTTCAATAAGGATTCATTTTTTGAAAATGTAATGACCCTTTTTATACAGAATACATGATATTAGGTCACCTGCCAGCAGTCTTTTCTCAAGTTACCTAATTAGCATTCCTTTAAGCTATGTATTTCATACCTCCAAGACTTGCATCATTAATTTTTCTCCCTCATGCATATTTTTCTATGCTGTCTTTGGCTCTCCAACTTTGTAGAAAAAGTTCAAATCTAGCCAAGTATGATTTGAAATACTTTTATGCTTTACATTTTCTCATTCTCACACTCAAATTAAATGTGCTCTATTATCATAAATAGTCTAATCATTTTAATGAGTTATACTTTGTATCCATGTATTATTACACTATTTACTGGAATAATCTCTATATACAAATGGAATTATTGGTTCTCTAAATGTGTATGAAAGAATTTGAAAGAAGATATATGAAAAGAGGGCTTGACTCTCTCTTTTCTTTCTTTCTCTTGACTTGTCTCCTCTCTGAGATAGCTCAACATTTTCCTCCTCCTCTATCCTTCTGGGATGTGTGTGTCACTCATTGTTGTGTCTAATATTATCTCATCCTATGAGCAGTGAGATTTTGGTACCATAATATTGTCTTCACACATGTGGTCCACTTAAATAGAAAACTGCCGTCCTAAACCTACAGAATCTTTAAACATGGTAATCAGTGTTTTTTAACTTCTCTTCTACTAGTCATTTAAGCCTTCAGCACTGTGATCAACAAAACTGTTCCTATCCGTCAGTGATTCCCTATAAAGACAACCATCCCCAGCCTCCTAAATACTACTTTATCCCTTCTTTTATGTCATTAGTATTCACCACTTTTCATATTTTATACTCCTAATATTTAAAACTTATTGAATCAATTAGTGAGACTATTAAAATAATAAATTTTTGTTTGTATTTTGAGGTTAGTTTTACCATCTCAAAACCCAGGCATCTTTTATATTTCTGATACTATGAAAAAGACAAGATGCACATGTAATGGTAATAGCTGCTCAGATCTTTTTTTATACTACAGTTTTCATCAGAGTAATGCACCCTGCTTAGAAGGCAGTGGAGAACTTGAAAAGTTAGTCTTTTTTTATGTGCTACATATTTTTTATTATCCAACTCTTTTTGGTAATTCAGGATCATATCTAAAGTAACGTTGAGAAAGCTTCCCTAGCTCATAATTACTTTCAAGCTTGTAGGTCTGTTTTTTCTTCTTCTTCTTAATCTTCTTCTTCTTCTTCTTCTTCTTCTTCTTCTTCTTCTTCTTCTTCTTCTTCTTCTTCTTCTTCTTC
>OU015748.1:15843558-15861129 GCA_907169655.1 Acomys percivali
TCTTCTTCTTCTTCTTCTTCTTCTTCTTCTTCTTCTTCTTCTTCTTCACTCCTAAAATTTTCCATAAAATACGTCCTCCAAAATGTTTATCAGCTGGGAATATTATTAAGACTATCAGTAGCTTATTGTTCTGTCATCAGGATAAA
Organism: Acomys percivali; assembly: GCA_907169655.1. Lineage (NCBI taxonomy): Eukaryota > Metazoa > Chordata > Mammalia > Rodentia > Muridae > Acomys > Acomys percivali. The sequence goes on from OU015748.1 coordinate 15,843,705, forward strand.
CACATGCAGACTTCTCTGGTAATCAGACACAACATGAATTCATATAAAATTCAAGAAAAATAGAAAAAGCAAAATACTTGAAAACTAGAGTGTAAGAAAATCCAGTCAGATTTATAGAAGAGACAATGTTACAAAAAATACTTGAAAGTTAGTTAAGAGATAACATTGTTCAATATATAATATTTTTAAATATTTTGATACAATTGGAGTCACAATAAAAGGAAAATCTTCTATATAAAATCTTCAATCTTCTTATCATAAGCAACCGTGTGCACACAGGTAATATCTAGTGAGAATTCTCAGAAATTGCTTCTTTCTCATTTACTCTTTTCTCCCTAATATATAAATATATTAAATATATTATATATAAAATATACTTACATATGCACATAGATAGGTAGGTAGGTAAATGATAGAGAAATATATAGATAGTTGATAGATAAAAGAGATGATCATAATGAGTGAGTTAACCCAGAAGCAGAAAGACTCAAATGGTATATACTCACTTATATCTGCATACTAGCCCAATGGACATGTCCCATGAAAGCCTTCCCTTACCAGGAAACTGGGACCGAGGGGAGGACATCCTATTGGGACTCTAGATGAGAGAACAATGGGTGAATAGCAATGTAGAAGGATCCAGTGGGTTCTAGAAACCTACAAGTAGAACATTATGATAGGCAGATTTGGGTCAAGGGGTCCCGCTCAAACTAAGGCCCTAGCCAAGGACAATACAGGCGGTAAAATTTAAACCCCTTCCCTGATCTAGCCCATGGACAAGACAGTCTCCACACTTGAGTGGAGAGAGGGATTTGACTTTCTCAAGTACTCTGGTGCCTCACATCTGACTATGTCCCCTGGCGGGGGAGACCTAGTGACACTCAGAGGAAGGACAGCAGGTCACTGAGAAGAGACTTGATACCCTATGAGCATATACAGAGGGAGGTAATCCCTCTGAGGAACAGTCATAGGGGAGGGGAATAAGGGGAAAATGGGAGGGAGGGGAGAATGGGAGGATACAAGGGATGGGATAACCATAGAGATGTAACAAGAATAAATTAATTAAAAAAATAAAATACAAAAAAATAAAAATTAAAATTAAAAAAAAAAGATATCTTGATATTTGGATAGATAGATAGATGATACATAGATGATGGATATAAGAATAAGTATACTCTTTTTTGTATTTTCAATACTTTTAAGATTGGGAGAATATCAAAGTAGAAGGATCCAGTGGGTCCTAGAAACCTACAAGTAGAACATTATGATTGGCAGATTTGGGCCCCAGGGTCCCACTCAAACTAAGGCACCAGCCAAAGACAATACAGGCGGTAAACTTTAAACCCCTACCCTGATCTAGCCCATGGACAGGACAGTCTCCACACTTGAGTGGAGAGAGGGATATGACTTTCTCATGTATCTGGTGCCTCACATTTGACCATGTCCCCTGGAGGGGGAGACCTGGTGGCACTTAGAGGAAGGACAGCAGGTCACCAAGAAGAGACTTGATGTCCTATGAGCATATACAGGGGGAGGTAATCCCCCTCAGGAACAGTCATAGGGGAGGGGAATAAGGGGAAAATGGGAAGGAGGGGAGAATGGGAGGTTACAAGGGATGGGATAACCATTCAGATGTAAGAAGAATAAATTAATTAAATTAAAAAAATGAAAAAAAAGAAATTATGTATATTTTTGGTTGCTTTTATAACTGGAAATATTTTCATGACCTAGTGTGACCAAATACTATGTCAAATATTGCTGTTCTATTGGCATAAATGTCATTTATATTTTCAGCAACAACTGAACTCTTACAATATTGTTGTATGAACCTTTATTTTACAACTAAGATTAAACAATACCGTCTGTTTGTGAACATATCAATAACATTTAAATTTTTAGTTCATGTTTCATCACTTCATAATCTATATATTAAAAATACTGACAATTTCATTTGTTACCTCTTAATTTAATGTGACATAATCACCACTATATTAACTGCTTTAGTGAACATTAGAAGGACTATAGAAATATCTGTAGAATCCAAAGCCTTTTTTTTTAACCCCACAAATATTATAAGTAACCCTCTCAAAACTATATTAGGGTTAGTGTACCTCAAGCCAAATGTGAGGGTTTTTAGCATTATATGGATCTAGCCTCAAGAGCCTTGAACTTACTCTTTTGGCCTTTCCAAAATGCACCTGAGAGAGCATGTTTACTTATTTCCCACCTTCTCAAAATTTTAAACTTATAATTCTTACTTTTTCGGTAGACTATTCTGAAATTTTTTGAGGCTGTCACCATTTTATCAACTGCTGATTTCTGTTCTTGAAGTTAACATCTCAAACATGCATACTGGAAAAGTGTAGTCAAGTGTCATGTTCATTTCTCTTGGGGACTTATGCCTTCATGCTCTGCTGAATTGTCTGCCTTGGAAATCAGTTTTCTTCTCTCCCTCACTCTAAATCTCTAAAGTCTTTTATGGACCCAGACATTCCTTTCTTTTACATTAGAACTTTTATACTCCTCCCTCATGCAGCTTATCTGTAAAGCCTTGAGAGAAAAACCTGAAGAAGTGCCTTCTTGAACCTAGGTGATGGCTTCTTCATGAAGTTTTTGCTGTTCCAATACCACAAGCTGCTTTGTGATTCCTCAGGAGGGGACTTTTAAAATAGGTACTGATGTCGCCTATTGAGATGTCGGTTTTGTTTCTCTAATTTTATTGCTGTTATTTGTTCAAAGCAGGGTTTCCTTATGTATTCTAAAATAGCATTGGAGTTACAAGCTCCAGACTGAGGTCGCACACTATTACGATAACACACATGTGCTGACACATCTTCTAGTGAGAGTTTGCCTATGCTGGAAAATAAGCTACGATGTATGAACACATTGATACTCATTTTCATTTAAGAGAAATGTCCAAATAAATGAATTTAGTGTATTAGTAGCTACTTGCTTCTATGATATCTTATTTATTAAAATTTTTACATGTTTCAACTCACCTTTTTATTTAAACCATGTCATGCAAACCCAGATTAATTTACCTCTAAACTTCTCTACTGTTTAATTATCTAATTTACATGTACCTGACATTTTGATTATATAGAATTATGCAATTTTTCTATATCTCAAATTCACCAATGCATTGAAAATAAAGTATTTGAAAATAATCTATCAATTCTCACATCATGTCAACATTTCAATCATTTATTTTTAAATGTATAAACTGAATACACAAATTATTTAACATCTTTATGTTCAACAAAGTGTTTTCTGAATATTCACAATATTGATGGCCAATTTTTGGAATAGTTATAAATCTCAAACACAACACACACACACATACACATTATATTCAAATGTTAAAGATATTTTCTAAGGGTAAATTAGTTTCATTATAATGCTATATAAAATTTCCTTTACATGTTACTATTACACTACCGTTTTACCAAGTATTAACTAAATATAAGTATTTAATTAACAACTCAAAGCAAATTTGCATCTTTCAAAAATGATTTTTAAAATTTCTTATTTACACTGGAAAATATTAAATTCAAATATTTCTGAAAACATATCAAAATTAATTTCATACAGCACCTTATAAATTAATACAAACTTAAATCTTGAGTTATAAATACAAGACTTTGAAAGAAATAAATGCTTTTTTCAAATTAAAAAAATATTTTATAATTTAATTTTGATTTTATTTGCATTGACGTTTTTACTAGCATGTTTTTACTAGTATGTCTGTGTAAGGATGCTGTATCCTGGAGTTACTGACAGTTGAAAGCTGCCTTGTGGTTCTGGGAAATGAACACAGATCTTCTGAAAGAGCAGCCAGTGCTCTTAACTGCTGAAGCCATCTATCCACTCTCTAAAAAAAAAGTATTTTTTATGTTTTGATATTTTCATACATGTTTATATTATGATTATATCTACTCCTGCAAATTCCTTCCAAAAATCCTTCAGTTGCCAAACATGTTTCTTTCTTCCCAAATCTTCATTAATTTTGATTTTTCTTCTAAACCCCCACTATCCAAGTAGTTCTGTCCATCAGTTTGTATAAAATAAGACACTATTAACTGGAAGATAGAAAACTTAAGAGTATTCACACCTCAAAAATAGAAGGCTCTCCCTTTCCCAGCTACCAATAGCTCCTCAGTGAGGGATACAAGCCATGAGATCTGATCCTGAATAAATGTGAATTTTTATTTCATTTCCTTTTTTAAATAGGTTCTTTTCTCATACAATATATCCTGATTACAATTTCCCATCCCTCTACTTCTCCAAATTTGTCCTTTCAAGATCCACTCCCTTTCTGTCTCTCATTAGAAAATAACATGTTTCCCAAAGACAGCAATCAAACATGACAAAAATATAATACAATAAGATGAAGCAAAACTATCACATTAACGTTGGACAGGACAGCTCAACAGTGAGGGAGAAGTCCTACATGCAGTAAAAGCATCAGAGACCCATTCGTTTTCATAACCAGGAGTCCAATAATAATACTAAGACTTTGCTTTCAGTGGGATTCCCTGAGCTCTCATGGTTGATGGAGACCTCCAGTTTAGACTTTCTCTACTAAATGTAACTGGCTTAATCTTATGCAGGCAAGCACAACTTCTGTAAGAATATATATGTACCAGCCATATTATACTCCAAGGAAAGCACTTTAACTCATTTATATTGTTTTAATTAAAAAATAATTTTATAAATTATTTGAGAATTATATAAGTTTTATTTTAATAATATTCATTCATATACAATATCTTCTTTCAAATGCTCACCCTACATTCCATGCCCACCCATCTTTTTTTAAACTAGAGTCTGATTATTGCTGGCCTTATAAACTCTTAGGGTTTGGCATCCAATGGAGCATTCCAAGAGCAAAACTTTAAAGAAAACTAATATTTCCTTTCTGTCTAGTAATTACCAGTAACAACTCAGCTGGGATAAGACTTCATGTTCTTGCCATCTTCGTGCTGGGACTTTGTCTGTGCCACAGGTATTGTATACACTGTAGCAACAAATATGAACGCACATATTCAGCTACCCTTCTGTGTCCAGAAAACACGTTTTTGTGTAGGCCTTCTGCTTTTATAATCTTCCCATTTCCTTTTCTGAAATAATCGCTGAACTTTTGGAGGAAAAATGTTGTAGGCTTTGAACTCTTTCAAAGCTACTTAATTTGGGGGTTCCTTAATGCTTACACCTCCCTTTCAAACCACCTACTCTAGATAGGAAATAAAAGAGGTTAATGAGAACAGGGGAAGTAGATCTTTTTACATATTTATCTTTCTTCTTTTATTATTATAACATATTTTTTATTTTTTACATATACATTTATATAATTACACATATATCCAGTAAACTACCTACAAGAAGAACCATGAAACAATCACGAATTATATAAATGTTACATTTTTAGTGTTTTGGCTATTTGTATTTGGCAGCCTGGAAGAAAACATCTTTCCTATCTTGGTGCATCTAAAATTCTGAATGTAAACCAATATTTATCATAACTTGTCATTATCAAATTAAAACATCTATCTAGACCTAAAACATCTTAACCCCTAAACAACTAAGCTTAATTGTAAAACTAAACTATCTGGTCTTCAACCCCATCAGAGATGTGAGAAGGAATAAAATTGATTACTTGAGTATACAAGGGGTACAGGCTAGCAGCTTCTCAAATGAGAAGATGAAAAAGACAGTTTAATACCCAAAGAGTCACCCAAAAGTCTCTATAGCATTGGATCATCTTCTATCATCTGGCCCATATATCTGACAGACATATTTGTGAGGCAGGAGCTATAAGGACTTGCTTAGCCTGTCTTAACAGAGTTTGGCTATCCACCCTTCCTACATCTTGCCTACACAGAATTCTGTCTGTGGTAGAAACAAGAATATTTTGCTCAGTGGCTTGTTTGCCACATTTGAAGCCATCTCCATAAGGAGGTTCTTTGATGTTCTTCATCCTCTTTGAAGTAGGTTGGATGTTGTCAGGAGTTAACAAGTCTCATTGTCAGTAAATCTATAAAAATAATAAAAACATTTTAATTGCAATATTGCGTATGTCTCTGAGTTTTTTTTTTATTTATTCTTGTTACATCTCTATGGTTATCCCATCCCTTGTATCCTCCCATTCTCCCCTCCCTCTCATTTTCCCCTTATTCCCCTCCCCTATGACTGTTCCTCAGAGGGATTACCTCCCTCTGTATATGCTCATAGGGTATCAAGTCTCTTCTCGGTGACCTGCTGTCCTTCCTCTGAGTGCCACTAGGTCTCCCCCGCCAGGGGACAATGGGAGAATAGCAATGTAGAAGGATCCAGTGGGTCCTAGAAACCCACAAGTAGAATGTTATGATAGGCAGATTTGGGTCAAGGGGTCCCGCTCAAACTAAGGCCCTAGCCAAGGACAATACAGGTGGTAAAATTTAAACCCCTACCCTGATCTAGCCCATAGACAGGACAGTCTCCACACTTGAGTGGAGAGAGGGATTTGACTTTCTCATGTACTCTGGTGTCTCTGAGGCTTTTAAAGATCTTTATGTATTTTACCTTATCTTTCTATAGAATCATATTAATTTGTTGCACCTAAGATGTATATTCTCATGATAAAAAAGACTACTACATGATATGACCATGATTGATCAACTAACAATTAGCTTGTATAACTTATATATCTTAAACAGCCTGCAATAGCACTTTCAAAGTATTGGGAGTAACCCTTGTACTATAATTGAATTATATGGGTACAATAACTCATAACACATATATATAATGTGTGTGAAGAATAATCTTACATTTGAATTCTATACCACTGTATCTAAATTAAACTTATTTTGCATCTATATACAAAATTCTATACCAGAGAATTAAAAATACATTATGAATGATAAGGCATTAATATGAGAAGATTCACTAATCTACCTTTTGCTCTATCTTACTTATATATTTCTATATTACCCCTTCTTTCTTTACAACCACTATTTCCAAATGTAAGAATGAAAGATAAAAGAAAAGAGAGACATCTCTGAATCTAACCTTGTTTTCTCTCTAAATAAGACCAATAATAACTTGTAACCAATTCCTGAAGGAGAGAAACCTGTTCTTTAGGATGCCAAGTGTGGGATCAAATGGTCTAGTAAGAGAACAGGTGATGTTAATTCACTAGAAGAGCAACCACCTCGTGCAGGAGCTTAATTGCTACCAGATGAAAAAGATCCCATGAACAGACTCTGGGAGGAGATATATAAATGAGCCCAGAGCTGGAGGCGGGGCGGATTAGAGACTTGTGATAGATTTGGTCATTCATCGCTGCCCTTCAAGACGCTCCTAGAGAAATCCACTAGAGGGAAGGCTTCAGAGCTCAGGCTCTGGGGTCTGGTTACCCGGTTCCAGTGGAAGAAATCCTGCGGCTCCTGACCAGAGAATCGTTCCTTGGGACTGAAATCCATAAGGTTTTGTTGTTGTGTCAATTAATCCTCATTTCCTACTGTTTTTTTGTTAATTGGGTTATAATTGATATAGGCTCGGTCAATAAGTTGTGAATAAAATATTTTGGTTAAGAAAACTGAGTCTACAAATTCCCATTGATAATAACACTCAATAGCCCAAGAAAGCAACTGAAAGCTATCTGACCCCTTAAAAAAAATTGGGCAGCATTCTCTTAAGGGTTCTTCCAGCTGATTTAGGATGAATAATACCTTAGTAGGGGCCCAAATAAAATTGAAGAAATGGTTAAGCAAGCTAGAAATGGCATTTGTGGTCCAGTTTCTAAATGCTAAGAAATTCCAGGCTTAATTAGAGTCCTGTGTGGGACAGTCTGAAATGCTGGACCAACTGGGATTGGAAGCTTTCATTGAAGGATCACTGGCAAGTAATTTATTTTGCTAATCCCACTATATGGAAACAGCTCTAAGACTGTGTGAGACATGAATGTCTAGGCATAGACAATGCTTTTTGTTGGCTACAGAAACTCTATGAATTATTTAATGACATTCTTTGTGTGGCATGAATGAATATTTATAGACTTTTTTTTTCTTCTCATACAAAGAGCATAGATCCAGCCCTAATTGTTCTATGCATCACACACACCTTATACATTTATAATTTTATGACTGTATAATCGTGGTTGGAAATTATATGTTTTCAGAGCAAAATAACCACACAGTGACATTGGATCAGACCTGACAAGTTTTATTCCTCTCAGCATGCTGGACACTGACATCCTGCATCCTTCATGCTCCAGCATGAAGTGCTTCAGTTGCTGTGCCTCATGAGAAGGAAATCCTTTTAGGTTCAGTTCCTTGAATCTAGCATATTTGGCAGGTTTCCAGCACACCCTTTAACCAGAAAACCAGCAATTCAGCAAAGGTGACTGTAACCACAGGCACTGCAACCCAGAGCAGCAGCCAGAACCTTAAGGCCTTTGCTCAAATAGTTCTCCTTATGAGCATACTGAAGGGGAGTGATTAATAGCCAAACAATAGGGAATGATACCAAGACCAAGACCAAAAAGCCCAGCCTCTTACAGTCCATACTAGAATGTTTATCTGTTTCCAATGAAAAGCCCCACACACCCTCACACAAGTAGTTTCACATCTCACACTTGAGATCAAAACAAAAAACATATTTACATCCAATACACAATGAGGCGTGTATGTCCCCTAAGTCTCCATTCTCCGTATCACATTACAATTATGAATCTCAGTAACAACTGTCATTTGCAACAAAAATACACTTCTTTCATGGAGTTTGAGAAATATATAAATCTGAAAGTATATAGATACGGTGTTAGGATTCAGTTTAATATCATGTCCCATTAACAGAATAATAGTAGTAAGCTCTTTGATGGAAATGATGACCCATCTGGCAAAAGTTTAGTTTCCTCATTTATAGGTTCCACTTTGTGGAGGGGAACAAAAATCCATCTGAAAGTCATGTGTTACAACCATGACATTCATGCCGTTATTTTACTCACAGACATATCTTGCCAGGCCGGTCGTTATTTCAGTTTCCAGGTTTCACAGCTGAATAAGAATGGTTCTTGCTTGTCTTCTCTAGTGGTATCATAGCACCTTCCGCCACTATGAAATCTAGTCATTAAGGATTAAGCTTCTAGGTCAATACTAGATTGATTTTCCTATGTTGTGTGACTTAATTATTCTACATCTTCAAGAAGAGGAAGAGGGTCTTACCATCAAGTGCACAAAGTAATTTAGAGTGATGGTAATGACCTACAATATTTATGGTCTATAAGAACTCTTTTCCAGGCATTAACATTCTTCGCCTGTTGGTTTCTGCCACCTTCTAAAAGAAACATCATGGGAAGGAGTGTTAGACCAACCTGAATTAAAATCTTTGGAATTTAAAAAAAAACTCCTTGTCATAAATTTAATTTGAGGTAACCCATCCATGAAAATTATGAGTTTGGTTTTTGGTGGTGGTGGTGGTGGTAGTGGTCGTGGTTGTTAGCCTGTGGTATTTAGTAAGGGCATTCCAGCACCATAATAGGATAGCTCAATGAAATACCTTTTTATATGTATATGTATATGTATATGTATATGCAGTAGTAGTGCTTTTTTTCAATTCTTTGTTATTAGTCTTTGTTGTTAGTTTTCCCTCCATATACCCTCTCCACCTGAACTTGGCTTTCCATACCCTTCCTCAATTAACCCTTTCTATTTAACCATTCCCTTCAGCTCTTTATCTCACTGTTCTGTTTCCATCATTTGAAAGCATTTTCCTAACATGTTATTCAACTGTTAAAAAATGAATTTCTGAAGCTCTTAGGTAAATGAAAAGAATGAAAATAATTTTTAGTAGGATAAAGCCAAACCCAGAAAGACAAATAATATTTTCTCTCTATGTAGATATTATTTGATTCTTTATGTAAATAGGTCTTGTACTTCTTTGATTTTCTGTTCCAAAGTATTACAAAGCCTTGGTAGAGGGAAGTTAATATTCATATCCCAACAGTCCTTTATTACCCCCAATCAATTATTCTCAGCACTTACAATATTTATGACTCTCAACAACTATCAACTATGAGAGTCTTCACCAAGATTTGTCCCAGCACAAACAGATTTATATAAACTTACATTTTAAGAAGACATTTTGACACTATATCTACTTAGAAAAACATTAGTAGATTTTCCTTTTAACCCTGTGATGTCCTTAGCCATGGCTTAGGTGATACTCATAGTAACGGCCACAAATTTCCCTCTGTAGAATAGCGCTCAAGTCCAATCAAAATGTCTCTTGCTCAATCTTATAAGCAGTCTTTCCACTATTGCTCAACTTGCTCAGAAAGTATGATATTATACCATGCTTATCTCAGCTCTATAGTCAGCAAATGAGTTTAAATATAAAATTGTGGGTTCTTGCTTAATCTTATATTTTCTAAATCTATCCCTTTTCTTCCATTTCACCTTAATTTTTATTTAGAGATGAATAGTATTGCATTTTATACCTATAGAGAAAATATTTAATATCATTCATATATTAATGGACATTATGTGGGTTTCAGTTATTTGCTATAATGAATAGAGTATCAATAAACATAGGGTGCAAGCATTTCTAAGGTAGGATACTGAGTTCTCTAGGTTTACTTCCAGGAGTGAAACCATTGGGTCATACGGCAGTTCTCACTTTAATTCTTGAAAATTTTCTGAGTTGATTTCCTCAATGGCAATCTCAATTTGGATACATAGCAACCATAGACAAAGGTTTCTTTTTAATTTATTTTAATATTTTATAAATTTGTTCCCTTTACATCCTGATTGTAGCCCCCACCCTCATATCTTTCTAGTCCTCACTCCGTCCCTTGTCACTCTCCCCTAGTTCTCAGAAAGGGGGAGACCTTCTCTCTTAACAACTGACCTCGACCTTTCAAGTCTCATCTGCTCTGCCTGGATGCTCTTCCTCCATGTCCTGAGAAGGCCCCATCACGGGAAAGTGATCCATAAGTGGCCACCAGAGCACATCATCTACAACATTTGTTTTTAGATTTATTGTTGATAGCCATTCTGACTGGTTTGTAATGGTATCCCAAATCATTTTTTTTTAATTTTTCATGATGGTTACAGATCTTATACACTTTGAAAATAATTATTGGTAAATTTTTTTTTCATGCTGCCTATTCAGTTCATTTCACCACTTCTTGATTGGCAATTATTTTTGTTATTTATTTTTTGCAATTCAATTTACCATACATTATTGACAGCAGACTCATATTTGAAATATAGCTGGATAAAAATTATTACTCGTGGGGGTGCTGGAGAGATGGCTCAGAAGTTAAGAGAACTGGCTGCTTTTTCAAAGATCCTGAGCTCAAATCCAAGCAACCACATGGTGGCTAACAATCATCTCTAATGAAATCTGGTACTCTCTTCTGGCATGCAGATATACATGAAGGCAGAACACTGTATTCATGATAAATAAATAAATCTTTAAAAACATTGTTACTCATTCTCTTAGTTATCTGTTAATACTGTTTAATTTTCCTTAACACTATTTCATTTGTTGTACAGAAAGTTTTTATTCCTATATAACTCCACTTGATGATTCTTGTGGTGAGTTTGTGGTTTCTTGGTACTCATTTAAAAATTTCTTGCCTTCCCCAATACCTTGAAGTGTGTCCCCTCTGCTTGCTTTCATTGGAAAGTTTCAGTGTTTCAGGTTTTAAATTAAGGTCTTTGATGTATTTTGTATTGATTTTTGCAAGGTGAAAGATATAAATCTAATTTCGTTCTTCTACAGGTAGAAATACAGTTTAGCCAGCACAAATGGCTGAATAGTCTATGTTTTTCAAAGTATCTTTGCCTCCTTTATAAAAAATTCACTGGACAGAGTTTTACTGTTTTATCTCCAAAGCTTCTACTCTATTTCTTTTTATTTTTTTAATTAATTTTTTTATTTTTAATTAATTTATTCTTGTTACATCTCTATGGTTATCCCATCCCTTGTATCCTCCCATTCTCTCCTCCCTCCCATTTTCCCCTTATTCCCCTCCACTATGACTGTTCTTTGTTCTATGTATTTCATGCCAGTATCATGCTTTCTATGGCTATGTAGTATAATTTGGGTCAGGTATTGTAATACCTCTGGCATTGTTTTTAGTTTTTAGGATTTCTTTCGCTATTCATTGTCTTTATTTTTGTGCTAAACCTATGATATAACATGGGAATATTAATAACATTACATTAATTCTGTAAGTTAAATTTTATATAAGAATTTTCATAGCACTAATTCTCCCTATATAGAAACATGAGTTTTTTTCATAGTTTAACATTTTCCATAATTCCTGTTTTGATATCTTGAAACTTTTATTGTATATGTCATTCTCTTAGATGTATTACTAAATACCTAATTGAGGGAATACTTATTTTGAAGAAAACCATTTCCTAATTTTTCAAAGAAGTGCACTGCTACAGTAATTGAATACTCCATTTCCACAGATCATCATATCCTAAAAATGATATAACTGTTTATTGTATCCAGGAGTTTTCTAGTAGATCCCAAGAGGGCTTCTAAATAAAGAATCAAGTTATTCTCACTTCCTTTCTCCCTATATCTATCTCCTTTTGATCTTTCTCTTGACTAATTTTATATAGTATTTCTATATCATATTTTATATTTGAATCAAAACCCTCATCATCTCACATATAGTTCTTCCACACTTACCCCACTTTCTGAATCCACTTGCTTTCTCTCTCCTTCTGATTCTCCCTCTCACCACCTGCCCCATCTCACTCAGTCTCTGTTAAGCACTGATCGTATAACTGCGGGGGTTACAGATGTGAGTTATGCCTGGCTAACACATGAGTGATAGAGATGCAAACCCAGGTCATCATAACTATGCAGAATGTTCTTTCCTGACACACCAGCCCAATTTGTCATAGTTAAGTTCTTTACAATCTTATTTTGTAATTTTAATAGTTGATTTAGGATTTTCTATAAATGAATTATTCTTAAATTTTTAAATATATGCTTCTGTAGTATCATTGAAAGAAACATTTAAATGAAATTAAACATTTATTAACCTTGTCTATATAAAAATTAATTTCTGAATTCACCTGATAATTTTTCATTAATTTAATTAGAATATTCAAAATAAAATCAATTAATATTGTATTTGAATATAGATAACCATATTTCTAGCAATCCTATGTTTGATTACCTTGATTTTGATAACTTGAACTTTTACTTAAAAAAAATATTTTATTCTTTGAGAGTCCCATACATTTGTAAAATGGTTTTGATTACATATTACTGTAATTCCCTACTTCTCTGATTTTAACTGAGTATTCTCTATTCTATCCCAATGTCAATTATGATTCACTCTCCTTAGACATTGATATATTCACATTCTTATGGACATTGTTTTCAAAATCAGAGACTGAATGAGAAGGACCTATATTTCTTTATGCTGCTAGGATTTATGATTAAAAGAAACTATCAAGCTTCCATCTAAAGTAGCTACTCCTTTTGAACACTTATCAGTAATAAATGAGACGTTTTATGGATTGCAGCCTTCCAAGGATTTGATGTTTGTAGTATTCCAAAATAAATCCAATTTAATCTCAAGTCTTTTATATTATGGCATGATGTATTTTAAATTTCCATTTTTAATTGTCTTATAATGCTTCTGCCATAAATTCACATTTTATGTTCTGTAGCTCTCATTATTGTTACATTGTACAGTTGTGTATTTAATCAAGTATAAGTATAATAAGTTATTTTATATTCATTCATTCTTCCTTTGAATAACATCCTTTGTCATTTTTAATTTCTCATCAACATCATTTAACTTGGCTGTAAGAAGCTTTTTTCTTTTCTTGTAAGACATGTCTTCTGCTGATGAATTACATTATTTTTCTTTGTCTCAAATGTGTTTACTTTTCTCTAGTTTCAAAGAGTTGGTTTCAAGAAAGTAGACTCTGAAATATGCATTTTTCACCGATTTATATTTTTATTTTAAAAACTCACTCACCAAGCCAGCCATGGAGTCAGCTAGGCAACTGTCACTCTTACTTCTGTCCCACAATTCCAGTCCCCTTGTCTTGTCTCCTGATTTAAAGTAGACTACCGGCCTTGTCCTGTCTTTCTGCCTCCTTTTTTGGAAGGCTACACAGATTCTAGTGACACACTGAGCTTTCCTAACTCCTATGGACACACTTCCCCTTAGCTGAATACCATTCCCTAGTACCAGATCATAATGTTATAAACAAGCTCTACCCAGTATCTTCGGGTGTCACATTTGGCAGGACCTCAGGTGACTTGCCATTCCTTTAATTTCTGTTCCATCTTTATCCATACACTTATTGAAAATGAGACATACTTGGACTTAAACTTTCTATGGGTAGGTTGGTGTCACTTTCCCTCACATGGAAGTTAGAAGTCCCACCTGACTACAAGAATTGGCCACTTCAGGCTGTATATTACCCCTGCTAGAAATCTAACTAGGAATACTGCCAGAGATATCCAGGAGCTTCTTCTGCCCCAGAAATACTCTCCACACTGATTTTTTATTCTCTTTTAAGGTCTTCCCACAACTGAACACACACACACACACACACACACACACACACACCTTTGCTACCTTCCCCACCCATCACACCTATCTACTTTAGATGTCTATTTTATTTCCTCTTCTTAGTAAGATTAAACATCCTCCCTTGGGCCCTCCTATACTTCTTTGGGTCTGTGGATTCTAGCATGGTTATCCTATAATTATAGCCAATATATTTATAAGTGAATACATACTATATGTGTCATTCTGAATCTGGTTTACATCATTCAGAATGATCTTTTCTAGTCCTATTCATTTGCCTGCAAATTACATAATATATTCTGTTTTTAATTTCTGGGTTGTATTCCATTCAGTAAATATACCACAATTTCTTTATCCATTCTTCAGGTGAGGGACAATTTGTTGTTTTTAGTTTCTGGCTATTACAAATAAATCTGATATAAACATAGTTGAACAAATGTCCTTGCAGTACAGTGAGGCACCTCTTAGGTACATGGCCAGGAGTGATACAACTGGTTCTTAAGGTAGCACTATTCTCAATTTTCTGAGAAACCTCAAGATTTAATTCCACAGTGACTGTACAAGTTTGCACTCCCACCAACAATGAAGACATGTTCCCCTTTCTCCACATCCTCACCAGCATGAGCTGTCACTTGAGTGAGGATGTTGAATATTTCTTTTTTTCTAAATATTTTATTTTATTTTGGCATATATTATTTTATATTATTTATATTATTACACAAAAATAAAAAAAATACATACAGCAAGAAGAACCACGAAACAATTAAGGATTTTATGAATGTTACATTCATGCTGTTTGGTCTAATTGCATTTGGCAACCTTGTAGAAAACATCTTTCCTATCTTGGGGATTCTAAAATTCTGAATGAGAATCAATATTTATCATATCTCATCCCTGTCAACTTAAAACATCTATCTAGACCTAAAAATGTCTTAACCCCTAAAAAACTAAGATTAACTGTAAGACTAAACTTTCTGGTCTTCAACCCCATCAGAGACTTGGGAAGGAATGAAACTTACTTACCTGAATGAACTGGAAGTTCATGTTAGCATCTTCCAAAATGAGAAAAGAAATCACAGAGACAATTTGCTGCCTGAAGAGTCACCCACCATTCTCTATAACATGGGAGCATCATGTTCAGCCTTCTGCCTCTATATATGTGACAAACATATTTGTGAGGTAGGAACTATTGAGGACTAGCTTACCCTGTCTTGACAGAGATTTGATGTTGACTCTGCCTGCATCCAAACTTGTCCATTTTAGGCAGAATTCTGTCTGTGGTAGAAACAAGGGCATTTTATCCAGTGGTTTGTTTGCCAAATTTGAAGCCATCACCATAAGGAGGTTCTTTGATGCTCATCATCTTCTTGACATGGGCTGGATTTTGCCAGGAGTTAATCTGTCTTATTGTCAAAGAATCTTTAAAATATTAAAAGCATCTTTAAATGCCATATTCTGTAGGTCTATGAGGCTTTTGAAGACCTTATCTAGCATTTCTTTAATTGCTCCTGGCCATTAGAGATTACTCTTTTGAGAATTCTCTATTTACATCTGTACCCCATTTTAAAAATTGGATTATTTGTTTTGTTTTTTATTTTTTTGATTTTTTTTGTTTTTGTTTTGTTTTTTATTAATTTATTCTTGTTACATCTCTATGGTTATCCCATCCCTTGTATCCTCCCGTTCTCTCCTTCCTCCCATTTTCCCCTTATTCCCCTCCCCTATGACTGTTCCTCAGAGGGATTACCTCCCCCGTATATGCTCATAGGGTATCAAGTCTCTTCTCGGTGACCTGCTGTCCTTCCTCTGAGTGCCACTAGGCCCCCCCCTCCAGGGGACATAGTCAAATAATTTCTCAAATTCTTTATTCATTTTGGATACTACCCCTTTATCATATGTGGGGTTGCTAAAGATCTTTTGCCAATCTGTAGACTGTCATTTTGTTTGGTTGGCAGTGCTGTTTGCTTTACAGAAGCTGTTCAGTTTCATGAGGTCCCATTTATTAATTGTTGATCTTAGAGCCTTAGCTGTTAGTGTTCTGTTCTGGATGTTGTCTCCTGTGCCAATGAGTTCAAAGCTATTCACCACTTGCTCTTCTAATAGATTTAGTATACCTTTTTTTCTGTTGAGGTCTTTGGTCAACTTAGACATGGAACGGTTATAAATATGGATAGATTTGCATTCTTGGGCATGCACACATCCTGTTAGACCAGCAACATTTGTTGAAGGTATTTAATTTTTCTATTGTTTGGTTATGTCTTCTCTTTCAAAAATTAGATGTCCATAGGTCTTCAATTTTATTCCATTAATCAACCGGACTATTTTTATGCCAGTACCATGAGTTTTTTTTACTATTGCTTGAAACCAAGTATGGTGATACCTCCAGAAGTTCTTTTAATGTAGAAAATTGTTTTAGCTTTCAGAAACCCACAAACAAATAAAAGGCAAAGCTTGTAGACTTTTGTGGAAGATTGTGAGAAAAGATTGAGGTAGCCCGTGTGGTCAAGAAGATCATAAGAAGACATAAAGTGTAAACTATCCTGGACTCATTGTTCATCAGAAAGACTGACCCACCAAAAAAGAGAGCATGTACACGATGTTCCTAGACCCACTTCATATGTAGCAGATGTGCATTGTGGTCATCATGTGGGTCCCTCAACAATGAGAGTATAGGCTGTCTCTGACTCTGTTGCCTGCCTTCAGATCCCTTTTCCCTAGCTGAGCTGCCTTGTATAGCCTCAGAGGAAGGGGGTGCCCTTAGTCTTGCTGAAACATGAAGTTCCAGGGTGATTGGGTTCCCTTTGGGACCTCCTGTTCTAGAAGAAGAAGAAGAAGAAGAAGAAGAAGAAGAAGAAGAAGAAGAAG
>OU015748.1:15861139-15903757 GCA_907169655.1 Acomys percivali
TTTATTAGTCAGATGTATTTTATTTTCTAAGGATAGGTAGTAATATTTAGTACCAATGGGACAGTAAGTTGGGAATATTTTGAAGGAGTTAAGGAAGAGGAAACTATATACAGAGCTACAGTGTCTAAGTAACATACAGTGTCTAAGTAAGTAAGTCTGCTAATTTACTATATAAATACAGGACTCATTGTGATAGTAAACCTTGAAATAGTATAAACTGCACAATTTTCTAAGTGTTGATGAAGGCAAAGCCAGCTAAAATTATGGCATATAGAGAATTAAATTTCAAACACACACTTTCTTTTAGAAGTCATACATATTAATGGCATCTTAATGACCAGGGAAATCCAAGTCAAATTCATATTGAGATGTTATTAATTATATACTGGGATGTTTAGAATCCAAAATTCAGGTGGAAATATACATTTTCAACTTAATTAAAAAGTAACTTGGTTGCTCTTCAGTTAAGCATAAAGTTACTTTGAGTGTTAGTAATCATATTACTGGTAATATTCTCTGGGGAATCTAAATAAATTAGGAGGCAAATGGTAGACATAAAGCAAATGCCCATATATTGGAAATGGATAAACTAAGCTAAATGTTCTCTTTCTGTAAATTATATACTAGAATGATATTTGGCTCAGGTGTTGATGGGATATCATCCTTAGAAGATACTTAGGACAATACTTCCACAAACTGTTAGAGAGCAGCTGCTTTAATCAGGACACTTCAACATATGGTTCTGAGTTTCATAAATGAAACAATATTGACTAATCCTTTTGGAAGAAGTACACGAAGATAGTAATATATATCCAACAAAATTTTTATTTTAAACAAAGAAGAGATTAAGCCATTAACATAATTTGATAAAGAATTGAGGGAGTCTTTTTTCCCATTTTAAACTGGTTTTGTACTTCTTTGTTGTAAGGATTCCAAACTAAGTTGCATGTCTCCCTTTTTGTTATTATTGAGAAAAATTATCACCCTAAAGTAAATATAACATAATGGGTCTAATCAGTTTTGGGGTTCTCAGGTGTGAATTCTTCTCTTTTCTTTCATTTTTTGATAGCTTATAGTAACAGCAAAGGTTGAGGAGTTAGAAAAGGTGTTGAAATAAGTGGATTTCAAACAATAGAGGTTTTACAGAAGAACCTAATAAATTAAAATGAAAACATCCCAAACTGACCTTTGTTGAGGTCCACCATCAAGCAAAGCCTTCATTTAAGAGGCT
Source organism: Acomys percivali (assembly GCA_907169655.1). Lineage (NCBI taxonomy): Eukaryota > Metazoa > Chordata > Mammalia > Rodentia > Muridae > Acomys > Acomys percivali. The sequence continues at coordinate 15,862,371 of OU015748.1, forward strand.
GTCACTAGGTAACAATAAAGTCCAAACCTTTATTAACCTTTGTTCAAACTTAGTGACTTTGTATGCATTTTATTGCTTGGACATAGTGCATCATATGTGATATTATTGCATTTGAATGGCCAAATTATTTATGATTAAGCCATGAAAGCTATACACAAGTAGTGAGAAAGGTCAAACATAAATCTTGAAGATGGAAATTTAAGAGTGGAGAGGAAATTTAATTCCTCAATTAATGTTTATGATTTTCTCACATAACTCACATTTAACAAACAAAAAGTAAATAACTGAATGTCTCTGATTGTAAACATAGAAAACTCAACAGGCTACTGTGCTTAACTTGCTACTGACTAAAATTTACTATTGTAATTTTTAGAATTGTATTTAAAATAGTAAAAAAATATGCATTTTGCTTCAATATTTTTATTTCTTAAATATGAGATAGTCTTGTCATTTTAGTACATTCTAAATGTATACTTTGAATACAGAAAGATTATTCAATAGTTTGAGGCAAAGCCAAGACTGTCTCAAGAGCCTTATAAAAGAGAGACAAATTTCAGGCTCTCTGAATACAATTAGTATATAAAGAAATGATGGTAATTCAAAGAGATCAAAATCTGAGAAAAAATTAAGATACACCTTAACAAACACTCCTGCACGTAAGGCTCAGGAAACACCACTGAAGAGGGCGCAGAAACATGGAAAAAACTAGAGGTTCAGGGAGTTTGCTGTAAATTTGTTTCTCCACGTAAAATTAGAAGATATACACACAATATCTTACAAATATGAGTGCTCACACATGAGCTGAACAAACATGACCCCATGAAAATGAGAAACTTAAAAGAGAAAAGCCCATGAGGAGTAAACCTACAGGAAGAAGTACAGGCAACTGAGGAGAGCTTGCCATGGAAGAGCTAGTCTTTCTCAGGAAAGAGTACACCAATTAGTTTCCCAAAACAAAATCCATATGAAAGTTTTAAAAACATGCATTAAAGTAACATTATACAGACTGAACTGGTTATATTTAGGAATGTATATGTATATACAAAAACATAGATGCATGCAATAACACTGAGTGGAAAAGAGGCTAAGAAAAGAATGCCAGGGTGACTATGTTAGAGGGTATAGAAGGAGAAAATAGAAGAGAGAAATATTGTAATTAAATACCATCTCAAAAATAAATGAAAGTAATAATAATAAATAGAGGAAGAATATATATTGTGGCTTAAGTTATTTTTAATATTTGACATCCTTATTTATCCATGTATTTACAGGAAAAATAATTTAAATCACTTATAAGAAACAAAAATAAAGGAATTATACTTCCATCAATTAAGAAATACAAAATGCATTATTTAGTTGTGCACCATTAACTACAAGTATTAATTCTCATAGTCACAAGGAAGAATAAAGTTTCCAAAAGTTTCAAAAGAATTTATTTTATCTTTAGTAAAAAACTGAGAGTACTGATTCTTTTTTTTTTTAATTAATTTATTCTTGTTACATCTCTATGGTTATCCCATCCCTTGTATCCTCCCAATCTCCCCTCCCTCTCATTTTCCCCTTATTCCCCTCCCCTATGACTGTTCCTCAGAGGGATTACCTCCCTCTGTATATGCTCATAGGGTATCAAGTCTCTTCTCAGTGACCTGCTGTCCTTCCTCTGAGTGCCACTAGGTCTCCCCCGCCAGGGGACATAGTCAAATGTGAGGCACCAGAGTACTTGAGAAAGTCAAATCCCTCTCTCCACTCAAGTGTGGAGACTGTTCTGTCCATGGGCTAGATCAGGGTAGGGGTTTAAATTTTACCACCTGTATTGTCCGTGGCTAGGGCCTTAGTTTGAGCGGGACCCCATGACCCAAATCTGCCTATCATAATGTTCTACTTGTAGGTTTCTAGGACCCACTGGATCCTTCTACATTGCTATTCTCCCATTGTTCTCTCATCTAGAGTCCCAATAGGATGTCCTCCCCTCGGTCCCAGTTTCCTGGTAAGGGAAGGCTTTCATGAGACATGCTCATTGGGCTAGTATGCAGATATAAGTGAGTATATACCATTTGAGTCTTTCTGCTTCTGGGTTAACTGATTCTTAACACAGCCCAGTAAAGATTACATGATCATGCCTTCCCTGAAACAGTCTCAATGGAACAAAAGAGGATATTAAGGAATCTCCTAATTAAAACTTCACATTCAAGTAGAAAAAGTGGGCAAGAGCCTGGAACTAATTGACATAGGAGACAACTTTCTGAACAGAACTCCAACAGCCTAGGCTCTAAAGTCAATAATTACTGACTGGGACCTTATGAGTCTGAGAAGCTTCTGTAAGGCAGGAGACACTGTCAACAGAACAAAACAAGAGCCTACAGACTGGGGAAGATCTTCACCAACCCTACATCTGACAAACGTCTAATATCCTAAATATATAAAGAGCTCAAGAAATTAAACATCACCAAATCAAATAACACAATTAATAAATAGGGCACAGAACTAAACACAGAATTCACAACAGAAGAATATCGAATTGCTCAGAAACAGTAAAGAAATGCTCAACATCCTTAGTCACAAGAGAAATGCAAATCAAAATAACTCTGAAATTCCATTTTACACCCATTAGAATGACTAAGATCAAAAACTCAAGTGATAGCATATGCTGGTGAGGATGTGGAGAAAGAGGGACACTCCTTCATTGCTGGTATGAGTACAAACTTGTACAACCACTTTGAAAACCAATCTGGTACTTTCTCAGAAAACTGGGAATAGGGCTTCCTTAATACCCAGCTATTCCATTCTGTGGAATATATGCAAAAGATGCTCCACCATACAACAAAGACATATGTTCAATCATGTTCATAGCAGCCTTATTTGTAATAGCCAGAACCTGGAAACAACCTAAATGTCCCTCAGTTGAAGAATGCATAAAAAAACTGTGATACATTTACACTATGGCATACTACCCAGCTATTAAATCAAGGCCACCCTGAAAATAGAGGGGAAATGGATGGAACTAGAAATGCTCATCCTGAGTGAGTTAACCCAGACCAGATACATGGTATATACTCACTTATAATTGGACACTAGCTCAAAAGTGATGTCCCACGAAAGTCTTCACTTACCAGTAGACTGAGATAGATGAGGGTAATTCCTATTGGTACTCTAGGTGAGAGAAGTATGGGAGAATGGGAAAATAGAAGGATCCAGAGGGTCCTAGAAACTTACAAGAAGAAAATCATGATGGGTGGATCTGGACCCAGAGCGGTCTGCTCAAAGTACTGTAATAACCAAGGACAATACATGCAGTAAGCATTGAACTCCATTCAGTGTGGAGAGCAGGGACTGACTCTGACATGAACGCTGATGTCCCATATTTGACGACTTCCCCTTGGTGCAGAGACCTGATGGCACTCAGAGGAAGGATAAACAGGTTACTAGGATGAGACTTGATAGGCTGTGACCATATGGTACGAGAGGATGTCCCCTTCTGTCACAGATCTAGGGGAGGGCAATAGTGTGAAAGTGGAAGAACCAGAGGATACATGTGAGGGGATAGTAATTAATATGTAATCTGAATAAATCAATTAAATAAAAATGGAAAATCACATGTAATGCATTACTGATTGCAAACAGGATTGAAAGATAGTTATGTGAAGAGCATAGAAAAATGAATGTATATAAGCTTATTTGCTTGCTTTTTCTTGTCAGTTCAATTTCCTTACTGAGATACATCTAGGATGCCCACTTAGGGAATGGTGGCATCCACATGGTCAAAGACTTAACCAATATAGACAATCATTCACTGAAGCTCTCTTCTCATATACTTCTAGATTAAAACAGGTATATAACTAAAGCTAATTATATATATATATATATATAGTGTGTATATATAGTATATATAATGTCATAATATCAGATACCAGCTATGTCATAAACCCAGTCATGTTTGTGTCAAGTATCATATTTTAATTACTAACAATGCATTTACAGCTAAATTGTTTCCTAAATGTTAATTTATAAAGCATTGCCAAGTTTGTTGTAGAGTAGGGCCATAGATAGCAGTTAGAAGTTTTACTTCAGTCTTAATCACTGATATTAGCTCTCGCTTCACAATATACTTTACACAACAGTAAATGTGTAGCATGTTACGGTGATCTAAGAGTCATGGACAGGAGAAACCCTACGAGTGGTAGCCTGGGACAGAGGCAAAAATGCACATCTGTGGCAATTTTCCAATTATGCAAATGACAAATGAGCAGGTGACTGGTGAGTGTGCTTGCCAGATGTTCCTCTTGGTGTACCACTTCTTCCTTATTTCTGGATGAGCTGATTGCCTATGGTGTAAATGATAAGTTCATGCCTCTTTTATTTTAAATACAGTTTGGCATATTGAAAGGAATTAAAACAAATCAATTATTTACCAGTGTATACTTCCTTGGAATGCTGGCAGATGGTGGATGTTTACTTATATCAATAGGATCTAGTAATTTTTTGCTGGCATAAATATTCAAAATGAAATTACAGATCAAAAGAGTGTTTTAAAAAACTGAGTGACTAAAACCCAAGTACTGCCTAAAAGTTTGTGCAGTATACTGGAGTAATTAAAAATAGATGCATACTATTCTCCTACCATCTGAATAATAGTGTGACACTAAAGCAATAAAGCGATTGTCAGAGACTGACGGTATTAGAGTAAAAGCCAAAGAAACAAAGAAAGGCATAGTAAGAAACTGAATGTTAGTGAGAGGATTTTTTTAAAGTCAAAAGAAAAATGTTTTCAGAAATCATTGAAGAAATCACACAGCAAGAAAAGACATGCTTCTAGATCCAGTTTCAATTACACTTTCTCTTGATTAATTTACACCAAATTTGGCGTAGATTGGTAAGAGATGGGAAGTGCCATACAGATGTAGGGTCTATTGCAACCTGGTTAAACTGTCTTACTTCTGAGAGGACCTAACACAATTTCAATTGAGCATTCAGTTCTTTATTTCTGCTCTATTTCTGTCTTTATTACAACTAATCAAAATTTCTTCCTTCTACTTTGTTTTTCTGTTCATTTATTGTTTGAAATAAATTATTCAATACACCAAGATTAAGAAAGAGACTTCATCCTCCTAAGACGCTGCTCCAAATAGCTTCGTAAATGAATCAGAAATGAGTAGCCACTTAATTAACTTTGCCCTACAGCAACAGTAATCACAAACAGCAAAGCAACCTTCTTCTGTGTCTCATCTTCACACATCTAGCTGCAAGGTTTTCAGTCAATATTCCTTGCAAAGTGTACTTGAATATATATAGCCAATAACAAACAAGTTCCAGTCTGTCCATTACATTCAAAACTTAATCACATGCCTGTGAATATCTAGCTCATTTTATCATCTAAGAAAACATGTACAAATCCAAGTGGATTGGTCAGCTCTTGCTTTTCATTAAGTAAGAAAATTCATATTGGAAAATAACCTGAATGATCATTTCAGCATGTTCGGTGAGACCAAATTTTATTTATTTATTTTTTTAGAACTGGAAATTATTTTTTTGATTTAATTAATTTTTTTCAGATTATAACTCAATTGTTACCCCATCACTTGTAGCCTCCCACTCCTCCTTCCCTCCTACTTTCACCCTATTTTCCTCCCCTAGGACTAAGACCAAGGGGGACCTCCTCCCCCACTATATGGTCATAGACTGTCAAGTCTCATCTTGGTAGCCTGCTTATTCTTCCTTTGAGTGCCATCAGGCTTCCCCACCAAGGGGAGTTGGTCAAATACAGGGCACCAGAGTTCATGTCAGACTCAGTCCCCATTCTCCATATAACTGTGGAGAATGTCCTGTCCATTAGTTAGATCAGAGTTTGTGTTCGATGTTTACTACTTGTGTTGTCCTTGGTTAGTGCAATAGTTTGAGCAGATGCCTCTAGGCCCCGATCTACCCATCACGATGCTCTTCTTGTAGGTTTCTAGGACTCTCTGTGTTCTTCTATTTCCCCATCTCATATATTTCTCTTACCTAGAGGTCCCAGTAGGATGTCCTCACATCTATCTCGGTTAGTTTGCCTAACGGTTTGTCTATCTTGTTTTTTTTTTTTTTTCTCAAAGAACCAGCTCCTGTTTTGGTTGATTCTCTGAATTTTCTCATTGTTTCTAATTTATTGATTTCAGCCCTTATTTTGATTATTTCCAGACATCTACTCCTCTTGGGTGATTCTGCTTCTTTTTATTTGTTGGGCTTCCAGATGTGTCGAATTTCCAATTTCTTTATAAAGACACTTAGTGCTATGAATTTTCCACTTAGCACTGTTTTAAATGTATCCCACAAATTTGGGTATGTTGTTCCTTCATTTTCATTGAATTTCAGGAAGTCCTCAATTTATCTCTTTATTTCTTCCCTGACCCAGGTGTCATTAAGTAAAGAGTTGTTTAGTTCCCATGTATGTGTAGGCTTTTTTAAAAATTTCTGTTGTTGTTGAAGTCCAGCCTTAGCCCATGATGATCTGATAGAATATAAGGTATTATTTCAATTTTCTTGTATCTCTTGAGGCTTGCTTTGTGATCTACTATGTGATCAGTTTTGGAGATGGTTCCATGGGGTGGTAAGAACAAGGTATAATCCTTTGTGTTTGGGTCAAAAGTTCTGTAAATATCTGTTAGGACCATTTGATTCATGACATTGGTTAATGATGTTATTTCTCAGCTTAGTTTCTGTTTCAATGACCTATCCTTCAGTGAAAGTGGGGTGTTGAAGTCCTTAACTAATATACAATTATAGTTGTAGAATGTTTGTATTTCAACATGTATTTATTTTTTTTTTTTGGTTTTTTTGGGTTTTTTTAATTTTTTTTAATTTTTATTATTTATTAATTTATTCTTGTTACATCTCTATGGTTATCCCATCCCTTGTATCCTTCCATTCTCCCCTCCCTCCCATTTTCCCCTTATTCCCCTCCCCTATGACTGTTCCTCAGAGGGATTACCTCCCCTTGTATATGCTCATAGGGTATCAAGTCTCTTCTTGGTGACCTGCTGTCCTTCCTCTGAGTGCCACTAGGTCTCCCCCGCCAGGGGACATAGTCAAATGTGAGGCACCAGAGTACTTAAGAAAGTCATATCCCACTCTCCACTCAAATGTGGAGACTGTCCTGTCCATGGGCTAGATCAGGGTAGGGGTTTAAATTTTACTGCCTGTATTGTCCTTGGCTAGGGCCTTAGTTTGAGCTATTCAACATATATTTAATCAAAATTGACTGATTAATGAGACAAACATAGCAGGAGAAAATAATAATTGTAGAAAATGAGATCATATTACTTAACCATCTATTACTGCGATTTAAAAATTCAAACACTGATCAAAACCACCTAAGGATGAGTTTATTTTGTACATGGTACAGAAGCCTAGAGTCCATTATGGCAGTGAAGGTGTGTGGCTGAACAAAGAGCTTAGAGAGCAAATCTAACTTTACAATGGAAAGAGAGAGTAATTAGAAGTGGAGTGAGGTTACAAACTGTAAAAACACATTCTGGTGATGTACTTTATCTTTTAAAGCTGAACTTCATGATTGTGCCACACAGTTGGGACTAAGTGGTCAGATATATGGGGCTTTAGGGGACATTCTCTTATAAAACACAACAGAGAAAGGAAGAAATAAATTTGTCTTTGTGTTTCCATATTGTCAGCTCATGTGTGATGGATGTCCAAAGTTCACAGTAAAGGTGACTTATTTCAGGAGAAATTTCATACCAGAATTGAGCTGAGCGGATCAAATCAGATATTACCAAGACTGTGTCTTTATGATAGAGGCATTGCAAGGACACATATAAAATTTTTTCTCCAATTATTACACACACGCTTTAGCTTCTCTTTTCTATGCTTACATGACCTACTGTATGTAGCTTTGAGGGAGGATTCTGCTTACCAGCAATTTCTAATTCCGATGAGCAAGACCAGGGCTATGATTCTCAACATGACTTTTCCTTTGTGAAAACAAGGAATACAAATTGAAAGTACTAGGTAGCTTCCTCTTTTTTGAAGACTTGTTTTGATTATGTGTGTATGTATTTGTGTGAATGTGAATTGTGATAACAGTATCTATAAAAGAGAAGAGAGGGCATTTGATCCCCTGGCATTAAAATTCCTTGTCAGTCTTCTAATCTAAATACTGAAAACTGAACTGTGGCTTTCTGGCTCAGCACCAAGTGCTCTTAGTCACAAAGCCATCTCCCCAGTTCTTATAACTAAGATTGGACTATTTGGCTTACTGAAAAATTTTGAGAATTAAATATAATATTCAAAATGATATTACTGTGACAAACATCATCTGTTTATCACATATAATGTGATAACAAATATACTGTGGTATTCATCATTATTATCAGTATGTTTATCTAAATGATTATAATCAAGCTGAACAAATCTATATGAAGAAATTGAAGGAAAGGCCACCTTAGAGGCATACATCATCACTTTAAAAAATTGCTAATGGGGAAGTTTTAGTGTAAATTACCCAGTGGCAATAAAATCCAATTTTTGAAAGGCAAGCATATTGTGAAAAAAAACTTAATAATTATTTTTATAACACTTATTAATTGAGATTTATCAAATTTTTTAGTTGCAAGAAATACCTTTAGTATTACTTTCAGGGAAAACGTGGCAAAAATTTAAATTAATTTACAAAGTTAGTACATGAAGCAGGATAAACATTATAAAAATTACTTGAGATTGAGGCATTCGAAGCAGTAACAAGCAACTCATGCTAACACCACCTTAACCTCAGGTGGTCTTTAATGCCTCATGCAACATAGATTCTAAACAGTCATCACTGTAAAAAGGACTTCATTTTCTAAACAAATATACTGTACACTGAGGCTACTGTTAATAAGCATTTCAGTTTCTAAGCAGACTTTTAAAACTTCTTTACTATTACCTCAAGATTCCTACTATACTGCAAACTTCTGTACTGTAAAATTTTTATAGTATTCTATTCAGAAATTTTGAGACTATATCATGAGAGAATACATAGATCCCTGTAGCTGAAATCATGGGATAACATAACTACTTAATTTCTTATGGTTCTTGTATCAAATTATGAACAAACATTATAGTGGCTAAGAGCAATAGACTTCCCCCTCATAGTTCTGGAAGATGGATGTATGAAATTAGCTTTATATTTTTTTTAATCCAAAACTAAGATGGTACCTTAAGGGCTCCTCTGTTTCTTCTAGAGAGCTTGCTTCTGCCTTTTTAATAACTAGTGGTTGTTAATGTCATTACCTCATGACCATGTGATGACAATCCTTTATCTATGCTCTTAGTAGCTTCTCTTCTTTTTATGAAAATTTCCATTAGGACAATGTGCATTTAGGGCTACCTCAATGATAAATCAGGATACTTTCGTTTCTCCACATTCTTAATTAAATAATATATGAAAAATTGCATATGTTTATGTTTAGCACAATGCTCCCATGTTCTGGAAATAATGTATGGCTGGAGTGGGGTAGAAAACCCAGTATTTTTTTCTTCAGAGTGTAAATACTGAACTCAAAGCTGCTAAGTAACCTTCTCACTGAAACAAGTTAAGTAAGCATTAAAATGTTCACATAAACACATCTCATTATGCTTTGCTCCCCTGTGAACTAGAATATATATCAGACTCCTGTTAAAGAATTACAATTGATTTTTGTAATCTAGATGTAGCGTATTACTTTTATAGTATAATTATAAAACCACCTACGGTGTCTATTGAAACCTCATTATGTCTGTACCTTCCATTGTCATTTAATAAACTCAACTGGCTTAGTCAGCAGTGCTCAATTCATTTGATTGAAGAAGTCAAATGAGGTCAGTTGCTAAAGCTGATTATGATGTGACATTGTGCTTATTCTGAAATGTAACAGTCAGCCATATTCTGAGTACATTAAAATATAGTCTTAAAATTTATATTTTGAAACAATAATTTTTTTCTTCTTAAAATGTGGTTTGGGATCATTTTGCCCTTATATTTGGCAACTTATATGTTTTCATTGATTTCTTCCTTCACTTGAGTTTTGTTATTCAGAGACAGTCAACTGTCAGAACACAGTCTAAGGAATGACACATGGTGTACAAAGCCTTGGGGAATTGTGAGAAAGGATACAGAAAAAAGGCAGTGAGCCTTTTACCTCAGGTGCATTTAGTTTCCTGGAGTGTTCTTGGATATAATTTTGTATCTCCTATGACAAACATTTACACTCACTTCATAAGACATGTTTATTCTTGTATGTCAGAATAGCTATAGAGCCCAATATCGCCCATATATTTAAAAAGAAATATAGTTAAAAGTTCTTAAAATCTGAAAGAACCTCTAAATAATGGATCTGAAAGTATCTAATTATAAATAGTGCCAACAGTTCATGTCAGACTAATCATGAGTGTGTGAAGTTTAAGTAACATTTACAAAAGAGTTGAGGAAACGACTTTGAACATCAGAATGAAAACAGATCTTTTCTTCATTAAATTGCAACAAGTAAGTCAAATAATTATAATCCAGAAATTCACATGTTCATTTGAACCCATGATGTCACTACTATTATGCTTTGTATTAGGCTATTATTCATAATAACATGTATTGGTTTTTTAATATCTATTTTCTATCTCAAAATTATGTTCTTTTATATTGTTTTAGAATGATTTTATCACTAAAATGATATTTTAAAATTAAATGATCAATAGCAACAATATATCTTATTTTACTGTATACATTTTATATTCATAGTTAGATTTTCTATGTCTAAATATTGAATAACAAATCAAATCAATAGCTTTTTTGCCTAATATCAGACTTTTACTTAAGTTGTTATATCTTTGATTTTCTTTTTAATTTCTATAGTGAAAATGTTATTTTCTCAAAAGCATTTTCTTTAAGCTTCATAATAAAAACAAATTTTCAAAAAATGTGGTGTGTATTTTCTTATTATAATATTCTAAATTGTATTACGTACCATCAACACTGAAACTCTTACAGGAAATTCATGAGAACACACTGAGGCTTTAGTCTGATAAATTTTGATAGAATGATAAGCATATGACCATAATTGTTTTTTATAACTTGTTAGTTAGTTTTAATATTTTCTTCTTTGAGGCCTTGGTGGACTGGCACACTATAACATTATTTTTCAATTTGAAAATATTATTTTTAATTTATATATTCATTTTACTTCCCTTCCTCTCATCCTCCTGGTTCCCCTACCCACCCTCTTCTCCCGTCCTCATGCCCTTCTCCTCAGAAAAGGGGAGCACCCCAACCAACCCACCCACCATGACAGGTCACATCATCCTCATCTAGTTGGGCCAGGAAAGGCAGTGCCACAAGGGGGAAGTGATCAAAAGCAACTAATGGAGTCCTTTTCATAGACAGAACATGTTCAACTCACTAGTGCATCTATACGAAGATCAAACTGCCCATCAGCTACATATTTGTAGGGGACCCAGGTTCAGTCCATGTATGCTCCTTGGTTGGTCCCTCAGTCTCCACAAACCCCCATGGGTTCTATGTTAGTTGGTTTTGTTGGTCCTCTTGTGGCATTCCTGTCCCTTCTAGGTTCTTTTATCCTCCCCCTACAACTCTTCCACAGCGTCTCCAGCTTTACCTAATGCTTGGCTGTGAGCTGCAGCATCTGATTCAATCTGCTGCTGGGCCTGGCCTATCAGATGAAGGTTATCCTAATCTGTATATGTAGCAGAGTATCATTAACAGTATCAGGGGTAGGCTCTCTCTCATGGGGTAGGTCTTAGTCTAGGCCAGGCATTGGTTGGACATTATGTCAGTCTCTCTCCTTATCTCTGCACATCTTGCTGAATAATTATTCAATTAAAACATGGGATATAGAGTCAAATTGAGAGTTCTTAATAGAGGAATAGATAATGGCTGATAAATACTTGAAGAAATGCTCAGCGTCCTTAATAATCAGGGATACGCAAACCAAATCTCTGAGATTACATCTTACTCCCTTCATAATGGCTAAAATCAAGAACTCAAGTAACAGCCCATTCTGGCGAGGATGTAAAGCCAGAGAGAGCAATTCCTTCTTTGTTGGTGAGAGGAAAAATTTGTACAACCACTTTGGAAATCAAGCAGGCACTTTCTCAGAAAGTTTGAAATAGTTCTACCTCAAGACCCAGTTATATCACTCCTACGCATGCATCCAAAAGACACTCCATCATACAAGGACACCTGTTCAGTTATGTTCGTAGTAGCTATCTTCATAATAGTTAGAAACTGGAAACAGCCTAATTGTCCCTCAACTGAAGAATGAATAAAGAAAATGTGGTACATTTAGAAATGGAGTACTACTCAGCTTTCAAAAGCAAGGAAATTACGTAATTTGCAGGCAGATGGACGGAAATAGAAAATATTGCCCTGAGTAAGTTAACCCGGACAGAGAAAGACACATACGGTAAGTACTCATGAAAAACTAATTTATTTATGTGGTATGTTTTAAAGTTCCATTTGTCAAAGCTCATTATCCAGTGATTTTTTTTTTTCTTGAACAAGAAATTGTAGCAGTGTACCCAGTGAAGGCACTTGGGAAACTATCTGTTATCTAGATGTATTTTCTCTGAAAATGCATTAGTTTATATTCTTTAGTGTAGTCAACCTCACAAGTCCGGTTTTTGCATTTTGATGTAATGCATTCAGGTTCTAGTCCTCTTCTTTGAAGAAAATTATTTTATTCTATTTAAAGTGGTGCACAATTCAAAACTGGAAATATTATGAATAAGTTTCTACAAAATAAAGAAACATAAGAACAAATTGATTTTAAGGGAAAACATAATAAAATAGTAATGTTAATGTTTTCCTCCTAGGAAATCAATGGCAATGTTGCTTTTTCAGAAAATAAAGACTTTTCCTGCATTACCGTAGACATGTATTTCCTTCTAGGCCTGCAGTATAACTAAATGAATCCACTGTAGGCATGCAGTGCAAATAAAAGAATCTATTGAATCTATTTAGAATGATTCTGTGACAAGAAGTGTGTAGTCACAAACCATGGGTAAATGTTTTGAAGATTTTGATTTGTGGGCTCTTTCTGATTGAAAAGGAATGTGAGGTTTTATTCAATTCCATTTCAAGTTTATTTGGAAAAGAATACAAAAAAAAATCAGTGTGTGATTGGAATGCTGAATTGTATGCTACCATTCAGATTTATAATAATACTCTAACGATTTACTTTCAATGCACACAAGATTCAAATGTGCTGGGATTTAGCTGTTCTTGTTGCAGTGGTTTGTTTCTTATTTGTTTGTTTGCTATTCATATACTTTTAAATTAATATTCATTTGATTAAGTTTGTGAATAAATAAAACATAATAACATATGGTTCTTGTTTCACATGGTTAATTTTAGTCTTAATTATTTTTATTATATAAACATAATATGTATTTCTCATTTTCTAAATGAGTCAAAGTTTATGAAGTCACTGCTTATCAACCACACTCATGTAGATCACTTTACTTATCAGTTAACAAGTGTATAATGAGAAAAAAGAAAGGACACTATATGAAAAGTTGTCGAGTGTGAACAACTGACTTCAAGATTAGAGAAACATTCTTGTCTAGAAAATCATTTATAATCTTACTAAATGATTCAAAACCATATTTATATGGTATACTGTATTGTGTTGTAAATTTTGTATTCATCAAGTACTATGAGCAATGAATATAGTCACATATGAGTTTTTCTCCTAGGAATAACTTTGTACCAATTTATGAATAGCTGTATTTTATTTTTGTGTATATGAAAGAAAAAGGAGGAAGGAGAGAAAGATTTATAACAGCACTGGATGTCATTTCCAATATTCTTATTTTATTTTATGTAAAATTCTTGAAAAGTCACACAGGTTTTATGTGAGCCAAGATTTTGAAATTCAAATGATCTTTATAAACTGGCAAGAAAGCATTCAGGCCCTCATACATACCATTTTTCTTTATTTGGTTAGTGACAAAAAAATCTAAGAAAGACAGGCAATGGAGCAAGGAAGGATGAAATATATTTTAAGAGATATATCTCTAAAAATTAAGTCATTATTTGTGGTTCCATGAACAAGAAAATTTCTGAAAAATATTGCAATTGAATATTGTCAGTTTTAATGAAAGAGTTGACCTCAAATATTGAGAGAAATTGGCAATAGCGATTAAGTCTCTCTTCTTGTGATTGAGATTTTCTCTAGGCAGCATCACTGAGCTTCTCTTGCACAAAAGCAAATGTCCCAGGAACACAGAGTAAGATTTTCTTTTTCCTATAGATTTTTCATAAGAAATATACTTTGTAAAATTAATGCAAATACAAAGAGAGTGAAAATAATATCTATTAATAGTAGCTATAATAAATTAAAATACACATATAATGAAACATTATAGGAAATTTGAATGTAAAATTGAAAGATGAACTAGACATAAGCATATTAACATTATACATAAACTTTTTCAATGAATTATTTTATTTTTTAACTAAAATAGAAACTTTTATAAATGAAGTAGAATAACACAATACATATCTGGAAGTATTCTGCAGGAGATCAGAACTAATGGTTAAAAGAAGAAAGATACTTTAAGATAGAAGCACAGGATAATGGATAACAAAGAAGCAGAAAAAAAAGTCAGAAGAACCCATCAAGATATACAGTAATTGAACTCAGGACCTTTGGAAGAACCGCCAGTGTTCTTAACCTCTGAGCCATCTCTCCATCCAGGAAGAGACTTGATACCCTATGAGCATTTACAGGAGGAGGAGGTCTCCCTCAGTCACAGTCATAGGGGAGGGGCGTAAGGGGAAAATGGGAGGGAGGGAGGAATGGGAGGATACAAGGGATGGGATAACCATAGAGATGTAATATGAATAAATTAATAAAATATATTTTAAAAATATATACAATAAATAAATAAATATTTTGAAACACTGTTGAAGAAAAACATTAAAATTAGACAAAATTGACACTTTACTTAGCAGGTGGATCTCAAGAGTTTGAGGTCAGCCTGGTCTACAAAGTGATTCCAGGATGGCCAAAGTTACACAAAGAAACCCTGTTTCAAAAAGGAAAAAATGAAATAAGCCTTCTAATCAGAAATAATGCAAATTAGACACTACTAGAAAAATATTGATAAATCATTAAAATAAAACTTTAATCTTAGAAGTATAAATATATATAACATATTTATTAATATTTTATATTTTACATATACATTTATATTATTACACATATATAGAATAAACTACAGCAATAATAACTATGAAATAATCAGAAATTATACTAATGTTACATTCATAGTATTTTGTCTATTTGTATTTGGCAGCCTTGAAGAAAACATCTTTCTGATTTTGTTGAATCTAATATTCTGAATGTAAATCAATATCTATCATAGCTCATCTCTATCCACTTACAACATCTATCTACATCCAAAAACATCATAACCCCTAAATAACTAAGATTAACAAAACTATCTGGTCTTCAACCCCATCAGAGACCTGAGAAGGAATAAAACTAATTACCTGAGTGAACTGGAAGTTCAGGTTAGTAGCTTCCAAAATGAAAAAAAAAATGACAGAGACACATACATGTAAGGACACAAACACTGTTTTCTTTACCATATAAAATTTGTATATTTGTCTTGCTTCCTTTTATACTTCTCTATTATTATTTCTTATACTTTTAACTCTTCTATCATTCTTTTTATCTAATTTTTTTATTGAATTTACAGAAAATATGTTATTTGTACTTTTTAAGAAGCTTATATTATCCAAGTTCTGCTTGGCAGCTTCATGAAGATAAATGTGATATAACTGGTGGGAATTCAGATATATTCTTGATACCCACATAGAATGACCTCTAAGTGTTTAATTGGTTGATATTGAAAAGCCTTTTGCTCTGATGAGTAATGACGGGCATTAAAGTCTAATTTCATATAGAATATCCACTTTTATCAAAAGATGTTTTTCCTTTTATATTTTTGAAAACTATTATTATACCAGGAGATATACAAAACAAAGCATAAACTACATTTGGCACCAAAAATGCTGAAGCTTGTCCTCCCTGTTACAGACTGGTTCTAAATTTATACATATCAAATCAGAAAATGCCTTTACATTTAAGAAATCGAACTAATATAGAAGGGTAGAAGAGAACTACTGATTTTAACAAATCATAGATATGAGTCAAGCATGGCCTGAAGTCGAACTAAGTGAGATGATGAAGGGATGGAAACAGGAAGAGGCTATTCTGCCATGAGATGCTGATAATGGAATGTATAAGGATACCATGGCATTTAAGAGATAAAATGCACTTACATTCTTGGGCTTGAAGACCATGACCTGTGAAGCATTAAGCCTCATCTATTGATACGATCATCTTCCTTGCAAAATTGAGTAAATAGCTGAGTTTCTGTGAGTGTGAGATAATTGATATGCAACTACCTATTAGGCAGAAAACTACTACTTATTCTTTAAATGTTACCTTTATTCTAGATTTATATTTGTTCATATATGTTAGCTTTCAATAAATTGATATGTTAGCAATTCATATATTAATAATGTATTTAATTTTTTATAATTTTAAATTAATTTTTACGTATATATTTCTATTATTATACATTTATACAATAACTAATTATAGCAAGAAGAACCATGAAAAAATCAGAAATTATATAAATGTTCCATTTATAGTGTTTTGTCTATTTTTATTTGGCAGTCTTGAAGAAAACATCTTTCCTACCTTGGTGCATCTAAAATTCTGAATGTACATCAATATCTTGGTAAATATCTGTATGTTTCAATTGAGTGTTATCAAAATTCATTAAAGTTTGTCAAATGTAAATACTATAAAATATTATAATATTCAAAAGTCCAGAGAAACATGCATTTTTAAATATTTTTGTGTCTGTAAAAAAGAAATGCAATATTTTCATATTAGTTTTCATAATTAATTTATACTATTACTTATTTTCCATGCATTTATTCTACAAATATGTGGATGAAATTCAGTTATATTCAGCAGTTGTGTATAATACAATTTTAGCAGAGAGAATCTTTTTCTCTCATGTATAAATACAGAGCATAATTAACCACTACAGCAGGGAGGATACATTCCTCACTACCCTTCAAATAACCCTGAGGAAATTGTTTATTCCACGTAAACTACATGGTCAATTGAACACATATCACCTCCTCCTTCATCCCGCTGTGTATTAAATGCTGAGCACAGAGTCCACTGAGCTATCAGCTATTATTATGGCATTATTTTATTCTTTTATGGTACTTTTGACCTCTGCATTGGCCATACTACATAGGGTGCTTTCATTAAGGTTAATTTGTCTTAGAGGCAGTGGATTTTAAATGAAATTTCATTCCACTCAACAAAAGGAGATATGTAAGAAGTGTTGTAACAAAAGTTTTACTCCGTAAATGAGATTAATTCATCAGATTTTGGACAGTGGGAAGATACAAGGGATGGGATAACCATTGTGATGTAACAAGAATAAATTAATAAAAAAAACAGATTAAAATACAAGCTCATGCCCAGTATATTGCAGTTTGATTTCAGAAGTATTCAACATTCCCTTTTGACTGCATTCCACCAACTTATGCACGGCCTTTGGAACATCATAAAAAGAAACTCCAGGTTATCCATTTGTGAATGTCAGCATAGATATCTATATGTTTCACAGATATCAAACAATATTAATCATATGTCAGAATATGTGAAATCGTGTAATTGAATCATAAGATTAGTTTCTTTTAATTAGCCCAATTAAAAAAATACTCTTTAGTTTGGAGTAAAACTACATGATATGTACTGATGATATTACTATTAGTATAAATATCATTATTAATTTTGATAAGTCATTTACAAAGCTTTATAAATAATCCTCCATTAAGAAAGTTGTAGATAACTAGGTCTGTAGGTTATAGATAGAGTTTTTGTCTACTGCACGGTGCAGTAGGTTGAATATCCAGGAAATTCAAACATAAGAAAAAGTAAGTAAATGAAGTTATAGGACTATACAGATGAGTAAAGATGGTTTTCAAACTTTATTGTATCACAACACCAAACAAGAGTCACGAATATGGGATAGAAATTTATAAGGAAATGTGAAGATCCTACAGATGTGAAAAGGGAGATAAGAAAAGATTTGAGGGAAGAATTATTATAATGCATTATAAGAATTATGATATTTAAGCAAACAGAAGTATTTAATAAAAAGAAGACACACTGAAACTCATAAACTGCAAATATAACTCAAATGCCGTTAAATTGTAATTTCAACTTAATATTAAGCTTGTTTTATTTATATATTTGTGCCTGCAAATACATATATAAGCCTTACTATGAGTATCTTAGTTATTTCTATTGCTGTAAACAAGACCAAGAAATCTCATAGAAGAAAACAAGGGTCTTGCAGGTTTCAGAGAGTGAATCCATGCCCATCTAAGCTGGGATCATGTCAGTATGTAGGCAGGTATGGTCCTGGAGCAATTAGCTGGGAGTGTCTGTGTCTGCAACAAATATGGGGCAGAAAGGGATGTCATGAACATTTAAAACCTCAAAGCAATAACATACATCTGCTACATATGTGCGGGAGATCTAGGTCTGACCATGCAAGCTCTTTTGTTAGTGGCTCAGTCTCTATGAGCCATCATGGCCACAGAATAGTTTACTCTGCAGACCTTCATGTGGTGTCCTTAATCCCTCAGCATGGTCATTATGAGGGTCACCTAACAGCAGGAGCAGGGATTGTCTCTGACTCTGTTTCTTGCCTTTGGATCATTTTCTCCTAGCTGGGCTGTCTTGTCTGGCCTCATTGGAAGATGTGCTTACTCTTTTTGTGACTTGACATGCTAGTGTGGTTGTTACCCCTTAGGGACCTCCCCTTCTCTTAGAGCAGGGAATGGGAAGAATGGAGCATGAGGACTGGACTAGGAGGAGAGGAGAGCAGGGTCTGAGATCAATGATTAAATAAATAAAATTAAATTAAATTAAAACCTCAAAGCCACACATCTTTGATACAAAGCCACACCTCCCAATCCTTCCCAAAATAACACTTACATCAAACATATAAGCCTATGATAACTGTATTAGCTGCTATTCTATTTCTGTAAAGGGACATCATGACCAAGCACACTCTTATAAAGAAAGCATTTAATTGAAGGCTGGCTTATAATTTTATAGGATTAGTCTGTTGTC
Organism: Acomys percivali; assembly: GCA_907169655.1. Taxonomy (NCBI): domain Eukaryota; kingdom Metazoa; phylum Chordata; class Mammalia; order Rodentia; family Muridae; genus Acomys; species Acomys percivali. Next base: position 15,881,567 of record OU015748.1, read on the forward strand.
ATCATGTCAGGACGCATGGCAGATAGTAAGCATTAGACAGAGACTTTAAATCCTAATCCACAGGTAGGCTGGTTGGCAGAGGGACCCTAGGCCTTGTACAGGCTTTTAGAATGTCAAATGCACACACAGTGACAAGCATCCAACAGGAACACATCAAGTCCTTCCCAAACAATACACCAGCTAGGGACTAAGCATTGAAACACATGAGCCGATGGGGATGATTCTCATTCAAACCACCACCGTGTGTAACAATAATGATCAAAGAAAATGGGGCTATCGGTTTGAAAGTATGATGGAGGCCTAGGAGTTAGAAATACAATATCTGGGATGGACTGGAGGAATGAGAGTGGCTAAAATGATATAATTATATTTTAATTGTAAAGACATAAGAAACTAAATGGGAGAAAAATCTCAACCTCAGACAAGATAAACCAAAGCAATGCAAGTGAATTTTCAACATTCCACACTGTCTTGTCTTCCAGAGATGGGAAGTAGTAACTCTTGTTCTTTCATACTGGTTCTTCGTGGTCAATAATTTTGCTATCATAAGTTCTTGTTCTAAAAATAATCTTAGAAAAGAAAGTCTAGAATGTAATGTTATACTTCCAACACTAGAGTAACTATAACTGTTCTGATGAAAAGAGGTCAACAAAGAAAAAATAGATGTAGCCACACATAAAACACAAGAAACGTGGAGCACACAGTATAACAGAAACACTTCATATAGTACATAGATGCACCTCACTTTCTGCCAGTGATGAACAATCTACTGCTACTGGCAAGTATCTACAAGGAAAACATAGTTGTCTTAACAAATTCAATGGTGTGCTGAAACTGGCTTCAACTGGGTAGCACAAGAAAGAGATGTTAAGTACACTCATTTCTCCTTCATCACAGCCAGTGAAAGGTGATGGGTAATGAAGTAAGAGGATATAAAACAGTTCTGCAATGTTTACCATGCTTACATAGTATTTCTGTGACTAGACCTAAGATGCTTGATGGGAGGGAGGGAGCAAAGGATCCCACTATCAAGTTAATGGAAGGATATTTGAGCTAACAGCCAAGTCTACATTTCTAGAAAACTGTTGCTTAGCTCCATTGCAAACTATTTGTGGGTAATGACTTCTACCATACAGAAAAGTAATTTTTATATTTTGGGGAGTTTTAACAGATATTTCTGCTACAATTCTATAATCTCTTTAACTTTCTCATGTGATAGCTAAGGAAAAAGACTCCAATGAATATCTATTTAATAATTTTTGAGGAAAGTTTATAGAAAAAATTAATCCAACATGAGTAGAAGTACAAAACAATTGTTAATATATCTAGGTAGCTGGAATAACTTTAGAATTACTACCACAAAGAAGAGAACAAATTAAAACATTGTTATAATTCTTGACTATCAAAGCTCAGATATAGGGCCTCGTGAAATGACAAAGCAGGTAAGGAAAGTCATCACCTGATGACCTGAGAGTCTTTTCATCCCAAATTGTGGGAAAAGTGAAGCAATTTTTGAAAGTTGTTCTTGCCATGAAATGTGTACAGATACCCATGCTATACATACATATGCACACATAAAACAAATTAAAATGTGAATTATAAGAATGTCCTTCAGATGTGTACAATACTTAAATGTACATTAATTGAGGACTTTTATTAAAAATCCATATAATGTTATACTATCTATTAAATATTGTTTTAATAGATAAAATCATCCACCATCAATACCAAACTCAATTTTATTTTCTATAAACTTACTTCTTTTGAGCTTCATTTGTAGCTTACATACTGTCTGCCTTCCAAGGACATGTGAATGAAAGTTATAATTCTTATTTCTAGATACCTAGTATTTAATTAGAGCAAACCTAATTACACAAGCAATTACAGTGTTATGTATATATTACGTGCTATGGTTTGGCTATGCCTAGTTAGTATGGTAATATTTAGGAGGGACACTTAGTACGCTAATAATGTGGGGGAGGCTGTTTGGAGAGATAATATCTAAACTGATATGTAAAGCAGTAGAGTGTAGTCAAAGTGTGTAAAAGGAAAAGCAAGCATAGCAAGGAAGCCACCTTGGGACATGCAGATGGCCAGATGCAGACCTTGGAGGCAGTAGGATGCATGTTGCTTCACCTACTATGACAGAATGTGCTTTATAGTCAACCCTGAAGTGAATTGGCGAATTCAATGTAAAATTATAAGCATTATAAATTATATTATGTGAGATAGTCTATGCAATTAAATTAGCAACATGATCAATTGAACAATTTTACTCAAAATGTTCCATAAACATACAGAAAGAAGTTGAGACAGTCTGTAAAAATAATTGAAGAAAAAGGATTCTGATGATGAAGACAAAAAAAGAGTAGCAGGCATTAGTAAAATTCTACAATGGTTTATCCTGTGTTAAAATGAAAAATACAAATAAGCAAGTGGCAGTCAAATAATGAGTACAAAATTATAACAAATAAGTACCACTTTCCCAAATTTTGATTCTAATATTAATATGTAATTTCTTCTTTAAAGGTAAAATGAATTTATAACCAAAAACAGCCAAAGGTGAGTCTCCATTAGAATGGAATTTTGATGCATATTTGAATATTTCAAATTAATTTCTCACTTCTTGTTCAGTTTGTCTACCATTATTTGAAAAGAGTCTTGATGTAAAAGCTATAGGATATCATTGTCTAAGATAGTTAATGTTCCCTCTGAATGAAATCCCCTCTTTTCAGTAACATAGATTAGGTTTGAAGACTACAAACTTCTAATATCTGTGCAGTTATGTCAGTTCGTTCTTTTCAAATATATTTGAATTGTTACATATATTAAATGCAAATTTACAAATCAATTAAATCACTCTAATGTTGGCAATTTATATTTATAGCCATAAAATTTCCATATGTATTATATGGATAATATCTGCTTATAATATTTACTTATAAGTAAGAAGAATCTGAGTCTGGGTTACTTCACTCAGGATGATCTTTCCCAGCTCCATCCATTTGCCTGACAACTTCATGATGTTCTAGTTTTGGATAGCAGAATAGTATTCCATTGGGTAGATATACCACAATTGTTTCTCTTTTTTTTTTTTTTGTGGTTGCAAATAAGTTTAATGAGTGGATTAACAAATACAAGACGCATGAATAGTGAGGTTCAACTGTAGTCATATATACACATGTGACTGTGCTGGGAGCTGATCGCACACTGCTAAGGAAAACACACATGGTTCTTTAGTTCGTGGAATATAGCACTTCAAAGTCCTAAGTATATTTTGAATCAATTTGCTTTGTTCAAGTTCTGCCACTAGCTACCCGTTTTCTCACTGCCTGTGGTGGTTACTTTCTGTTTTGGCAATTTGACAAGACTAAGGGCATGGAATGGATATAGCATTGCTCCTGCGAGGTTGTCATGTCTATAGGAGGGCTGAGTGTGTGAGATGTATACCCTCACTGTAAGTGTGTTAGTGTGTGAAATCTGACCTCACTGTAAACCTGTGAGGTCCCACCACAGCCACTGTAGACTGAAGTCCCTGAAATGGCAGCAGCATGGCCCAATCCTAGTCCAAAAGCCTCACAACCAGCAGAAAAATGTGTTATAATTTTCAGTCTGTGGCCAAAGTCCTCAGCACCAGGATAACCATATTACAATCCACAGACCTAAAGAAGCTAAATAACAAGGAGGACCCTAGGGAGGATGCTTAGTTTTCATTCAGAAGGCCAAACAAAATAGACAAGGGAAGCAGTTAAAGAGAAGGAACAGGACAGGAGCCTATCATAGTTGTCCTCTGGAAGACTCCACCCAGTGGTGGATCAAAACAGAAGCTGAGGCTCACAGGCAATCTTTTGGCAGAGCACAGGCAGTTCTATGGATGAGTGGGAGGAGAAGGTCCTGGAGGGGACTGGAGCTCCGCCAGAAGAACAACAGAGCCAACGAATCTGGGCCCAGGGGTGCCAACAGAGATTGATGTTCCAACCAAGGATCATGCAGGAAAAGAGGACCTAGGCCCCCACTTAGATGCAGTCAATAAACATCTCAATCTCCATATAGGTCCTTTATTAAAGGGAACAGGGCCTGTCCCTGCCATAGACTCTGTTGCTTACACTTAGATCACTTGCTCTTGGTTGGATGCCTTACCCCATAGTGGAAGAGGATGCAGACAGTCCTGATGAGACTCCATAAGCTGGGGTCAGTTGGTAAGGGAGAAGGGCTCCCCCTATCTGAGAACTAGGGTAGAGGAATTGGGGGTAGGGGGAGGAGAGGAAGGAGGGGACTACAGTTGGGATGTAAGGTGAATATTTTTTATAAACTTTAATTTAAAAATGAATAAATAAAGAAATTTCCAAATGACAAAAAGTCTACTGTTAAACTTCATGAGAGAAATAAATAACCATATCATTGCAGAAAGAGAAAAGACCACTATTTCAAATCCATACAAGTAATTCATGTAATTGCTGTCATAAAATGAAAGGCTAAATATACATTATGGCAGATTATAGCATTAAGGACTGATTTTTAAAATGTTCCACAATTAGCGTTGATGAAACTGAAACAGTCCAAGCAAATTGTGTTTATAAGAAAAGCAAAGATACTAGCAGTGATAAAAATGAGACTGAGGCGTGGGGGGGTGGGGCAAAAGGAGAAAGAAGAGGAAACAGAATAAGAGGAAGCGAAAAAGAGGGTAAATTTTTATTTTAGCAAGTCGGAATAATCTTTGTATGGACTTTTTATTTTAAATCTATAACCCAATTGTAGCCTCTCCTTCAACTCCTGCAAGTTCCACCTTATTTCATCTCCCCCACCATTCCTGTGCCCTAGTATTCAGAGAAGGGAGCCTCTCCCCAATACCAGCACACCCAGCCTATTAAGTCTCATCAGGACTGCCTTCACCCTCTTCCCCAGTGCCATGGTAAGGCTTCCCACCAGGGGCAGGTGATCAAAGAGCAGGCAACCGAATCCAAGGCAGGGAAAGCCCGTGCTCCCCTTACTAGAGGACCCATATGGAGACTGAGCTGCCTATCAGCTACATCTGATCAGGGACCTAGTCCCTCTCCAAGCATTGTCCTTGTTTGGCGCATCAGTCACTGCTGGCACCTCTGGGCCCAAACTTGTTGGATGTGTCTTCTTGTGGAGGTCCTATTCCCTCCAGGTTCCTCTCCTGCCCCACCCACATACATACTCTTCCATAGGACTTCCTGCACTCTGCCCAAAGTTATTTTATACCACTTCATCCAATGATATATCAAAATGCTGAAAGACTTTGTTGGTATATCTTTGCTCTTGTAGGAGTTAAAATACAACCTATAATAAGGAGAGATATCAAGTGCAAAATAAACAAACTATATTCACTTTTATTTCTTTGCTTTAATTTTCTAATTACACAGCTGTTGGTAATTTGTTTATATTCTCTAAATCTATTTAAACAAAAATGCCCCAGTGTTAAAAAAAATACATCTGTTCATTTTAAAAATATATTTTAGTATCATTTCTGGGTCACCAAATTTTAAAATGAAAACCATATATAAAAAAAATCAATGGTTTAGGCAAAGAACAATTTATCCAGCAATTCTACCAGATAGTATCTTAGGAAAAGTGTAACAATATGTTCAACTGAAATCTGCATTTATATTGAAGAAATTTATACTTCATGAAAATTTTAAATTGATATAAACAAATATAATTTATTTTAATAGTTGAAGTATGAAGCTGTTTCCATGTATATTCATATGTTATCCATAAAATTTTGGTTTATGCATTTGAAAGCAAATATAGAATGCATAATGTAGGTAAAATAAAAGCCATTTGGTCTGTGGAATGCACTGTGGATTCCACTGTAATTGCCTTATTGACATAATGATAAATTTAGTTTAGAGAGTTCAAATAAACATCTGTTATCTTCAGTCAGAAATGTGTTCAACCATTCATGCTTCAAATGCCCATCATTTTTTAAGTGGGAATAATTTATAGTCCAATTATACTCTGTCTTTCGTTGTGCTTATATGTGACAGTAGATGAAAAGTTTATTATTATGGTAAAGTTTTAGGAATTCTTCCACAAAAAAAAAAAAAAAAGACCAAGAAAAACTTTAACAGGAGACAATTTTGATTGTAGCAAAGCATTTATAGCACCAACCTTGACTACAAAAGTGTCAGAAGCATATCAATGTCAGGAAACGTTGTGCTTGATGAATTTAGGGTGAACAGCGGTACTGACATCCTTCTTAGAGGATGACGTAACCTAAAATGATCTGACCACAAGTACATTGGGAAAGCAATCATTCTTCTCAAAGATACTTATTTGGATTGCTACAATAAGCTAAGTCATCTGTTCAATTTTAACAAAAATGAGTAACTAGGAGTACCTTGATGTTAGATATTTATTCTTCCGTCTCCCTCTGAGCTCCTTACAGAGAATATGACTTTGAAATGAGCCATCCATTTTGGGAGCTTGTTTCTACTCTCTTTATCCTTTATCTGTCTATAACAATAACCTTCATGCTCACCACATGCCAACTCTCTCTCTATTATATGAAGATAATCATTGCTTGATATGTTAGAAATATAAATGAAAATTATTAAGAACTTTAAGTTGTTCTAGATTTTTCTTTTCCTGAAGTGATATTTTTACGGGCTTGGTATAATATTGGGGGTTTTTGGTGCAGGGAGACTGATTTAATTCTCAGAAGAAATAAGAATAAAAACAACAAATAACATCTTCTTGCACTTCTGGTTCATTTTCTTGGCATGTAATCAAGAACAAAACACAACCATTTCATGCTTTCTTGTCATTTATGTTTCTAGATAAACAGTAAGATGAATCTCCTTATACTCACTCACCTTCTCCATCAGGAAGCTGTATTTTACTATTGGTTTGGACACTTTTGTAACCCAGATGTCAGCACTAGCATGCCACTTTTGAGACTCAGATGAAATTCTGTGCAATTCTGTGTCATGTTCAATGAGAGAGCAGCAGGTGCAGAATTTTGCAAATTCACATCTGGCTATGAAATTGGGTTGCATTCCTTAGTGAACTGCTCGCATTCCCAGCCTTTGATTTCTCTGCAGAGTCCAGGTGAAAATGAGTTCATTTAACACAGAGAAGGTTGTCTGCACTCTTCTTTAATTTCCATCAAAACACAAATCATAGAACTGTTCTGTTCAAATAATTTAAAATATCCAAATAAATGCAAATGGCAGTTTAATTAATTTCTCTGAACATCCATTTCTCTTTTTCATTTTCTGTGCTCTCCAGCCTTCACGTTCACTGATATGTTCAGTTGGATATTTTTATCTAGTACTCTTTTTTTTTTTCTGTCAAATCAGTCTTCTGGATTTCCCTATGCAGCTTTTCATGCAAATACTAAGTTATTAAACAAACATATGCTTGCATAAAATTTAAAATTAAGAGTATAGTGAAAGTAATATTTGCATGAATATAAAGAGTACAGATTTTCTGCTCTATCCATCACTTCAAGTATATTCATAAAACCAATAAATAAGTAGCATTACATACTATAATAATCTTTTCTTTTAATGTGCTTCCATGTAGCAGAGTAGTGTAGCAACAGAGAAGCATCTGACTTCAGAAAATTGCTGAAGTACATTGGGTGGTTACTGTGTGCCAGGCAAACACAATTACTGTAGAGATTGTTACTGACTTAAAATAGCAGCAGGAAAAAAAATACACATTGATGTCCTCAGGCAGGATTGCTTATAGGATTTGGCCATCTCTATACATCTGGTAAATTTTCCAGGCATATTGTCAATCATGTTTAATTGTGTCCAGAGTTTAGCGAGCTAATTAGGATTGTACACTATGAGCATATGTGGAGCTTTGATGTGCAATTGTTTTCAGAGACAAGTAAAGAGGTGCTGAGGAATCACAGAACTTTCCCAGCTCAAGAACTGATAAAAATGGAGCCTCTAAGAACAAATTGTCTTAAGAGTGTTCTGTTCACTCTGACATGGTTTTCAATGGTATTGCAGGTAATAAAAGGCAGGATTTGTCACTTTCACTTGTCTTAAAACAATATATTCAGCTTTCATTTTCTGGATATAGCTATTGCATTCCTTAGCTAAAAATTGCCGTGATCTATAAATGGCATTGGCCTAGGCTTATAAAGCAGCCCAAAACAATCTATTATTATTGTTGTTGTTTTTGTTATTTAAAAACAAAAATTCCAGTGCAGTTTTGGAGCATGCTGTTAATCTTAGCACTTGGGAAGCAGAGGCAGGTACATCTCTGAGTTCAAGGCCAGCATGGTCTACAAAGTGAGTCCTGAGTTCTAGGACAGCCAGGCCTCCACAGAGAAACATTTTCTCAAAAAGAAAACAAAATGAAACAACAACAAAAACCCAACAAACAAAAAAATGTGCCTCTATAGTATCAGTAAACTGTGATGAAATACTTTAGAAAAAATTAACTTAAAATATAACCTTCAATTATTTTTATATTATATTAAATGTATAACAATCTTATAGTGTCACCATTTCCACTGTTTGGTGTAATTTTAAAATAAAGGAAATGCTTTCTTAAAATTTAGGAACACAGACTCCACATTTTTACTAAATATTCTATTACCTTATGTTTGCTTATTTCCTCATCATTATTTTCTAATGAATTTGGATTTTTTACCTAAAATGTGGTTTAAATGGACTGTATGTTATACTTTTAAGAAATTATTTCTGATTGTAGGTTTATTCTTAAACTTTATTTTCCTGTAAAATAAAATTTCTCAGGTTAAATTTTGTGTTAGTGTTAACTGATCTCATAGTCTCATGATTTAGTGTATATGCCAAGCCTGGGTTTCCAATCTTTGGATTCAAGGCCATCTTAGTAAATAAAATATTTTATACTTACTCTATTGTTTTTTAGTAGTATAGTGAATATACTCCACAATTAACTTTATTTTGCTTTATTTTTTCATGTAGACTAGTTAGGCATGCCAGGTTGTAGATCCGTAAGTTAGAATCATCCTGCTTCCACAACTCAAATGGTGCTATAGAAATGCAACAACACTTATTTCTTGATGTTTAATTAATCATTACTTGGTTGGATGATAAATTGTTTCAAATGAAAGAATGATTATTAATTAAATCTGATAGATACATGAAAAATAACATAATAAATCTTTCAAATCATTTTTTTCCTATTAACATTTTACCCAAGGTAACAAGAAATCAGTGTAAATTCATTGGTTATCATTGGTAGAGCAAAGTACATAGAGGCCAGATGTAAATCAAAGTCTGATCAACACGACTCACTACATAAAAAGACAAATAGTCTTCTTCTTTCTCATGCCCATCATCTCTCCATCTACAAATGCACTGCCACACACTTACACTCACACAAACACACAGTGTCAGAATAAATATAATTATCAGAACCTAATATTGAGGTTTTTCCATCTGTAATAAAAGCTAATGCTTTCTGTGGAAGAAGGAGAAATTAAGTGAATGAGGCTATGGCACTCAGAGGAAGGACAGCAGGTCACCGAGAAGAGACTTGATACCCTATGAGCATATACAGGGGGAGGTAATCCCCCTCAGGAACAGTCATAGGAGAAGGGAATAAGGGGAAAATGAGAGGGAGGGAAGAATATGGGAGGATACAAGGGATGGGAAAACCATTGAGATGTAACAAGAATAAATTAATAAAAAATAAATAAATAAATAAATAAATAAATAAATAAATAAATAAATACAAAGAAAAAAAGAGAAGGTAGTGTTTACTATGGGCAAGTGAGAGACTAACATCGGCTTTGAAAGCTCAATTGCAATAGTAAATAAAAAGGTTGTAGTTACCCTCTTAATTTCATATTATTAACAAGTGTGTTTCCTCACATCACCTCTATGGAAACACAAAATACAGCAACTACAAAACTAATATCCCTTTAAAATACTATGCATTAGACACATTAGACTGAGCAGACTGATGAGTTAATCTCCTGAATGTCTTGTCTCATTGTTATCTGTTCTGGGGACCAGAAATGATTTATATATAGTTCTTGTAGGACACATTTTAAAATATAAAAATATATTTACATTTTTTTCTCCAGATCATTTAGAGGCAAAGGTGGAAAAAAACATATAGAACTCATTTAAGATGGAGGAGTGAGTAAAAACTTTCTAAAAAGGTCTCTCTCCATATATTTTTTTAATAATTTTTAATATTTTTAGTCATCAAAACTTCAATTTTAGCATCTTCCTTTAATTTAAGCTTCTCCTTTGATACAAATAGGTTGATAAGGGATACCTTATTTGTTTTTTCCTTATGATAGTCTTAACATTTTATATTCTGTGACCTACTTAAAAAATAATACTGTATCCCTTCATCTGATTTTTGAACATATCTAATTTAATGCTTAATCAACTTACTGAAACTTTAATTTGAATGAAATACTTTGTTCTTATTCATTTTCAATAAATTTTTGCTTGATTTATGGTACTGTGAACTTTAAATTCCTCCTTTTTGTTATTTCATTGGTTCAATTTTGAATATTCATATTCTGATTTTCAGTCTTTATGGTTATGTTCTGAAGATAACAAAGCGGTTTATTCTAAAGTACCCTCATTCATAATAACTTTATTATATTTGGTCATTTTACTTTACTTATAAGCAGCAAAAGCTTTAAAAATAATTAACATAATTATTATGGCTAAACATCCATTTTCCAAATCATGTTGATATATCATTGAATAGTTCCATAAAAGATTGCCCTTGTTCATGAATCCATGTGATGTCCTTGCAATCAATTTTAAGTTTATATTTCCCTATGCAATGGTCAAAGAGCATAACTTTTTATTTGTGTTCTTTGAAACACTATATATTTCAAATAAATGCCACAACATATATAAGCCTACTAGGTTGCCCTCTAATATGGCAGAGGTATTGCTTCGTTTGTTAGTTGTTATTCAGAAGTTCTCCACCACAATAAATAAATAAATAAATAAATTTTTTTTCAGCCACTCGAAGAGGTGCTTGATAACTTGTCTATGTATTTTGGATTTCCATGCAGAAAATGGGAGGTTATCATCCTGAAATTAATGAATGAAACTGAATCTACTGCACCTTTAAGCAGATGGTTCACAAGGAACAATATATTGCCAAACTATTGATAATGCCATGCTCTGAGGACTAAATGCAACCAAACTTTCTTTCAGTTCAAGTCTTAACTTCTATTTTCGTGAAGATCCAGTGGTAAATATTTTTTATATTTTTCTTGGATTATTTTTAATTGTTTATTGTTTTCTTTATCAATATTAGATTATGAAGCTTTCTTTAGAGGTTATATGCCTACACTCCTCATTTACTGAAGAAAACAGATTATGTTTTACTTCTTCTAGGGAATTTTTCTCCAGTTTGTACCTATGTCTTTCTTTTATCTGTTTTCCACCATAAATTTGACTGAAATGTGAGCATTTTTTCTAAATTGTATTCAGTAAAACTGACAGGTCTCATGACAATTTTGCAGTAGATCATTTGCATAACAGTGCTATCCCAACACATTTCAAAATTATTATGAAGAACTACATTATTTAGAGTATGTAATAAAGGAAAATTTTGAAATTCTTCAATACCGTTTAAAGTCAAGTTCTAATATATTCAATTTTAACTTTATAAAATATGGATTATCAAAATAGTTTTACAAATTAAGTCTGTGCCTTAGTTCACTAAGACCATGAAGAAATTATTAAATTAAATTCTTAATGAAGTGGCATCTCCTTGATTATTACATCTACTCTACATATGAGATATTTAGAGTGATTTCAGGTGTCCCTCCATGATTTACCTTCCTTAAAATTAATGTAATGATTATGTAGTGCAGATAGATGGCATCTGACAGTGGAAGCAATCCAGTGTCTTTGAGAAAGAGGTTGACCTTCTCAGCAATGTTGCCATATATCATGATGATTCAGGTTTTGCCATTATACATAAATGTAGAGGACAAGATGACTTTGTAGCCCCAATTGCCTGGGAACTTTGCCAAAAATTGGATTTTGTGCTACATTAATGTAATGGAGACTCACTCTTGAATTGCACTTAAGTTCTATTGAATCCTTTTAAAAGGAAGATAGAAACTCAAATAACCTTGACTGATCATTAAATAGAAACACAGATTTACAAAGTTAAGGCAAAATTAATTGTTAAATGTATTTTTCCACATAGTAACCACACTTCAAAATAAAATTGGTAATTATAATATGTTTTGCAACAATTTTATATAAGTAAGTTATATGACACCAAATGTATAGGATATTTGTATGCTATGTTTTGGGGGTACATTAGAGTTAGGAATCAAGAGGAAAAATAGCACATGAAGTCAATTATCTTGGAATTAAATTCTATATATGGGATATATATATATATATATATATATATAAAACAACTAAAATTAAAAGTAGTCAATAAAGCTGTTACATGAAAGTATGTTTAACACAAAATATGCAAAGGAGACAATGTCAGAGATTGATCTGGTTTCCATGAACGGAATTCACTGATATCATCACTACTGTATTTTGAATGTAACTCTGTTTTTTATTATTCATTATATTACAAAAATAATATATCTGGGCAATGGTGGCTAACACCTTTAATTCTAGAACTCAGGGAGGTAGATGCAAGTGAATCTCTGTGAGTTGGAGGCCAGCATGTTCTACAGAGTGAGTTCTAGGACAGCCAAAGTTACACAGGAAACTTTACCTTAAAAAAACTAAATAATAATAATAATAAATTATTCAAATCAACATACCTTAATGTGAATAACATCCTATCAAACAGAGGAAGCATGGAGATTAACTAACAAATATGAAATGATCAATACATTCGGAAGCTTATAGCAGCAGTTTGGGTAGATTGTCTCATAAATGCCAAAAGAAATTCCAACATTGCTGATAAAGTAATTTTGGATTTTTAGTCTACATATTTATGGGGGAATAAATTAATTTATAAACACTAAATGTGTGGATATGTGTTAGGAAAAGTATCCCTAAGAAACTAATGCCGATTGTATCTGAAGTTTATAATATGATAAAAGTCAATCCTATGAGGACCAGGAGGGTGACATACTGCAAAAATAAGGTCAGAATGAGCTATGGCGTACATATAAAAAGAAAATGAGTTGTCTTTATATTAAAAAGATATCTGGCAGAAAGTTTTTGCCGAAAATAACAATGAATAAATAAAAAAGTGACACAAAATTGTGTTAATCAGTAAATTGGTATAAAATATATTCTTAGAAACAAACATTAGATAAATTTAATTATATCATAAATATGTTATCAAAATATAATCACAAAATAAGATTTGTGCTTACAAAAATCATTCTGGAAAAGTGATATCAAGAAGACTGGAAGAATAAGGTGAACATTTATTTTAATTTTACATAACTCCTGATATACACAATATCCATTAGCATGTTATTAGAGTGATTTTTCAGTATTAAAGTCATGAAGGCAGAAGTACTATGAATGCAGGTGCAAATCATGAAAGTCCTTTTAATCAAGAAATATATCAAATTACAATGTAGATTAAGAGTGATTTAAGAAACAAATGAGTATGTTTTTCAAAATGTAAGAGAAATTCATGTTGATGCAGTTGCAAACTCCGTTAAAGTTGTTTATTTGAGGTTTTTTTCTGCCAAAAAAATATGTAGAATAGAATTTCTGTTGTACAAGAAACACCCATCCCTTTCTGCATTTAATCCAGGAACTGAGTTATAAATGTCTATTGAAAATGTCAGCCAGAATTCTCCATATTTAGGAGAATGTGCAAGAGCATCCTGTGGGGGAAGGTGAATTTAGTTTTAATGAGCCAATCTCTCGCACTTTCTGGTATGCTTTTCCTTCTCTGTTCTGAGTCTTAATGGTTATTGCTGGAATGGTCTCACTTGGCACATTGAGCTGAGATGGATTGCTATTTGCTCACAGGAAAAGTTTTGTGACTGACTCATTATGTAACTCATTGCAATATTTCCCTCATTTAAACAAGCAGAGTCTGGATGAAAATTGCATGTATTGTGCACATTTCTGTTGTATGTGGTTCCCATATAATTTGGTTGCAATGGACTATGAGAAAAACTGTCACTTACAGATAAGAGACTTTCCTTATACCCATACTAATTATTATAGAAGATAATATGGAAAAGTTTTCACTATGGCATTAATATTACTTTAGTCATTCCCAAATATCCTTTTCCTATGAAATTGCCAATACTATGGAAGAAATCTGTGTTGTACGCCAGCTATTGCCTTGAGTTTCTTCTTACTTTTTCTGTATTGTTTTCTACTCTTCTCTTATACAATCCCCCCAAAACACAGCTTTGCCTCCTGACACTCCTCTAAATCCTCTGTCCCACCTCCCCTTAACCCAGATCCACTTTTCCTCAATTTCCATTCAGAAAAGATCAGGCATCCCAGTAATTTTAACTGAACACTACATGACAAGTTATAATAAGAAGCTCAACCCTCATATCAAGGCTGGACAAGGCAACTTAGTGGAGGAAAAGCATCCCAAGAGCAGATGAAAGAGTCAGAGACAACTCCCACTGTGAAGCATCCCATGAGAAGCTGTTAGGAGTCCCATATTAACACCAAACTACACAATCATTGCATATATGAAAGGACCTAGCAAAGACTTTGTTGACTCTGTGATATCTGTTTCTCTGTGTAGCCCAATGAGATCTGCTTAGTTGATTCTGTAGACTGTGTTCACCTGGTGTCCTTCAGCTCTATGGTTCTACAGTCTTTCTTCCCCGCCCCTCTTCTGCAGAGTTCCTAGAACTCCACATAATTTTTGGATATGGTTCTCACCATCTGCTTCTGTAAGTTGCTGGATGAAGATTCTCTGATGAGAATTGTGTTACGCACCAATCTGTAAGTATAGCAGAATATATTTAAGAATATTTATTTTGGCAAGTTATGAGTGGTTCAGTATAGATCCCTGGGCTATCCAGTATCCAGTTCCTGGAAATCCAGACAGTGTCGGCATGGGATTTCTCTCATAGCATGGACCTCAAAGTTTGACCAATCATTGGTTGGTCACTTCCAAAAGCTCTGTGCCAAAATTACACCAGTACATCCTGCAGACAGGTCAAAGGCTTGGTGTCTGGGTAGTTGTCCAATTCCCACCAATGGAATCTTTCCATAGTTACAGGAGATGGCTGGCTTGGTCTCTGTATCTCCCATTAAAGGGGTCCTTTGTATGGTCACCCTTGTAGATTCCAAGGAGTTTAAACTTTACCAGGTCTCCACACTTACCCCAAAGTACCCCTGAATTCCAGTTATGTATCATTATATCCTCTTCTCCATCCCCAAGCTTAATTTCTCATATTTCCATCACAACCTGGTCTCAGTATACCTGGAAAAATATATTCTTTATCTTGAAAGAATGCTGTTCATGTCAAATAAATTTATCTGGAATCCCAAATGGTGCCTTCGAAGGCACTTCTCATCTATTCATTGAGGTCATTGAGGAGGGCATAGGCAACCTAAAAGTTTTCACACACACACACACACACAAAAAAAATACAAATAAATAAAATAAAATAAAATAAAAAACAAATAAAAACGATTCTTTTTGCTAGAGTCACCTACAATTGCCAGTAACTCTCAGCTAAAGTTCAGCATCATGGGCTGTTCCTTGATAGATGTATTCTTCTCAGTACCTCATGGAACCTCCTTCAAAACTGACCATATACTCAGTTACAGAGCAAGTCTCACCAGATACAAGAAAGTTGAAATAACACCTCATCTCCTATCAGGACCACAATGGATTAAAGCCGGGCTTCGACAACAGCTGAAACCACAAAAAGACCACACGATAACAAAAAAATTATACAGTTCTATTCTGAGTGACTACTGGGTCAAGGCAGAAATAAAATTAATTAATTAATTCCTAGAATTCAATGAAATTTATGCCCAGCATGCATAGACTCACAGGACACAATGAAAGCAGTGCTGAGAGGAACATTCATAACACTACTGCCTTAATGAAGAAATTACAGAGATTTCATACTAGGGACTTACAGCAGCCTTGAAAGGTCTAGAACAAAAAAAGAAGCAAACACACACAAGAGGAACAGATGTCAGGAAAAAAAAACTCAAGAATGAAATAAATAAAATAGAACAATACAAAGAATCAAGAAAAGAAAGTTGATGCCTTGAGAAAACAAAAAGGATCCTTTAGAAAGGTATACAAACTAAAGTGCAGAGGGAAATTATCCAAATTAACAAAATCAGAACTGTAGGGGAACATTAACAACAGACACACAGGAAATCAAAAACCATTAAGTCATACTTCAAAAACCTGTACTCCACATAATTGGAAACTTTAAAAGAAATGGGTAATTTTCTCAATAGATACAAGTTATCAAAATTACACACACAACACACACACACACACACACACACACACACACACACACACATGCACACATCTTTTTTCACCACATGTAATTGCCATCGTGGAGGCTTATTGCCAAATATTCCAGCCTTTTTTGTTCTTTCTAAACTCTGGCAGGCTGGTTCAACTCATATGTCTGTCTCAAACTTCACTCCAAGCTGATGAATTCAACCATGCTTCTCTCAGTTTCTGACTTTTTGCTTTCTTTGGCCTCAATCTAACTCTAAGAATCTGTTCTAATCTTCTGGCTCCTTCTCATTCTCTGGATCTAGCTTATTCTCTTTTCAACCTGTCTCTGTAAAGCTCTCCTAGTACAACCGCCTCATGTGCTCTCTGCACTGCTCTCTCAAGTAGCTATCTTTTTCTCTGTCCTCTTGAGTGTTGGGCATATTCTACTCTGTTAAGCCTCTCTCTGATTGGTCACATTGTCTGCCCCTCAATTAGACATCACATTCAAGTAAGGGTGCTTCCTTCTACAAACTCCTGAGTTCCATTCTGATTTTAAAACATCTTTGAAGTATACAGGTTGATCTGATTCAGTAGGGATTCCCCCCCCCATGATCCAATGTCTTTGTTCTTTCCTTTTTCTGTTTATTATGGTGCAATTAATCTTTGTGAATCTACACATAAACTAGACACTTAGGTATGTGCATTTCAGGTCCTAATCCACATCTGAGACCAGGGCTCTTGTCCAGTGAGCTGGCCATCTTGCCCATTTTGAATAGGCTGTCTATCTTGATCCTCATTTTGTTAGGTACCATAGGTTCACAAGTAAGCAATTCCTGCTCTCTTACTTCCTCTGTCTCTTGTCTCTCAAGCATTTGTATTACTGTGGCTATTTTCCTTTGGTACAGCTATCATTTCAATCTTTTTTGAACAGAAAAATATAAAGATTGCAATTGAGAGTATGGAGGGGCTTACTCTGGTTATCACAATTTCAAAAAAATACTGTGATGGATTTTTCCCACAAAATGTCTATCCCTTTGACATTTATTCTCTCTCTCTCTCTCTCTCTCTCTCTCTCTCTCTCTCTCTCTCTCTCTCTCTCTCTCTCTCTCTCAAAGCAGTCCTATGACCTCTCCCCCATGCAAAAAAGTTTTAAGACACATTTAATATTATATTCCATAGGGGTTTTTTTTTACATTTTTAAAATTTATTTTAACTTATATATTTTCATTACATCCCAAATATAGCCCCGTCACTCCTCTTCTCTTGGTCCCTTCCACTCACCTTCTTTCCCCAATCTCCCCTACCCTTGTCTTCAGAAAATGGGAGTCCTCTGAGAAACTCCATCTGGGGGGATCAGGACAGATGCTGGGACTCACAGCTGGACTCTGAGTGGAGAACTGAAAGGAAGTTGTATGGAAGAGTGGGGGATTGAAAGGATGGAGGGAGTGGACAGCAGCTCCTCAGGGAGACAATCAAGGCTGGTGGATCTGTACCCAAGGGGTCTTGCACAAACTGATGCACCTACAAAGGACAATGCATACAGAGAACCTAGACGCCCTGTTCAGATGTACCTGATGTGTACCTCATGTCCAGGGGAAGGGGGATACTTCCGACATGAACTCTGGTTTCCTCTATTTGATCACTTCCCCTTGGTGGTCAGCCTGGATGGCACGCAGAGGATGCGAATGTAGGATGACAAGACCTGTTAGGCTGTGGTCATATAGTGGGGGTGGAGGGCCTCCCTGTCAGAAGTCTTGGAGGGGCAATAGGGCAAAGAGGGAGGGAGGGTGAGGATGGGAAGATTTGCATATGATGATAATAATTGGGATGTAATGTGAATAAATTATAATAAATAAAATATTTTTATTAAAAATGAGGTATACAGAGCTGCAGAAATAGCTCAGTGGTTAAAAGCACTGGGGCTCTTCTAAAAGAACTGGGCTCAACTACTAGCACCCACATGGCTGCTCATAAGTGTCTGTCACTCCTGTTCCATGAGATTTACCACTCTCACACAGACATACATACATGCAAACAAAAAAAACAATGTATATACAATACAAAAAATTATAAAACATGGATACAAATATAAACATAGAAATCTCAAAAGGCCAACAAGCACTTAAAGAAATGTTCAACGTCCTTAGCTGTCAGAAAAATGCAAATGAAAACGACTCTGAGATCCCATCTTACACTTGTCATAATGGCTAAGATCAAAAACACAAGTGGCAGCTCATGGTGGTAATGATTTGAAGAAAGGGGAACATTACTCCACTGATAGTTCAAGTGCGAACTTGTATAGCCACTTTGGAAATCACTCTGGTAGTTTCTTAGACCACTGAGATTTGATCTGACTCAAGACCCAGATGTAGCACTTCCGGGCATATAACCATAAGATACTTCACCATTTCACAAGAACATTTGCTCAACTATGTTCGCAGCACTTTTATTTATACTAGGCAGAAACTGATAACAACCTAGATTAACAACCTAGGTGTCCCTCAACCAACAAGTAGATAAAGAAAATGTAGTAGATTTACACAATAGAATATTACTAAGCTGTTGAAATAATGACATCATGAAAGTTGCTGTCACATGGGTGGACTAAAAGAGATCGGGTGTAGCTAATATGCAGAGAGGGGGTGTTGGGAGGGGACAGAGAGAGAGAGAGAGAGAGAGAGAGAGAGAGAGAGAGAGAGGGAGGGAGGGAGGGAGAGAGAAGAGAGAAGAGAGAGAGAAGAGAGGGGGAAGTACTGGGAGATACAACTGTAATTTGGGACATCTCTGGGAAAGGCTAGAAACTTTGAGCAATGGAAACTCCTGGGAATCTATGAGGGTCACCCTAGATCAAACTCCTATTAATGAGGGATACTGAACATGAACCAACAATCTCCTGTAGCCAGGCAAGATTTCCAGGGAAGGAATTGGGACATCAACCAACCACCAATATCTTTGATTAATAATTTATCCTGCCGACAAGATGCTTTGCGTTGAAGGGGGCACAGAAATTGTGGGAGTGGACAACCAATGAGCTTGAGATCCGTGAGTTCACTCTGCCTGCCTGCAGGGCCAGTATTTCACATTACCCTTCCCTTGTTCTTTCTTTCTTTCCCAGTACCCATTTCTTGTACTTTCCTGGCCCTTCTTTTATGATAGCTCTTAAGTCTTGTTGGCATGAAGCAGAGGCCTAATGTACATTTAGGGCTTGTTTAAAAAAATGAGGAAAGAGGAAAGGAAGGATTACTTACTTTAAACAATAATTCAAATTACATCTTTAAACATAAAATCCATGCATGGCTTAACTGAGTAACTTACATTTCCTTTTTGTTCTGAAAATTTTTACTTAATTAATTTATTCACTTTACATCGTGGTCACTTAAAAGTCAGTACACAAAGATTTAGATATAACTATTTAATTTTTGAATAATGCATGTTTTATTGGTTTACCTTCCTCACTCATCTCCCCCATGCCCTGATAATCCTTTGTAAATGAGCATCCAATCTCTTTCCTTTAGGATTATCATGGCAACAAGAGCCGAAATCTTCCTGACCTCACTGCACTTGTATTTACAGTCCTAGTTTGCTTTCTACTACTGTGCTAAGGCACCATGGCCACAAGCAATTTGAGGAATAAAGGGTTTCATTTTATCTTTCATCTTGTAGTTCACACTCCAACACTGAGAGAAGACAGACCAGGAATTAAAACCAGGAACCTAAGGCACGGAACTGAAGCAGAAGCCACGCCGTGGTGCTGCTGACTGCCTTGCTACCCTGTCTTGCTTAGTGCGTTTTCTTATACTTTCTGAGACCATATTCCCAGTACTGTGAACGTACACGGGGAGCTGAGCTCTCTAACAGAAATCAGGGATCAAGAAAATGCCCTCACATCATGCTAAATGTTCCTAATTCCATAGTCAAATGACCATTCACATGTTATAAAATGTATAGTGTGTGTGTGTGTGTGTGTGTGTGTGTGTGTGTGTGTGTAAAAGTATGCTTTAGCCTTTAAAATAATCTTACTTTTCTTCAGCAAATAATGTAGCAATATTAAAATATGACCACGAGGTTTTGGAAAACATTATCTGTTAAAATAAATTAAAGTCAGTGTTTGAATAAATGTATTTCTTATATGCTTGAGTCCAGAAATTTTTCAAAGCTATATCATACTGATATTATGTTTCAAGACATACCCAGTTAGTGAAAAGTTCATAAATTGTTTTCACAGAAATTTTATTTCACAAATAAATTGAATTTATTGAGTTAACAAAAAATGTACCAAAACATTGTAATCCCTTTTAAGAGAAGAGCTGCCTCTAGTCAAAAACAAAGATATAAAGAATGAAAATTAGCTATATAAATGACTTACATATCACAAAAATTTAGACCCCCAGTATTTCATAGTGAATAAACCTACAATAAGCCTGAAGAAATTTCTTATGAGTGAGTACAAAGAATTAAATTTATGTATTTTATAGCATCTATTAAGGACTCACAGGAATATTTTTAAAAATTATTTCCCCGTAATTAGCTGTGTTCCAGCTGTGTAGTGTGTTGCCAGGTGATTTCTGTACTACCAAAATATTTTTCATTGATTTAATCCATACAAGATTGAAACCATAGTTCATTTTTCTTCCTTCTTCTTAAAGTCTCATTATAAAACAAGATGCAATTCTTTGCTTCAAATTCTTGCATATTCCAAAAGTAATTAATCATTCTTAAGATTTATTGGTAAAGTTTTCAGTACATCCTATGTTTAGTACAAGCTGTGGATTAGAAATAAACATAAACAGCATGAAGGGGAAGATGCAAAGGAATTAGAAAATGAAGAGGAGAAGGATGGAGTGACAGAAAAGAAGCTCGAGGAAAAGAGTAGTTCGTACTTCAGTGCTTTACAAATTGGTGGTCACATTCTTAAAGAATTAGATTAGGAAGTTTGCCACACATTTTTGTGGTAACCAAGTGGAATAATACTTAACTTTAGTCTCTCTCACCGAAGACACACTTTTATTGATAGATTTTACCTTGAGCAATTATATAAAATTTTGTGCTGAAATTGAGATGACATCATGGCATACTTCTTTTATGTAAAACTGTTATTTTTCTTTGCATGTAAATATAAGTTAGAGGAATAAGAAGGAAATTGGTTGTATATAGTATGAATCTTTCTAATATGTGCTAACAACCCTAATAGAAAGATTGTGATTTTTACATTTTAGCACGCTAGAGACAAAAGTTGCAATTAAGCATCTTAAAATCCTATATCCTTTGTATAAAGGGCATCCCTGGGATGGCCCTGGGTGGCATTCTCACAGGAGAATGTGAATACTTATGTCAACTGATTTATTAAGATTACTATTTTGTATAATGAAACACATGATCAAGAAGTATGTTCTCAGTTGAGTTTCCCCACTTTCAGATAACTCTAGCTAGTATCATGACAACATATCACCTTCTTGCGTTAGTATGTTACTTCTGAAAGAGTTCGTCAGTAGTGGTAGATATGATTAGATAGAATTTATTCAGGTAAAGAGTATCCTTAGAAAGTGAAGTCAAAGGATTCCCAGAGTGTGATGTTAAATATCCAAATATATTAAGGAGAAAAAATGGCCCTAAGTGAAACTGAGTACAAGACTAATGGCAGGATATTCTGACCAAAAACTGTTTGTACTAAAATATTGTACTTCTAAGTCATAGTTTTCTAGTCACTTGTCTGTCTATTTTAGTGAGGGCAATTCTCTGCCATTGAATACCTAGTTATTCTGTATATTTTTTATTGAAACTTAACTATAATATATATATATATATATATATATATATATATATATATATATATATATA
>OU015748.1:15940459-15952626 GCA_907169655.1 Acomys percivali
TGCATTATGTACAAAGGAACACAAATATGATAAATACCTGACTTTTTTCATATAAACAGTGGATGCCAGAAGGCAGTACATAATTATTCAAGATGATAAAACAGAAAAAGCCAACACCAATTAATAATCTTAGAAACAGTAAAAATATGCAATTCAAATAAAGGCAGTGAGATTTGAAAATAAGAGAGACAGAAACTGGTAGAACTTGACTGAATAGACAATCATTTACTGAAGTTTGTATACACAGGTTTTCTAGAGAAATTATTAGCTTTAAAATATCAAGTGATTTCTCAATTTTATAAATGCTTATGTTAAACAACAAAGCCATTATTTTTATAATAGATTGTAGGAAATATTTCAATAGAAATATGATGTATGCTGCCAGTTGATTCTTTTAAATGAATATGATATAGAAGAATTGTATTTTTAATCCTCACATATGTATGTCTTGTATGTATGAGATAATGTCATAGTTTTTTATATTTTTGGCATATACCTTTATATTATTACACATAAGTAGAAAAATTACATACAGCAAGAAGAACTATGAGATAATAAGAGGTTATATGACTGTAACATTCAAGGTGTTTTGGCTAATTGCATTTGACATCCTTGTAGAAAGCATCTTTCCTATCTTGGTGAGTCTAAAATTCTGAAAGAGAATCTATAGCTATCATATCTCATCTCTGCCAACTCAAAACCTCTATCTAGACCTAATTGTAAGACTAAACTATATGGTCTTCAACCCTTGAGAAGGACCGAAAGTTACTTGAATGAACTGGAAGTGCAGGTTAACAGCTTCCAAATGAGAAGGAAAAGAAAAATAGTGACAGAAACAGTTCGCTGCTTGAATATCACCCAAAACTCTTTATAACATTCAAATTTAAGACTATTCTCCACATACATTATATATATGTATATATTTCTACTCTAATATGAGGCACTGAACCCATACAACTCAATTATAATTAAAATCTTACTTCCAATACCTTAAAGGGGCTATTGCAGGCTGATTAAGAAAAATAATACAAGCTACTTGTTAGCTGATCAAATTCTGGCCATGTTAACTATCAGCCTATCTGTAATCACAAGAATATACATCCTAGGTATAACAGATAAATATGATTCTGTATATAGATAAGGTATAATAGATAAAGTCCTCATAGCCTCAGAGATCCATATACTATGCCATTTAAGAAGCTTTTAATATCTTAAAAATTCTTTGACAACATGCCATAAATTTTAATTAAAAATTTTATACAATAGTACTTAGTTACCCTGGTTCATAGTATTGTTACTATAATATCTCTGTTGCTACAAATATCTCTTCTCTTATGCAAGAGAAACAGCTATGTTCTAGTTTACTACTAGAAGCTGTGTCTAATAATCAATTTTGTTAAATTTTTGTTCAGATTGCCTGTATAAAATAACAGAAATGTTTGTGAGTTATCTTAAATACCATGTACAATGTAAAAATTGAATTTTCTCTGGAGGGTTTATGTATTCCAATATTTCGTCAGGCGAGATACCTTATTCTTTGGATTTCCTGGATTTATTTACTTTGTTTTTGAATTTTCTTTCTCTAATTTCTTGTTTATCTTACTGATTTTAGAAGACTTTTTCTCCCAATTTTATAAAAATCTCAAAAGTTCATAGGGAACACAAGTTATTGTAGGAGTTTATGGGTTAAGTTTAGGAAAACAAGAATCCAAGTAAAACCATAATCGATAAATTTTTTGGTTGAGTTACCATGTTTCATCTTCAAAAATTATACATCTCTTGCCTTTCCTTTTCCTTATGGAAACTGCAAGACCTTAATATGCTTGCTTTCTATAATCAAAGCATTTCCAAGCACTATGAAGTCTTGATGAGGAGCCAGTACTCAGTGTTTTGTGAAGCAATACAAAAGTTTGGATGCAGCAAGTCTCCTTGGTGCCTGAAATTAGAAGATAAAAAATAACAAATGTGGAGAATATTTGGCCTCATGGTATATAAGACAGGTTGATGCAGAGTAAATGAACAAAAATAAAAACAAACCTTCCTTTTGGATTTTTTCAAAGTGTTGCTTTCTTTGCAATTCATAATTTTTACCAATACAAGGGAAATTTCAAGTGTTAGCACGTGTGTTCTTTTTCTGTTTCCCACTGAAAATGAAGATGGAACACTTTATGCATGCTCTTACACATGTGGCCTCAGCTTGGGACTGTGTGTGGTCAGAACTGTCTTTAATACTGTGCTTTTTACTAAAAAACTATACATACATAAATATATATATAACAACATACTTTGCTGTAATAATATATTATCTATGTATGTAGTTAGTTATATGTTAAGTTGTTAAATAATGTACATATATTATATATTTGTAAATTGTTCAACATCTATATAATAGGGGCAGTTTCTTTTGAAATAAAGCCAATCACCAAGTAAGATTTTAGGAATCAGTAAGACACTAAAAATAGTGATCAGTAAAACTACTCATGTTTCTTGGAAATTATTTGGGATCAGAAAATCAACAGCAATACCAGAAGGCTGAATTCCTACTATATAATCAAAACATAAATGTTCCAACTCATAGAATCTGGTTTTAAAGTTGATCTTATGTGTCAAAACATTTGCAGTAATTTAAAATTTTAATAAGTGATACTCACCTGAAAAAAATATTAAATTTTCATACTTAACAAAGAGTTGCCTTTGAAAAAGTAACTTATGCATACCCAAGACTGTGTGATAGATATTAGCTGTGCAAAGACTTTTGAAATATAAGTTAAATTAGAATAAATAAATTTAAAAAAAAACAACTATAAAAAAAATCTTTAAACCCCTACCCAGATGTAGCTAATGGTCAGAACACTCTCCACACTTGAGTGGAGAGTGGGATATGACTTTCTCATGTACTCTGGTGCCTCACATTTGACCATGTCCCCTGGAGAGGGAGACCTAGTGGCGCTCAGAGGAAAGATAGCAGGTTACCGAGAAGAGACTTGATACCCTATGAGCATAGACAGGGGGAGGTAATCCTCCCCAGGAACAGTCATAGGGGAGGGGAATAAGGGGGAAATGGGAGGGATGGAAGAATGGGATGATACAAGGGATGGGATAACCATTGAGATGTAACAAGAATAAATTAATTTAAAAAATTTAAAAAAAAAGAAAACCTTTTCCATGTGTGCTTCATCTAAGAATTCTTAAGTATCCACTGAAAGTATTGATATGATCAAGATCAAAGTACTTAATATAATGAAAAAATAATGTTTCAATTAGTTCATTTATTTGCAGTTTTAATAATGAATCTTATAAATAAGTTACATCAATTTTTAAGCAACTCATGAATGTCAGCACTATAGAGGTTCAAACCTGTCCTTAGCTAGAAAGCTGAAGTGTCAGACTAATCCAGTGTCCCTTGCTTCATGCAGGGGTGGTACGCAAATCACACTATTTCTGAGCATAATTATTTTAAGAGAAGAGATTATACTTCAATTGACTTTTTAAACCTTCTAATTTATTATTGACACACTTAATTCCCATCTGGATTGAAAAGTGAAAAAACATTTTTCTAATAGAAAATGTAATTTGAAAAAAATTTCATGTTTCTTATATTGCTAAGTGTCTTAGCTTGAAATTTTGTTGGATTTATGTCCCACTAAACATTATTTTTATGCTCATGTTGTAACTCAACTCAAAGTTTCTACTTTATGCATGCATTTTAAAATGCCTTGGTGATTAATATTGTTATATCTTACAAAATATATTATTTGATATGCATGACTCAGTTCTTGTCAGTTAAGTTCCTTTGAACTTGATCATTCTGAGGTTATTCAATATTTCAAGTAATTCAAAAGTAATAGCATTTAAAAACCCCTCTGAATCTCTTCAAAGGCTTAAAACAAACCATGTAGCTTTAAAATATGTAGCCTGCTCTAAGCAAGACTGAATCTAATTTTCCTTACAATTACACCTTTTAATGAATGCAGTAGCTTATGCATGAAATAACAGCTGACTTTGGAAAGGGACTTTTAAAAACCTTAAAAATCTGGAAATTTATAACAATTATTTATTTATGAATTGCTGACTATAATCCTTGGTTAACATTCCATTAACTGAATGTATGTGTTGTAGCATTTCAGAGCTTAGTAATACCTCATTGTACGTCTCATTGATCTTCCTTATAAATATTAAAGTAAATGAACTCTTTCCAGTTTGTTAACATTAATAATTTACCTCTGAATCCTGGAAAATTACTGGAAATTCCATGCCTCTTAAGTAAGGAAATTCTAAACTTTAATTCTCAGAGAAATGACAGGAGTACAATGGTTAATAAATTCAATAACTTCATACAAAAAAATCTATCTTTTTATTTATAGATTTTCCATTTTGCTAAAAATTTGTCTACATATAAAGTTCCATGATTACTATGGAAAATATAATGTATGTGACATAGAATCTAGATCACTTTATTTACATGAAATGATATATGTGTTTTATATTGTATGTATTTATATAATTCAACTAACATATATATGACACATGTTTTAGCATGTAAGCATAATAGAGTTAATGAATTAAATATGGTTCAGTTTAACATATATAGCTATAAATGTACAAAATTGCAAAGAATATGAGATTTAATGTGTATGAAGTCTAAAACATATCTTAAGTGTAACCTATTACATGACAAAAGGAATTAGTTTGGTTTCATACTCTGTTAAATATAAACCTACTATAGTGTTTTCAAAACTGGAAGGAGTCAACAAATTAAGGATTGAGACAAGTTTTAATCATCATCATATTAATTTATTATAGCACTAATTAGAAAAGAATTAAGGAGCCTGATGAAATGGTCAACCAGGAAAGTACTTGCTTGCATGTATATAACCTGATTTGAATTCCAGAATGCACAGAAAATACCTCGATATGATGATAGAATATTTACCCTTGTTATCACAGTACCTGGCCTGAAAAATTCAAGGTACAGACAGGTGGATCCTTATAGTTCATAAGGTCACCCAGCCTAGTCTAATTGATAAATTAAACAAGGGTAATAAATTCTATTTCAAATACCAGTGTGAACAGATTGGCACCCAAGGAATAACTTCAAAGGCTGTCCTCTTTCTTCCACAAGCCAACTCACACGTAGTATAAGTTCTTACAAATGCACAAAAGAACAAATATAAATGTATATACTAAAAAAATTAGAAAGCTGTGATAAGTTAAATTAGAAAATCTTTTCCATGTGTGCTTCATCCACATGGAAGGAGGAGGAAAGAAAGAATGGAGGAAGGAGAGAGCACTAAAGTGACCAAGTCAGAGAGAGAGGGACTGTTAAAATGACAGGACAGAAGAAAAAGGGAATCTACTTTCCATCTCTAAGCTAAGGTAAGAAGAGGACAACAGCAGAGGTTAGGAACCAAGGCTAAACACAAAGTGTGAAATTGAGAATACACAGTAATTTTCTGTATCACTAATATGGAATGTAGAAGAAAGAGGGGGAAGGAGAGAGGGAGAGAGAGAGACAGGAAGACAGAGACAGAAAGGCAAACACACAGAGAAAGAAAGAAAGGAGAGGAGGGGAGACACAATTGGGAGTACACAGTGAATATGGCAGAGGTAGTGAAGCCGAAAAGTCATAACAGACATTATTTAAGCACTAGAGTCATCATTGAATACATGTGTAATACAATGAGAGCAGTCCTCAAGTCCACATACTGTATATTGTTAGAAAAAAATTAATTAAGCCCCAACTTTTCACCACTGAGCTACAGAGCTGCAGAGAGTTTAGAAAGAACTAATCTGAGCCTCGATCCCAGGCCTGTACCCTGGGCAAGTGTCTTGAACTCATGTTTGGCTGGCCAAATTTCTCTCACAAAAAGGAAAATATGGAATCAGGTAATAGTGAGCCCTCGCCATGTGTGACTGAGGAGGGCAGCTCTTCCTGAGGGATGAGCAGTGACAAGACAAGGGGACACCACAGCAGAACCCTGTTCTTACTCTGACATCAACAGAACCTGAGGATCCATAGGACAACAGCTGGCTTCTGGGAGCTTGACATTAGCTCCCCCCACCTCCTGTTTCTAGACTGAGGAAAAGCATTGGGAGTCTTAAGCTCTGCTCTGTTTGTTGTGAAAAAATATTATAAAGATCAACAGAGGCAACCAAATAACAAACAACCTCCCCTCACGTGGTGTGAGACCATGTAACCAAGAAAGCTTGTGTTGCACTGCACTCCTCCTCATGTGAGCAGCTTTCTCAGGAGGCAGGACGTAAGATATGTAGGCTTGATGGATTGGTTTGTTTTTAATTTGAAGTTTTGTTTCTATTTTTACTTTTTACTCATTCCAATTTTCACTTTTTAATACAATTATAATATTCATATATGGATGGCTAAAATTGTACTCATCAATATAAACACAGGCAATTTTTTCCTTAAATGTGTTCACTGTTTATCTCTCTGCTTTATCTCTATTGTTCTATGACTGCTGAGAAATTTACTCCCTCTCTTTCTGTTCTTACTCTTAGGGAAAAATACCTTTAAAATCATAGTATTACACTTGTCCCTTTTTAGGTTACTGTAGACATGGGTGTGAAAGGTTTTAATTGGTTATTTCTGATTTCTTCTGATTCTGTCAGAATGGCACTAGGGCTTTGGTGATATAATTTAATCCCTCTGTTTTAGGGTTAGGTACTACACTACATTCCTGGAACCATGTAGGAAAATACAACTCAATACCTCCTAACCATTCCAACCAGAACACCACAAATAACTCAATGGGGAAGATGTAAGGGACCTAAAATCCCAAGTAGCAACTCAAGTCAAGATCCACAAGTCCCAGAAAGGAAAACACAAAATTTCAAAAATGAAAGTACCAAAATGTTATCTTCCAAAAGTTAAAACCTTAATAATAATGTACTCCATAACAGGAAAGTCAATGAAATCTAAGACAAAGATTCCCAAGAATGACTATAATAATCTTAATTAAATGCAAAATGAAGTAGAATAAAATATTGACAAACAAATGACTAAAATAAGGTAGAAAACACAGTATATGAAAGAGGAGTTTAATAAAGAGATGAAAATATTTTTAAATGTTAGATGTATATGTGTTTAAATTAAATTAGTAAAAGAAAGTGGACCAGCAGAAAATGGGTAAAAGGAAATAGACACAGACAAAATGCATAATACACTTCTATAAAAATGTGCTATTAAAACCATTACTTTATATAATGAATACTAAATTCTTACTATGAAAAGTATAACATATGCATGCATGCAATAAGAATAATGTAGTAATAATTTCTAACCTTTGCATTCAAAAGCTGAGCTTCAATTTTGATTCAGTAAGCAAAAAAACTCCTAAAATATTTGATTTTTAAAGTCATCCTCTATAAATTCTCAATTGTAAGCAACAACTTTTCTAATTTTCCAAGCCAGAAACCCATTACTACCTCCCTTTAAAGTCATTCTTTTTCATATTTATCTAATTAGCATTTAGAAAATTCAAAACATCCCTTATAGGCCTGACTCACATTAGGGAATGATGAAGTGGTTATAACAACACAATAAAAATCATTCTTGATAATTACAGTATTCAGCCTAGAACCATGGGTATTCATGCATAGGTGGTGAATAATTGTGGACAATTAAAGAGTTTATAAAATTTACACAGACTTTCAAATGAAAAAATATCTCCAGGAAATAGAAGGAGCCCGAGTTCTTTGAATGATTCTATCTCTATAATCTTTCAGATTCAGATCATTTTTCAGTGAGATCACAGCCGTGAGGACATATGCATGCTTTGGTTTATCTTCCTTTAGGCATAGACTGTACACCAAATAGTGAAAAGAACTTATAATCATTCACATTCTATTCAACAACGAGCTTTACTAAATTATAAGTAGAAAAAATATTAATTTTTTTCTATAATAAGCAGGGCAATTATTAACAACAGTATTAGGTATTTATGAATATGTATGGTGCTATTTCGTGTAGTTTGATTACTCATCTTAAAGATGCATCATTATTTAAATGATTTGTGGAGGATGATACTATCTTAAAGCCAATTATTTTTTCTTCTGTGTATACAAACTCTAAGACTAGAAAGTGCATAACTTGTCTCAAGTACAAAAATGTTCCTAATAATGTTCAGCTATGACTTGTTTGTTAGGCTACTAGTGTATTGCAATCACTGCACTTTGCCAAAATGGAAATGCAAAAGACAGAGCATAGAGAATATAAGAAGAAGAACTGGATGTTCTAAAAAGAACAATGCAATCCCTTGCCTGTAGGTCCAACTACGACGCAGCCAGTAGAGAAGAGCTATTGGCTATTTGTTGGTATCCAGCCTCCAGACAGATGGCTAAAGGCCAGCCTAAGAAAACAAACAACGAAAGCCAGGGCAATATGGCACCACTACAACCCATTTATCCTACTACAACGAATCATATATATCTGAACACAACTGAAACACAAGAATATGACTTTGAATCTATGATTATGAAGAAGTTAATGACCTTTAAAAAGGAAACAAATAAATCCCTTTAAGAAATAAAGACAAATACAATTAAACAAGTGAAGGAAATGAATAAAACACTTTAAGACCTGAAAATGGAAATAGAAGAAAATAAAAAGAACACAAAGTGAGAAAATACTGGAGATGAAAACCTTACAGAAGAGAACAGGGACCACAGAGGTAAGCATTATCACCCCAAAACAAGAATAGAGAAGAGATGTCAGGCATAGAAGATACAATTGAAGAAATAGCTACATCTGTCAAGCAACTATTAAACTAAAAAAAAACCCTAACACAGAACATCCAACATATCAAAGACATGATGAAAAGATGAAACTTAAAAATAATATAAAGAGAAGGAAGTGAAGAATACTAGCTCCGATGACCAGTAAAATATTTCAACAAAATCATTGAAAATTTCCCCCACGTAAAGAAAGAGATGCCTATAAACATACAAGAGGATTACCGAACAGCAAATAGACTGGACAAAACAAGAGAATCTTCCCACAACATAATAATCAAATCACTAAACTTACAGAGCAAAGAAAAATATTAAGTGATACAAGGGGGAAATGCCAAGTCATATATAAAGGTAGACCTATCAGAATCACATACGATTTCCCAACAGAGAGACTAAAAGTACAAACGGTCTTGAAAAATGTCTTACAGGCCCTAAGAGGCCACAGATGTCAGCCAAACTCCTACACCCAGAAAAGATTTCAATCACCTTAAATGTAGAAAACAAAATATGTTAAATACATCCAATAAGACACAGGATACAAATAACTTCACTGCATCAAAACCAAAAAGAAGACAAACGTACTACGCTCAACATCTAAATAAAAGGAATTAACAACCCTTCATCATTAATATTTCTCAATATCAAAGGACGCTATTTCCCTATTAAAAAAACTCAGAGAAGGGATGTGTAATAGGAACCACAATTCTGCTGCATAAAAGAAATAAACCTCCACAACAAAGATAGACTTTATCTCATAGTAACGTGGTAGGAAAGAGTTTTCCAAGCTCACGGGTACAAGAAACAAGGTGGAGTAGCCATGCTAATATCTAATAAAAAGAGACTTTTAATCAGCATTAATGAGAAAAGTTAGGGAAGGACACTTCATACTCATCAAAAGAAAAATCCACTGAAAGGACATCTCATTTTTGAACATCTATGCCCTAAATACAAGAGCAGGTACATTTGTAAAAGAAACACCACTAAAGTTTAAATCACACATGGATCTCACACATTCATAATGGGAGACTTCAATACCCTGCTCTCACCAGTGGACAGGTAATCAAGACAGAAACTAAACAGAGAAATAATAAAACTAACACATGTCATGAATCAAAAGGAGCTAACAGATGTCTATAGAACATTTCACCCAAACACAAAAAAAGAATATACCTTCTTCTCTGCACTGCATGGAGCCATCTCTAAAATGGACCATATGGTAGGTAGGTCACAAAACAAGCCTCAACCAAAACAGAAATATTGAAGTGGCTCCTTGCATTTCATCAGATCACCATCAGATGAAGCTAGACTCCATAACAACAGAATAACAAAAAACCTATACACTCATGGAAACTGAACAACTCCCTATTCATGACACTGCCTCAGAGAAGACATAAAGAAAGAAATTAAAGACTTCCTAAAATTCAATGAAAATGAAAGCAAAATATAGCCAAACTCATGGGACACTGAAAACAGTGTTAAGAGGAAATTTCATAGCACAAAGTGGCTACATGAAGAAATTGGAGATATCTCACACTAGCAATTTAAAGCATACCTAAAAGCTCTAGAACAAAAAGAAGCAAACACGTCCAAGAAGAGTAGACAACAGGAAATAATTAAATTCAGATCTGATATAAATGAAGTAGAGACAAAGAGAAAATGAATCAAAGAATCAATGAAATCAAAACCCAGATCTTTGAGAAAATCAACAAGATAGACAAACCCTTAGCCAAACTAACTATAAGGCAGAGAGACAATTCCAAATCAGTAAAATCAGAAAT
This sequence comes from Acomys percivali, assembly GCA_907169655.1. Lineage (NCBI taxonomy): Eukaryota > Metazoa > Chordata > Mammalia > Rodentia > Muridae > Acomys > Acomys percivali. Next base: position 15,950,986 of record OU015748.1, read on the forward strand.
GAAAAAGGGGAAATAACAAAAGAGACTGAGGAAATCCAAATAATCATTAGATGATCTTACCTCAAAATCCTATACTCCATAAAGTTGGAAAATATAAAAGAAACAGAATTTTCTTGATTCCACTAGCCAAAGTTAAATCAAGACTAGGCTAACAAAAAAAAAAAAAAAAAAAAAAAAAAAACTAGGCTAACAAGCTAAATAGTCCTCCTATATAGTCCTATAATCCTTAGGGAAATTGAAGCAGTCATTAAAATTCTACCAACCATTTGTAATTCTGTGTTCATAGCAGCCTTACTTTTAATAGTCACAATCTAGAATCAACCTAGATGTCCCCCAACCAAAGAATGAACAAAGAAACTGTGGCACATTTACACAACAGCATACCACTCAGCTATTAAAAATAAAGAAACCTTGACATTTGCAGGCACATGTATGAAACTAAAAATGATTATCCCGAGTGAGTTAACCCAGACCCAGAAAGATATGCATGGTACATACTCACATATAAGTGGATATTGGCCCAACATAGATGTACTCTGAGAGACTCCGCACAGCTGGGGATTGGGACAGATGCTGGGACTCCATGCTGGACTCTGAGTGGGGTGCTAAGAGTGATATGGAAGAGTGGGGGAATGGAAGTACCGAGAGGGTTCAGGAGCTCCACAAGAAAACCATCAAGGTTAGCATACCTGGTCCCAGAGGAGTGGGCACAAACTCTTTCACCAACCAAGGACAATGCATGCAGTAATCCTAGACTCCCTGTTGAGATCTAGCCAATGGATAGCACATTCTCCCTGGTTGTGAGGAGAATGAGGAGGGAGGGTGGGAATGGGAAGATACAAGCAAGTGGATAACATTGAAGATGTAATCTGAATAAATTAAAATTAAAAGCTAATAAAAATCTACAAACTAAAAAAAAAAGCCCAGGACCAGATGGCTTAATCTTAGAATTCTACCAGAATTTCAAAGAGGAGCTAATACCAAAACTCCTCAAACTATTCCACAAAATAAACACAAGAGAATCTCATTCTATAAGGCCATAGTCACCTTAATGCCTAAACCAAACAAAGAGCCAATAAAAAGAGAATTTCAAAGAAATTTCCCTTCTGAACATTGATGCAAAAATATTCAATCACAAATCATATCCAAGAATACATCAAAAATATCATCAATCATAAGCAAGTATGCTTCATGCCAGGTATTTATGGGTGCTTCAATATTCAAAAATTGATCAATATAAGCCCACAATATTAAAAAAAACTGAAAAAATAACCACACCATCATTTCATTAGATGCAAAAAACATTTTAAAAAATCCAACATTTCGTCACGTTAAAAGTCTTGAAAAGATCAGGCATACAAGACACATACCTAAACATAATAAAGGCAATATACAGCAAGCCACTAGCTAACATCAAATTAAATGGAAAGAAATTTAAAACAATGCCACTGAAATCGAGGACAAAAAAAGGCTTCCCGCTCTCTTTTGAGGGTGGACTGGGGGCTACTGGAGACGGAAATAGGAGAAATCAGGTGAGAGAGGGAGAGAAAAGGGGTGCAGCAAGATACCTCGTACACTGTAAACTTTCTGGAATCTATGAATGTGACCTAGTGAGGACTCATATCAACAAAGGATATAGAG
>OU015748.1:15952636-16007851 GCA_907169655.1 Acomys percivali
ACACACACACACACACACACACACACACACACACACACACAATTTCCTTATTTTTTAAGACCCCCACATGATGCTTCTTTTTTCAAGAAAATGCACCTTCTCCAAAAATGTCACATTTGTTTCCCCTATTTTTTGCCATTTTTTTTCCTGTTACTAGTGTAATCCAAACAAGTTGTAACCCATTTTCTATACTATCTCATATAAAGGTAACTGGAAAAGTGGCCAGAATCCTAGTATTAGCACTGTAGCAAGTAAGCAGTCAAATAAAAACTGAATTTGACAAAGAAAATATTTAGTTGTGTGAGGGCTACTTTTTACCTTCTCACATAAGTACAGACAAGAAGGTAGTACTTGGTTAAGTGATTCAGATAGAAGTACCAGTCACAACCATCCCCTAACATTTTGAGAAAGGATCTGCTGATGATGCATTGGTGACTCTTACAAGATGTTGCTACAAAAACATTAAGAATGGAAAGTCCAGAGGAGAATTAAATACTTAGTAAAATAGTACATAGCATTTGTCTTAATAATATATTTGAGGATCACTACATCACTACTACTGTGAAGGAAGATACATATGACACAATGACTATAATTTGAAAACTTAATAATATAAGCATAAAGAAAATAGAAACAATTGACAATCATTATGGATAAAATAAAAATACATTGGTTAAGAAAGGCAAATGCATGAAAAGTATAAATAATTAAGGAGTTATTGTTCAAAAATATGTCATAGTCTTGAAGTAATAAAATAGATTATTATGAATAGTCTTAGTGCCTGATACAAAGCTTATAAAATTAGAGAAAGTGCAATACATGAATAAAATATTAAGATTTATGAAAAAGCTGGTGCAAATCATAAAACACTTTTCATTATATCCAATGATTTTTTTAAAAGAAAGATTTTGTAAAAATATCCTTATAATTTTGTAGAAGAAAATTAGAAGGGTATTCCCTAAGATATGTATGTACTAAGTTGCTAATTATTCAGAAAAGAAATGTTAATGTTAACCACAGCTATTGAAATAAGCTTCCCAGATTGAAAGCAATCTAATCTCTCCATGAAAAATATGTGAAGCACAGATGTAAGAGAAGGTGAAAGCAACACATTTCTGTCACCCACAAAAAAGGCGACAGTAAGTTTCATTAGCATAAACATGACTTGAGAATAGAGCCCTGAAGGCATTGAAACAGGTTAATTTATTTAAATTCATTATTATGATACATGAGTATAAGTACTTAATATTTCTTATACAATTTTTACCTTTAAAAAGATATCTGTATTTGGCAAATTACTATTTATAAGGATAAACATTTTCTTTGATATTAATGTCTTATTATTCTTCTAATTTCCATATGATAGAAATTCAGTGAGGAATACCCTCAGGAAAAGAATATTATCTCCAGCCATGACATCTGAAATTGTGAAAACACTTTTATAAGTTCTTGCATTTTCCAGAGATAATTAAGTCATATTCATGTTTCTTTATCCAGAATGAATATATATATATATATGTATATGTATATATATGTATAATTCACCATTATAACTTTTAAAGAAGTTATTTTGTGGCTACGACTGAAAAATCAAAGGGCAAAAAGGTATCTATTTTTACTTATTTGTATGTCTGTGTGTTTGAATATGTGTATATGTTTGTGTGTATGTATGTGTTCATGTTTATTGTGTGGAGGGTCATAAATATGTGCATAAATGTGTAAATGAATGCACATACATACAGTGGCATGAGCTTGACACTAGGTGTCTTTCTCTGTCATTTTAAACCTTATATACTAATGCAGGACATCCCTCTCCTTCAACACAAAGTTCACCTTTTTGAGCATTTTGGTTAACCACCTTACTGTAGTGCCTGCGATGCACTGGAATGTAGAGGGGCCGACAAGTGCATCTTGCTTTTAACACAAGGTTCTAGGGACCCAAAACATCTACATAGCAAGTACCTGCTGAGTCATTGTCCCAGCATGCATTTCACCCCTTTTGCCGAGTCCTTATGTAATTTCACATTTTATTAAAATTTCACGTTCTTATTTCTTTAAAATCACATTCATTTCATCATGGTTCAAAAATCACACTTCAAAAAACAGCTCTCTGTGTTATTGTTTATCAGCCAAATAATTTTTTACAACCCCACTTTTTCTTATGATAAGTTGAGGAAGAGTTTGGGAAGCTGTATTTAAATCTAGTGGGTATAGGTCATGGACATTAGTTGCATCCCACATATCACAGTTCAGACCAATAAAGATCACAGTTATTCAGATTAAAAATATGACCGGGGTTTGGGTGGACAACTGAGCTGTTAAGCAGTCTTCACATTATTAGTACTGAATAGATGAAAATAGAAAATGTATTGATATTTAATCCTTATAGAAAGCATCAAATATAATAACATGATAATTACAACTTGCCTAACTGGTCTTTAATTTATTTGCTTCTTTGTCAGTCATTTTTTTAAAACTTTAGCTGGAGATGCCTTATTGAAATGCATTTTAGATACTTTTACTGACAGAAAGTAATAATCGGTGAATTTGTGGTTAAAACTTTTATGCACACAAAGAAAACATTTAGTCTAACATATTTATAAGCTCATGAAATTGATCAGCAAGTGCTAATGCCCTATCATACATCCAAACTAAAGTACTTCCATCATGCTTATAACTCTTTAAATGATCCCTATTATACGGTTGTGTGTTAGGAGAGCTCAGTTTCCTTTGTACTTATTGGCTGGTACTCAGTATACTACCCAGGATAGAGGTAACATCCAGTAAATTCTACGAAGTAGAACTTATGTTGCATAACTACATTCATTCTCCAGAATTAGTCACCTATATATTCAGTTACATGACAAAATAATCACAACCATGGCACAGTCTCAAACAATTAAAAGTAAATGACGTGGAAAGCTAATTGGCGTAACTTCAAGTCTACACAATGCTATCCTTCAACACTGTTCAGGTTAGAGATTCAAAAGATAAAAGGCTTTATAGATTTTTTTTTCTTGCAGCGATTTTTTTTTTATGGATTTGTCTAGTTGGTGTTGTAAGTGCTTCTTGTATGTATGGGTATCTTTCCTAAGTTTGGGGAGATTTTCTATACCATCATGAAACTCTAGTCTATGCCATTAACATGAAATACTTTTTAAAAATTTGAACCCCTACCCAGATCTAGCCAATGGACAGGACAGTCTCCACACTGGAGTGGAGAGTGGGATATGACTTTCTCATGTACTCTGGTGCCTCACATTTGACTATGTCCCCTGGAGGGGGAGACCTGGTGGCACTCAGAGGAAGGACAGCAGGTCACTGAGAAGAAACTTGATACCCTATGAGTATATACAGGGGGAGGTAATCCCTCTCAGGAACAGTCATAGGGGAGGGGAATAAGGGGAAATGGGAGGGAGGGAAGAATGGGAGGATACAAGGGATGGGATAACCATTGAGATGTAACAAGAATAAATTAATAAAATAAATTTAAAAAATTTTAAAAAATTTATTGACTTATTCACTTTACATCCTGGTCATAGCCCCATCTTTCCTTGACTCCCAGTCCCGTCCTTTCTCCTACTTCCCCTTCCCCCTTCCCTATTCTGCAGAAAAATATAGACCACTCTCCCATCCACCCCAGATTATTATTAAGTCGTATCAGAACTGAGCATGTCCTCTACCCATATGGCCTGGCAAGGCAGTCTCGTATACAAGGAGTAATTGAAAAGCTGGCAAGAGAGTCCATGTCAGAAACAGCCCCTGCTCCCCTTACTAGAGGACCTACATGTAGCCTGAGCTGCTAGCTAATACATCTTTGTAGGGAGCCTAGGTTTGGTCCATGGGAGGTCCTTGATTGGTATTTCAGTTTTGGCAAGGCACTTTGGGCCATGGTTAGTTGGCTCTGTTGGTCTTCTTGTGAAGTTCTTGTCACCTCCAGTTCCTTTTATACTTCCCTCCACTTTTCCACAAGGCTACCTATGCATTGCTCAATGTTTGGTTGCGAGACTTACCATCTGTTTTGAACCACTGCTGGGTGGAGACTCTCAAAGAACAACTTTACTAGGCTCCTTTCTGCAAGCATAGCAAAATATCCTTAACAGTGTCAGAGGTTGGCTCCCTCAATCTCCACTCTATCTGCCCTATCTTTATTCCTGCACATCTTGTAGAAAGGATAAATTTTGGGCCCAAGTTTTTGTGAATGGGTTTATGTTCCTCTCCACCTATTAAGAGTCTTGTCTAATGAGAGGGTATCCTCTTCAGTTACTATGACTACTGCCACTGGGAGTCTCTGCCAGAGTGCCCCTCATGTTCTCCCAGGAGCTTACCCTGACTTATGTCTCCAGCTTGTAACAGAGATATGTAGCCCCACCACCAACTGTTTTTCGTTTCTCTGCAGGCCTTGTCTCTGCTCCCTAGACCTCACCCTGAGCTTTCCCCCACTTCACCTCTCCACCTTCATATCTCTCAGCATTCCCTCTCCTATCTTGTTCCCTCTCTTCAATCACTGCCTCTGTTTTTTTCTATTTCCCCTTCAAAGTGATATTTGAGCATCTTGCCTTGAATACCCCTTGTTACTCATCTTATTTGGGTCTGTGCATTGTAGTATGTTTATCCTGTACTATGTGGTAAATTCCATGTATAAAGTGAGTACATACCAAATGTGTCTTTCTGGGTCTGGACTACCTCACTCAGGATGATCTTTTCTAGTTCAATCCATTCGCTTGCAAATTTCATGATATCTTTGGTTTTAAAAAATGAGTAGTATTCCATTGCGGAAATGTGTCAGTTTATTTATCCTTTCTTCACTTGAGGGCTATCTGGGTAGTTTCCAGATTCTGGCTATTACAAAAAAGCTGCTCACTTTCTATTGTAAATAATGCTAACAATATATATGAACTTTAAAGTGCCTTTTTTTTTTTTTTTGTCAGTATAGTGGGGGATTCCAAGATGGTAGTACCCAGTGCATATCTTGTCTTGGAAGCGGAGGATTGGAGACTGCAAAACCAACTGAAGGGAAGGAGCTAGGGAAGATCCCCCACATCGTAGACCCCCAACTTTGATCAATTCTTCCTGGTGGGACAGCCTTTCCAGTCCACATAGAAAGAGGATGCAGGCAGTCCAAATAAGTCTTGATATGCTGAAGTCAGAGGTTAGGGGAGGAAGACACTCCTTTCTGAGGACTGGGAGAGGAGGGGTTGAAGAGGGAGGTTGGGATGGGATGCCATTGAGGGAGGGGCCTACTATCAGGACGTAAACTGAACAAATTAAATTTTAAAATAAATAAATAAAACTGTGTAGCACACTGGGAAAAAAAGAAAGTTGCCTTTTCATACACATATGTCATATGTCAGTATATAGCATATCAATAGTTTGACTCAATATTTTATGAGACTAGCATGAAGGTTGCAGACTAGATAATATTATCTTTAATTTATGTTCATATTTTATAAATATCATCAGGCCCCAAAATACTTTAGTAATACAGTACTAACTCTCTGTAAATATATTTAGAAATAACTGTGTAACATGAACACTTCATTATTCTTATTTTGAAAAAGTATTCTGTGTTTAAAATAACTATAATTTTTCTACTCTACTTCTGCTATAATTAATAGATCCACAGAGATAAGAAATTGACTTTATTTTCATTCAAAAGAAAAAAAAAGGCCTTCAGTGGGATGCATTAGAAGAAAATTGAAGAAACCTTAGATAGATAGATAGATAGATAGATAGATAGATAGATGGTAATAGATGCATAGATATAGTTAGATATATTATTTATATTAGTATACTTAATATATTAGTTTGTATAATTTTATACATTAATTTAATTCTATATATTCAATTATAGTACTAAGAGAATAAAAATATAATAATTAAAAATAATATTAAATAAATACAAAATAAAAATGAACAAGATTGTTTAGCAAGTAAGGACACTTTTTAAGAATTCTAATGACCTGCATTTGATCCCCAGAACTGACATTGTTGAAGAAAAGACGTGAGTCTCACAGGTTTTTCTCTGACCTATACACGTACCATGCTATGAGATGTCACAACATATACATCCTAACATGCATACTCATTTTCATATACAATAAGAAATAAATAAATATAATACAATTTTAAATAGATAAAACACAATTGAAGAAAATATAAACATATTTTCTTGAAAACCAATATAAAGGATACAGAATTACCATATTGCCTATATTGTAATTCACCAAAATCTATTGTACTTCAAAGAGCTATGTGAAAACTCAAAAGCTGTTAACCAAAATTTAAGCTGCACAGTGTTTGTAAAGACAAGCTTTGGGATACTCCTGCTGTGAAACTGAGGGACCATCTGATCCATGCCCATCATGTTCAGTGGCCCTGTGTACTTTCAGCCTCCCTAGAGGTTCACAGTACCAGAAATATCTTACCACAGAGACCTTCAAAATAAAAACACAGCCATACATCCTTCAATATAACTCATATATTTATCTCTCTCATAACGCTAGCTTCACACAATATATTTGCATTCAGTAACATATGATTTGTTTTCAACAAAATCTCCTACGTCAACAATCCTTCCTTAGAACATTCCCTTCAGTTTTTCTCTAGGAAGCCGAGTTCTCATGGACAGTGACCTTCAGTTAGTGCTTGTTCCCTGTGCAGAAGTAGTAAAACTGTATACTAAGAGCATAGACTTATAAATGCAATTGAGAAGTGCTAGTCTCATAAGTACGCAGTATAGTCATGTTTTTCAATGATGAGTTGTACAGAAATTGGGAGATAATTGTCAAAGGGTAAAGATTTTCAGTAGCAGAAATATAGAAAGATAATTCAAGAATGATTACTCTCTGTTGCAGTGACTACAGTTATTAATAATGCAATATGCATTCAGTTCTTTAATATCATAATCATAAAATGGAAATAATTGCATATTTATGACTTTTAATAAGTTTATGTTCATATAATTATATTCTTAGCTTATTTATCCACATAACAATGCGTGCATAATCAAAATGAAATAATTCAATTGTTCATTTTAATATATTTTTCAAATTTTCTTTCCTCAGGCTTTTAACCCTTAAAATAGGAATTAATATAGATATAAACAGTATTCATGTTTATTTTACAGTAATATATGCATAATTGTTTAGATGAATTTATCAAGAAAATAGTGGCTGACACATTCTTACAAATATTCTTTTTTTTTTTTACAAATATTCTTAATGTATTTCTTTGCCAAATTTTGCCAAAGATTTTATAAATGAATATTTCTACCTATTCTTAAAGGTGAATAACATTTGCTTTAACATGGTACAAGATGAATTTTCATTTTATAGCTCTTTGAATCTGGTACCAAAGTACATTATACCATGTAAATATAAAAGATTATAGTTGAAATATCATGACCTCTCTTCACTTGTAAGGATGAGCAAAGTAGCATATGACATGGTAGTATCAGAAGTTCGTTGAGCACGGGAGAACTTTTTTTTTTTTTTACCCTTTGGTGAGCTTAGCAAGGGTAGCTCTAGTTCAGAAATATTTAATCTCCAAAAAAGCCCCCCAAAGGTAGTAGCCTTTTGTTTTTAGCCTCACAAATTTAAAGAAAGAAATTCATGGACACAGACTTTGTTTTGCATTCATAGGTAGGACGTTGAGAGGAGTGGCGAGGAGAGAGGGACAGGGAGGAAGGAAAAGTGGAAGACAGGAAGACAAGAGGAGCACTCACAGAGACTCTGTAGAGTAGACGGAGTCATAGAAAATGTAACACCAAAAAGATGCTAATCCAAGGCTTCCTAAAGGATTGCTGATCCTGGGCAAGACAGGCCATGAAGTGGTCATCAATCTTGTTGACCCAACCAGGAGGGTTCTCTGTGCCTCATCTCAATTTCATTGGTTTTCAGATATAGTCTCTAGGACCAACAGCCCTACTACATCAGTTTCTATGTACTTTTCATAACATATAATAGTTTTAGAGATAATCAATTAGGTGTATTAAATATAGTATATTGTCTTAGGCTATGTGCCTCTTTCTGCTTTTTATCTTTTAACAAAAATTGTCTGTGCCATCAGTATCATTCTTATATTAATACTAAATGATTTTAGGCATACTTCCAGAGAAAAGATAAAGGAATAATGGTCAGGAAAAGCCTGGGCATTAAATCAGAAGGTCTAAGAGCACCTTTAAATGGATTTTCAAAATATAATGCATACAGAAAAATGTATTTCTAAAATTTGTCCTTTGAGTCTGAGTTACTTTTGTCATAGTATGATCCCATGCAGTAGTGTTACATTCCTCCTGCCTTATCTTGTTGCATAAGATGAGTTAATATTAAGAATCCTGGATAAACTACTAGGCTAGAAATCCATCAACATGAATAATAAAGAGTTTTTAAGTAATGCTTTCCATTTCACAGTTAGAAACAGTCCCAATGTGAGGTCTTAGCGTACCAGCACACTCTGATAGTGAGAGTATTTGCTGGCGTGTTCCCAAATCGCTTCATGCTGAAAGAGCTTTGCACTTTGTTTTTGTTTTTTTTTTAAGAGAAACTATTATGCTTCTATTCTGCTGTGCTGTGCCCTGGTTTTTCTATTTCCCATTCTTTTCTTTTCTTTTTTTTTTTCATATTCTCACTGCATTAAAGAAACAGCTTCATAAAAGAACACACCTATTCTTTTTTTTTTAATTTTGAAAGACAAATATTAAATAAATTAGCTACTAATCTAGCATATTACACATACAGCTTAATATAAAGAGATTAAAGTAGTATTTAAAATCAATTATAGATAGTCAATATTCAATTGCTATTTACAGAATAACAACCCTCATCCTTAAACTATTCCTGATAATAGAGTTTGAAATTGTTCATTAGCAAAGGCTTTAGGACATATTAGTATTACATTTCAGAAGAAAGGGGAGAGAGAGAGAGAGAGAGAGAGAGAGAGAGAGAGAGAGACAGAGACAGAGAGAGAGAGAGAGAGACAGAGAGAGAGAGAGAGAGTCATTTGGACTGTGTGATATCTGAAAAAGATGAGTAGGTTAAGAGTTTTAGACATTATAGTCTAGAAAAGAAGATAAAGCGGCATATGTATCATTAGTATTTATTATTTTTATATCCAATGAAGCATAAACAATGTCAGTATGTTGGAAGCTGAAGGTTTACATTAAAGCCAGGGCAGCAGGTAGTAGTAGATGACAACAAACCATATAATTAAAACCTAGGGATATGCCTTATTATTTTAGTAGTGATGAAGTCAAGTATCTCTGTGGTAGGAAAACATTGATATGACTTTTATGTTCATAAAAATCAATGCAATGACAGAGCAAAGGTAGAGACAATTAGATCATATATCTGGCAATAGTAGTTATCCTAACAAGAATTGATTGACTTGGGAGGAAAACAGATGTGAAGAAAGTCGTCAGATTAAATTCTATATCTATTAAAGTAAAGATACACAGACACAGACACAGACACACACACACACACACACACACACATATGCACTCACGCACTCACAAGCACACACACACACACACACACACACACACACACTTTGTGTTCCATAAGATGTATTTAAATTGAAATCTCTCAATTTTGCAAAACTTGACATTTATTTTTGGATTTGGTTTTGCTTTGGGCTTCCTTGTTTATTTATTTTTTTCTATAGGTAGCTGGAAAGACACACTGTAGGACAGATCCTTGATATGCCATTATAGGATGTGTATCATTTCTAAAAAGAATAAAAATGTAAAAATCAATTAAAATATGAAAAATTAATCCAATGGCTGGATTGTGATATGGTTTGCATAGAAATGTTTTTTCTTTTACCCATCCTAGCTCTCAAATAAAGGCACAGAGATATATTTCCTTTATAGATAAACTTAATGACACTACGCTGGGCAGATATTTATCTATTCTAACCCATGTATACAAGCCTGGCTACTTTCTAGCCACATGCCCCATTTTATTTGACATCTTAGACTTTTTGTTTACTTTTTAAAATATTTTATTTATTATAATTTATTCACATTCCATCCCAATTATTATCCCCTCATTTTTCTCTTTTCTTTCCCACCCTCCTTTTCTCTTCTGCCCTATTCCACTCCCCTAGACCTTGGATCAGCGGTCCCCTCCCCCACTGTCTGGCCACAGCCTATAAATTTCATAAGGAAAATTCTTCTATGTGCCTGCAAGGCCACAGTACCAGGGCATGGTGATAGTATCTTGGGCAACAGAGTTCACATCATAAACAGGCCCCACTTGCCCCCGACCTCAAAGTGGAAAATTAGCTATCCATTGGCTACATCTGAGGAGGAGGTCTAGGTTCTCTTCTTGCTATGTACTTGGTTGGTGCACCAATTTGTGCGGGTCCCCGTGTGTCCAGATCTCCAAGCCTGATGGACTCCGTAAGGAGCTCCTGACTTCTCCGGGTCTCTCAGGCACCCACTCCTCCATATAACTCTCAGTGCTGCACTAGAGTCTGGATCAAGTCCCAGTATCTGCCCCAACCTCCTGCTGGATAGAGTCTCTCAGAGGACATCTATGTTGGGCTAATACGCACATACAAGTGAGAATATACTGTGGATGTCTGGGTTATATCACTAAGAATGGCCTTTCCTAGTTCCATCCATTTGCCTGCAAATTTCAAGCTTTCTAGGTCTTAATAGCTGAGCAGCATTTCATTGTTTAAAAGTACCGTAGGATTTTTGTTGTTGTTGTTGTTGTCTGCCTGTTTGTTTGTTTGTTTGTTCTAACCCATTCTTAGGTTGAGGGATGTCTAGGTTGTTTCCAGATTCTGGCTATTACAAATAAAGCTGTTATGAACATAGTTCAGAAAATGTCCTTTTTATATAGTAGAGCATCTTTCAGGTATATGCTCAGGAGTGGTATAGCTGGGTCTTGAGGTAAAACCATTCCCAATTTTCTTTAAAAGCACCACATTAATTTCCAAAGTGGTTGTATAAATTTGTCCTCCCACCAGCAATGGAGGAATGTTCCCCTTTTCTCCTCATACTCGCCAGCATGTACTGTCACTTGAGTTTTTGATCTTAGCCATTCTAATAGTGTAAGGTAAAATTTCATATTATTTTTTATTTTTATTTCTCTGATGACTGAGGAAGCTGAACATTTCCTTAAGTGTTACTCAGCCATATGTCATTCCCCTGTTGAGAATTCTCTGTTTAGTTCTGTGCCCCATTTTTTTTTAATTGGATTATTTGATTTGGTGGTGTTTAATTTCTTAAGTTCTTTATATATTTTAGATATTATCCCTCTGTCAGATGTAGGTTTGGTGAAGATCTTTCCCAGTCTGTACACTGTCATTTTGTTCTGCTGACAGTGTCCTTTGTCTTCCAGAAGTTTTTCAGTTTCATGAGGTACCATTATTAATTGTTGATCTTAGGGCCTGAACCACTGGTGGTCTGTTCAGGAAATTTTCTCCAGTGCCAACGAGTTCAAAGTTTTTGCGGCCTCCAATCTTCTGCTCCCTAGACATGGTACACACTGGGTGCCAACATCCTGGAACCTCTTCACCATCTGAGTCTTGCCTTGGATATTCCTGCTACATCCTCCTGGCTGTGTCCTCATGGCAAACTCCTACTCTCTCTTCTTTCTGTCTGTCCCTCCCTGAGAACTCTGACTGGTGAGAAGTCCTACCTCCTGTCTTCTCTCACCCAGGTATAGGCTGATTAGATTATTTATTATCCAATCAGAGATGATGGAGAACAATTTTTATAAACCAATGAAACAAGAGATTCTTCATAGAAATGGCAATGCCTATGTCCTGACAGCAACTAGATCTCAGGACACAGCAATCAGCATGTCAGTACATGTACACAATAACATCCCCCAACAGGTTTGTTTGGCAACAACCATGTTGAATTTTAATTTTGGTTTAACAACTCTGGTGAAGTGTATCTGTCAAGTTTTCTGATGTCCTGAGCAGATCTTGTCTGCTGGACCTTGGATGTGAGGACCTGAAAGAATGGAGCAGATGATAGGATAATGCTCTAGACAAATTTACTTCAGTTTCAGTGTTCTTGTGTACGTGAATGTAACAAAGAAAGCGATGACCCAAGGAAGATTTTTGAGTACACAAAAACATGATCAGAGTTCCTGTGAAAGTCAGACTTCTGGTGCCCTATATTTGACTATGTCCCCTGGAGGGGGAGACCTGGTGGCACTCAGAGGAAGGACAGCAGGTCACCAAGAAGAGACTTGATACCCTATGAGCATATACAGGGGGAGGTAATTCCTCTCAGGAACAGTCATAGGGGAGGGGAATAAGGGGAAAATGGGAGGGAGGGGAGAATGGGAGGATACAAGGGATGGGATAACCATTGAGATGTAATATGAATAAATTAATAAAATTTTTAAAAATTCTTTTAAAAACATGATCAGAGAAACATTTAAATAAACACCATACTAAATATTAACAGAGAAGCTAGAGCCCAGAATATTCTCAGGACAAATTAATTTACATTCAATTTCTTGGCACATACTATAGATTGTATGTAGAATAGCATAAAAGCAAGGCAGAAGGCCATACAGATTCAGGGTACACTGACCAGATTGAGTTCTGTAGCTATGTTCTGACAATCAACAAGAATAAACATGTCTTGTGAATTGATTGTAAATGCTTATCACAGGAGGCACAAAATCAGGGCCAGGAATAAACCAGGGGATTAAACACACTTCAGGTAAAAGGCCTTTTGCTTTTTTCCCCTCTCTCATTGTTTACCATGCATTATTCTTTTGACCCTGTTCTGACAGTATCAATTACTAGAATATACATGTTTGTGTGTTACTAGAATATATATTATAAAATATGAATTTTAAAGAGGAGTTCTGTTTTGAATATATGAATATTAAGAAAGTTTATAGATTTGAAATAAGATCTAGGATTAAGAAATACTTCAGAAAGGTATATGTGAATTTTTAACCTTGGAAATCATTAATGGATGAAATGATTTTATGCTATATAATATCACATTGTGCTCTATGAAAACATGGATCTATGATTTGTAAATATAAAATGATACTGATAAAGATAAAATTACTGGATGAGTTAATCTAGGATACATAGAGAAAACAAGACACTAAAGACTCTGGGAGCATTTCATTATATTCAGGACATTCCCCAGTTAAGTTATAGCAAAGACATTAAAATACTGGTCAGTGATTTTTTGGAAGTTCCAGAGAGTTTTGTGATATATATATCACAATTAAATATATATTTAATCTTTTAAATATATAAAAATTTTATTTATATAAGAAATTGAATATTTGTGATATATATATATATATATATATATATATATATATATAACACAAATATACACCCATCAAAATAACTAAAATCAAAAACTGAAATGACAGCACATGATGGCGAGGATGTAGAGCAAGGGAAACACTCCACCATTGCTGGTGGGAGTAGAAACTCTTACAACCACTTTGGAAATAAATATGGAGTTTTCTCAGAAAACTGAGAACAGGACCACTTCAAAACTCAGCTATTCCACTCCAAGAGATGCTCCACTATACATCAAGGACATTTATTCAACTATATTATATTCATAGCATCTTTATTTTTAATAGCCAGTCTATTAATTACAGCAGAAGTTGTGTATGGAAATTACAGTGATTTTAAAAACAAAATACTTATTCAAAACAAGAATAGTTAAGAGGTTAAGTTACACAGTTATTTCTAAATATATTTACAGAGAATTAATACTGTAATACAAAAGTAATTTTTAAAAGGTAGTCAAAAAACAGAACGCGAATATAACATCTCCCCAAAAAACATGAAATAATGATTTCTTAAATTCAAAATTATTAAATAAGACAACTAGCACACCTTCTAAGATACGCTGGATTTTAGAAAGGAATGCTGACTTAGATCAGCATGGAAAGGTCCTAATTCCAAAATGGAAGACAGGAAAGAAACCAAGACCAAACAAGAGAGGTAACACAATTTGCTGATCCCTCTCCATGGAAACACCTCTGAGAGACTGACTGATACATAAAAATCACTCCAGCCAGTACTATTACAGCTATCCAAGGCAAATAAACCTTTGGCTACAAAATCATCAGCAATTATCATGCCATTCTCTTAAGTGGTATAGGTAAAATTTTATTTTACTGAGCATTATCTTTAACTAAACTGTGCTCAGTGCATAGTCAATACATATGCTAACACATAAATGTATACTTTCTTTGAAAGTTAATATTTTTCATAGCAAGAGAACTAGACACCAGGAAAGACAAGTATCCCAGGTGACCCTACCTCACAGAAGGCCTCAATAACTGTTTCTTCATAAATCTGCTTCTGGGACCATTTCAAAATGGCTAGTTAAGTTTTCCAGCATCACAGACTGCTCCAGTCAGGACTTCAGTTAAGCTCTGAACTTTCACAGCATTAAGGGATTGGGCAGCAAATTTTATAGCTAATTTTCTTAAAACTGGACAATATTCCATTTTTATTCTTTCCCCAAAAGAAAAACTACCTCCCAAATCAGAAGGAAACAATTCCAGAAAACTATGGCGCATTCCCAGGATGGGGTTAGATGGAATTTGGTCATTTATTTGGGTGATAGATGTTTGTTATTATTTAAAAGGGGTTTGTTATAGTAATGATAAGTAAAGGGGTAGATTACTGAATTTACTTTTAGACCAAAAGAAGGCAAAAATATTACATTGTTATAGATCTTTGTATATTGGTAGATAATTAACATTATATTTGGTCACAGCATGCTAAGGTATTGTACCTATGTAACTCTTAAGAAAATGCAATGTTCTGGTTATTCTGAAAACTGCCTTTACAAACTGTTTAGGATAAGTAAGAAATACATATTAACATCAGATAATCAAACTTATGGTCATGTTAGATACTAGTCTAGTGAATTACAAAAATATGTTTTCTAGATAGACAGATAAAAATAGCTAGAAACAAACAATTCAGAAAAGATAAATAGATGGTCTTCAAAAACCTCAGAGAATTGCAGAATTTGCATTTAAAGATTTTATTATTCTTTTTCACCAAGAGTCATGTATGCTCCTGGTAGCAACCCCATTCTATTTAAAAGAGTACCAAATGTTTAATATGTGTCAAACAAGCCACTGGGTGAGAATATGCCCTAGCCTCAATTACAGACATCATACTGTTTAAAACTAAACAAACTGGATACAGGACAGTTGATTGCTGAGCTTCTCAAAGACACGGTAGGCAAGTCATTTATGATTCCTGCTTCACAGACATGTGTGGAAAATATTCTGAGCCAAAAGGCTAAAGATGATGCTCCAACATTATAAGAAATTTTGGGGTACATTTCAGAAAGCCAAAACCTCTGCCATTGCTATGCTTTTGGAATGTGCTTACCTGAACTTTCTACATATTTAAGTAACATTAATTCTTATGGAGCTGAAGACTAAATAGTTATAGCTTCACTGTTAAACTTAAATTGTTTCAGATGATAGAAATTGATAGGTAGCACAATACTTTATCCAGGTGTGCCAATTATACAAATGCAAATCTTACCTAATAATCTTCATAATTGTTATTATTACATATAATATGTTATTGTAAGAAAAACAAGCCTTTTATTAGACTAAGACAAGGAGATATAGGCATATGGTTATTGAGTAATTAAATGCTGAATTCTTACCCTCTCCCCCATATCTGGCTCCAGTCTTTGTTCTGGAAAATCTCCTGTCACAATGTTGTATGAAATCTGCACCCAAATTGTCACCTGATAGACCAGTATAGCAGCTTTACAGCCAATCACTGAATAGGGCTGGACTTCCACCCAGGGCAGGAGGAGAAGAGACTGTAGGGGACTGAGCCTTGGGAGAGGTCCCAGAGACATCAGGAGAGAAGATCCCGAGCAGGAAAGCAATACAGTGCAAGTATCTCTGGGCTGTAAATTGAGAAGGAGTCAAGTTAACTTAGAGGGTTAAGATTAAAGTAGTAACTGCTCAGTTCTTGAGCTGTGACTCTCATTTAAATAATATAACAGAAGCTCAATTATTTGTATGATAGCCAGGTTAAGTTAGAAACAAACAGTTTCATAAAAAATAACTTTAGCAGGAGACAGTAGAGTTTTAGAGTACAGTACAGACAGGTGTAGTTTGGTGCAGTTCAATTCATCTAGTTCAGAGGCAGTTTTTTTTTTTTTTTCTAAACAGAGCAGTTTAGTGAGATTCAGAGAAATGCCAGTTTGAATCAGTCAGCTTGGAGAGGACTTTTGAACCAGAACAGTCGAGTTGAACCAGTCAGAGTTCAGAAAGAAGTAGAAAGCGTGGGAGCTTATTCGGAAGTATGTTTTGAAGTCTAAAAACATTCCAGGATTATGTGAGCAGATGGAGGCTGGAACTTGAAGCCTTTAAAATCCAGGCTTGAAGAAGATTCAATCCTATGGAAGTTAGAATCTTCCAGTCCTAGGCATATGGATAGTTAGATAGGAATGCTCTGGGCTTAGCCCAAGCCATGTATTTGTAAGGCTTGTGTAGGGCTCTTATCTCACGCCCTCTTCTGAGAAAATAGAAACATTTCCCCAAAGCTTTGAAATCCAGTCTCCACTCTCCTCTATGTTACAGTAGTACCGATGAGAAATAGAATAACCTTAAATATTACAAATTTGCACATTACTTATTTTCTTCATGAAATGTGAACTATTTGTCACTTTGGTGGCATTTTGCTTTGTTTTGTTTTGTTATAGGACAACCATATATCTCAGGCTGGCCTTGAATTTCCCCCTTTCTTCTTCAGCTTCCCAGGTATATTGGACTCAAATATAGTGAGTGCCCAGCTGTTTATGGTGATTCTTCTTTGCCTTTCACTTTCCCTGTTTGACATTTACTATCATTACTTTTTAATTACATGCCTGCTTTTATTAAACATAAAATGTTTTTAAAAGTTAATTCTGGCAATGTTGCAGTTTGTGATAGACAGATAAGGGAATCAAAGCTAGGGAGCATAAAATAGAAATTCTCAATATTACATAGGCTACCGTTTTTTCTCTATTTAATTTCAGTGATCAAGTTCTATTTGAGGCTGATCCTAATTTTATTTTCATAGTCGGGATGATATGAACACTGAGCTATGTAGAGAAGACCTCACATAACTTCAATCACTGAGGGTCTTTAGGGTAACTTGCAGTAACTGTTCTCTCATATTTTCCTGCAATATACATGTGTATAGTGTATTGCTTATGTTTTAATATGGTAATAATATCTCTAGACAATAATCTTTTCTTTCTGCTATGATCAGTACTTTGGGGGTCTCTGAGGAAGAGGCAAATCTCTTATCTTTCAATTGAAGCTGCTTCTATGGGAACTATGGGAATTATATTTTCTTCCCCCCCCCCCTCTCTCTCTCTCTCTCCTGTGTAGTGTGTGTGTGTATGTGTGTTTGTGTGTGTGTGTCTGTGTGTGTGTGTGTGTCACTACCTCCCTCATCTTTCATCTACACTGTCACATCCAGTTCTTTGATTCTGACATACCTCTATTTCTTTAATAAGGAGTCTTGTGGTTACAAGGGCTCCCTCCTGCAGACAGTGCAGAGAATTTGCCCATCTCCAAAGTGCCCTTGGTCATACAATAGGAGGCATATTCACAATGTCCAGAAACAAGCAATGTTGGTTGAATAAAGAGAAAAATTATATTCTTTGTCATGCCATCTAAATTACTTCTTGATCTTGTCCCATTCATTATCTCTTCATCATCTTTTACCTATCTTCATTATCAATCACATTCCTGCAATTGCTGCAAATTTCTAAATATTTATTTTGTTTGTTTATTTGGGTGTCTTTTGTTGTTTTGATTTGTTCATTTGTTTGTTTTTTGGAGGAGATAGGGTTTCTCTTTGTGTACCTCTAGCTATCCTGGAACTCACTCCATGGAGCAAGATGCTTTGAATTCACAGAGATCCACTTGCCTCTGCCTCCAGGGTGGTGGGATTAAAGGCTTGCACCACCACTGCCGTATTGCCCATATCTATAAAGGGTGCTTTATAAGAGTGTTCATTATTAGAATGCATTGCCTTATTCACCTTTCTTTGTTCATTCAACTATTGTATATACCACCTATTGAGGTGTTTGCTGTAAATTTCTAAATTTGAATTATGAATGAAAAACAATATGCTTTAGTATTTTTTTATTCATACCAAAAATTCCTACTCTGTGTTTTTAGTATTAAATGAGATCATTACATCTTTCTAATAACTTGCTTTCAAAGCCTCTTTAACTATCTTTCCCCAAATCTCACTTTACTTTTCCTAAGAGAATCTACTCTGTTTAATTTGTATGTGAACACGGCATCATAACCTTGTATGATGGTAGATTTGTGATCCTTTCTTCAAACGTATATCACCTTGTTATTCTTTAATCTCTCCTTCCCAGGCCCTCAACTATTCATTTGGAGTTAATTGCTATTAATATTTAAATGTGTCTGCCAGAACTGCATTATCAACTCCCACTAGATGTGATCCCTCCTTTAGAAAAAAAAATCCCAGCACTAGCAATATTATGACTTGCATTCAGAATCTCTCTAGAAGCATTCTCTAACCTTGGGAAAATCAATAGACCTTCAAGGCCTTGGTTTTCTTTGATGTAAAATGAAGTTGTGAGACTAATAAATGCTGAGTGTAAGGCTTGTGTGTATGTGCGGGGGTGTGCGGGCGGGATGTGGTATTTGGTGTGCATATGTAAGTATATGATATGGTGTGGTTGTAGTGTATGGTGTGTGTGTGTGTGTGTGTGTGTGTGTGTGTGTGTGTGTGGTATGGTGTAATTTGTGGTGTGTAATGTGTGGTGTGTGGTATGTGTCTGTGTGTGTTTGTGTGTGTGTTATTCTGTGAAATCTGCTTTCTCATACATTTCTGATAATCAGTAAATTTATGTCACTTACAATATTAGAAGGACCTGAGAAACTCTGAGTTATGTCAGAGAAATTCAGAGCTAAGCACCAATTAAAATCAGTAAGAGAGATTTTTTTTAAATGAGAAATAATTAAAAATAGAAAAGAGACTTTTGTGTAATACAGAGCTCAATTCTAAATGCATGGAGTGAGAATTCGCAATTCCTAACTGGGAAAGGGGGCATGTAAAACATCACTAATGGAAAACACATAGGAATTCTTGTTAAATTTATATAAATAGTACATATATATATATAATTGGGCAAGAAATGTTTGATGTCCTGGCCTAAACCAAAGATTTTGCAGAAGACTCTGTCTGAATCCTAGTTAAGGGAAGTATGACATCCTGTTAATGTAATTTCAAAAAGCTATTTATATATCAATTGAAATGTTTTTAATTGTTCAAAATTTAAGTAATTTTATTAGAGACTGAGAATAAATATGTAACAGGGTAGTGCTCACAAAAATGTATCTATATGATATAGTCAGGAGAGAAGTTTCATAAAGTTGAGTTCTTAGCCTCAACAGAAACAAACAAAATAGCACTTGCTGTGTGACTTGTGCATTGATATCTTTGATATAGCTGCTAAAGACATATTAATTTGTGATTATGTGGAGAATTAGTTATATGTAGTTATATGTATTATCATATATACATTATAGAAATAAACAATACATGAAATATCTGATATTGTTATTATAATCTTATTTTTATATATTTTAAAAATATTTCTTTTTTATGTATTCTTACGTATTTCATCCCTAATGTAATTTTCTGTGCCTGCCCACCCCAATTCTCCCCTCCAAACCTCCTCTTAAACATCCAGTCCCCACTACACCATCCCTGGGGAAAAGAGCAGGTCTTCTAGGTACATCAACCGAATACAGCATAACAAGAAGAGTAAGACCAGGCACAGTTTATTACATCAAGGCTGCACAAGGAAACCCAGTAGGAAAGAAACAATACCAATAGCATGTGAAAGAGCTGGTCATCGTCCACCCCCATTGTTAGTAATCCCAAAAGGACAATGATCTACAAAACCATAACATATATGCAGATCCATACAGGGTACCTAACCTATGAACCCATATGGCTTGTCAGTTGATTCTGCGGACTGCATTGTTTTGTTGTCCTCCATGACCAGTCAACCTGCAACATCTATTCTATTTCTTCTTCCAGGGAGATCTTGCATGCTCCTTAAGCCTCTCTAGGCCTCAGTATTGTAGCACGATTACCCTTGACTTTACCGCTGATATCTACTTATAAGAGTATATAACATATTTGGTGTTTCTGGTTCTGGGTTACCTTACTCAGAATGACCTTTGCCAGTCCCACATATTTACTGGCAAATTTTATGATGTCACTATCTTTCAATAACTGAGTAATAGTCCATTGTGCATGTGTACCACATTTTCTTTATCTATTCTTTGGTTTAAGGTCATCTAGGTAGTTTGCAGTTTTAGTTATTACAAATAAAGTTTCTGTGAACACAGTTGAGCAAGTGTCCTTTATAGAAGAGTGTCTTTTAAGTATATGCCCAATAGTGGTATAGATAGGTCTTGAGGTAGATAGACTCTGGTGGAGTAGGAGGCTTCTTAGAGGTGTGAGCTGGGATATGATGAGAAAAAGAATAGCAGCGTTGGGGTTCTGCTACAAAGGCACTGGTGTGGTGTGGGGGGTGGCTTATCTAGTTTTCCAGTGGCTAGCCTAGCCTCTGGTGGAGTAGGAGGTATCTTCCAAAGATTTGGGCCAAGATATGGCTAATATCATATCTTAAGCTAAAATAATTGCCTTCAAGGCAAGAGAAATAGTTATGGTTCATTAGATAAAGACTTCTGTTGCAAAGGACAACAACCTCAGTTCAATCTGTATTACATACTTGGTAGACTGTGAGAGTGGTCTGACTTCTACCCATTGCCATGGTACACACACACACACACACACTCATATAGAGAGGCACCAAGCATACTATATAATAAATATAAAAATATAATAAGAAACATTGTCCTTTAGGCACCCTCAAGCTAAGTGGGATATTAAAAAAACAAAAGAAATATCAAAAATTAATAATGTGGAATTCATAAACATATTTAAGCAAACTTCAGATACTTTAATATAATATGACATTTAAACTGTTTCAATAAATGTATTATGGAGATTGGAATGATTTAATAGTTAAAGAACATATGACTATAATTTTATTTCTTCTTCTGCAGTTCTAGTTAAGATTTCTTTGTGTATGCAAATAATGTCCCATAAGCCATTTAGGGAAAGGTTCCAGAAAGAAACATAAAAATAAAAATGTTTCTTCTCCTGCGGTTTACAATGAGAAAATTAACATCTGCATCCATAGTTCTGTGGGAATACTTGGAATGAACTGAGAGCGAGCTTCTCCCAGTGACAGTTTGTTCTAAGTATTTTCCATGCTTGCATTTAGTACTTTCATTTATAATGTTTAAAGGAAGCCAATGTCTTTCCTAATGATTATACTGATTCCTCGAGCATTTTTTTTTACACACAAAGTGTTTGTTGATGCTAATGTAATCTTCTACAGTTTTTGAAATTCTGATTTACAGATTAAATGCATAGTTTATTGCCATTGTTTCCTCTGTTGGACTGCATGAGGGAAATATAATGTGACATACCTGTGTGATATAAAGTCATTTTCATGTCAATGTGAAAAGCAAAGCTGTTTACAAGTTAAAGGATTTTGTTTTGGTTTAAGCTCTAAAACTGTGAATGCCAGGGGATTGTTCTTGGCAGGCAGCTTTCTTCCACCTGTTCTTAGATGAAACAACACAAATATGAGCCATAGGCAATGTGATTTTTTTAGCTCTAAACAAAAAGTGTTTACTTTCTAACTGTGCAATGGCAAACTATCACTGTGATCACTTAGATGGTAAATAGTTTAAATATTTCTCTTTACAAATCTGAAATTTTTTCCTAAAATATATGGGCAAGTTTATTTTGATGGAACAATCGCTGTAATTTCTTTACTCCAAGTAAATAAGCAAAATGAAAAAATGGGCATTCAGAGAAGAAATTCAAGTTAAATAACATTTTAATAAGTATAACATTTCCTCTTGTGTATCTTGATTGATTTATAATTTGAATAACTAGAAAAGTTGGCTATTTCAGATAATTTATGGAGAAGAGAGTCATAGTAACTTAGAATTTTTCTGCTGAACTCTTTTATATATGCTGTTTATAAGTAAAGCTATTAGGAACCTTGGTAAGCATGAGTTTGATGGTTTCTTAAACAATGTCAAACCTAGAACATTCAACACTAAGTTCTTTTCTTGATTGAAACTATTCTGATTGAAAATCAATATGATGAGTAAACTAGGCAGAACCAGTGGGAAGACATTATGCAGCTGGATTATAATTTGAGACCAGAGTGATACTGACAGTGGCACTTTTCAGTTGGAAAAAAACCCTGAAATTTAAGTGTAGAGTTTGTATTTTCTCTTTGGGAGATGATAAAAGAGCTGCCTATATAATGACAGTGACAAAGTCTGAAAAGGAAGAGCAAATCTCTGTAGAGGGTCATGATAGCACACAAGTCATGATTTCTCCCCCATTCCACCTCCTACACATGCACACACACAGAGTTTCTTGGTTTCTGAGTTTAAATTATGGTATCTTAGTAACAAATCCAGGGGCTTATTGAATACTAAGAAAACAACCCATATGCCCTGATTCTTACATTTCTTATATAAGGTTGATAATACTTGTACATCAAAAGTGATAATTTATTCAGCTTAAAATAAGTAAGAATTTTATTTATCACTATTTAAGTATGAAATAGTATTTAGTTTTGAAGTATATTTCTTATTTCAAAACAGGAAACGTGTAATGGATGCATGAATAATTAACTCTCTTTAAATACATATTTTAAATACTACTATTCTCTGTTTAAAAGCATTTTATATTAACAAATGTTATGTGCATGCACACACACACACACACACACACACACACACACACACACACACACATATACCAAGTGAACATATAATGAGTTTGGAGGTAAGAAGCAGTCATCAGATCTTTTGTCATTTGAAACGGGAGACATGGGAGGTTAAGAGCAACCATGTGATGCCAAAAATCAAACCAAGGTCCTCTGCAAGGGCAGCATGTACTCTTAACTACTAAGCCATCTCTTTTGCTCAAAAAGTATTAACATCCCTAGCAAAGACAAACTTTAATATTTAATCTGACAATATAAGAACCAACAACATCCAGTAATAGCTTATAGAGCAAATAATTCATTTTAAATAAAATGAATATAAGTGAACTCATACAATGTTTACTTTTAATATGAACATGATTTATAAATAAAAAAGCATGTTCAACTGCTTAAATATTGAGTGCAAGGAACAGTACTGAAGAACATTTATCACTCTTTATTCAATATTTTAATCATTGACTGTAAATATTTGGTAATTTTTAGAAACAAATATTTGAACCTAACCCTTTCAGAAATAAAATAAATAGTTAAAGTATGAAAGCTTACTTTAAAGAGGTTTGAGTAAAGGAAAAATAGATTTCTATTCACTATTTTATTAAAAAGGAGAGCTTGTGTCTTCTCTAAAACCTCCCAACAATATGTTATTAAGTTCCTCTTGGTATTTTATGGTATAGTACAATGCTCAGTTCAAGGGGTGAAAATATCTTTCAACTCTCCAGTTGCTGAATAAAATGTATGAAAACACTAGTAATATTTTTGCATTTTCCTATAGGATTGTCAGCCTTTCTTACATGGAACCTGATTAATTCAACTCCTTATTGTATCCTAATTTTATTTCTATGTTTTTCAAATACTAGCTATTCCACAGTTTCAGGAACAGGATTGTTATTTGATACTGACATTGACAATGCATGCACATCAAAGAGTTCATGTAGCTCTATCGGAGTGTAAATAGCCTATCTTCCTTAGCTCTGTGGGAAAGTAGTCAGTTGAACTGCAAACTCCTTAAGAAGAAACCATAGGATGTAGAAGCTTCCAAGCTCATTGACTCTGTCCTCCTACCTGATTCTTCTTTTCATTCACTTTCTTCTCTTAGACTCCCCTTTCCTGCTGTGTTCACCCTGTGATTTTCCAGGATCATCAAAGGGAGCTAGATAAAGATAAAATTTTTATAGTGTAGTAATTAGAGTAACAGGTAGAGAGATCAGTGAATACATGGCTCAGTGCTAAATTCTTGCAGCTGTTTCTGACTGTGTCTTTGCCAAGAATTGGAAAGCAATGCCTGACTGTTTCACAGAGCTGCAAATAATCAGCTCTCACTTTCTGCTTTGCAAGGAGAAGAGTAAAACAATTTACATATCTCTGGGTTGTTGAATCTGAGACAGTGGTCAGAAACTTGGTGGGATTTTTATGTACATTTTGAAACTGTTTATTAAAAAACAGGATTGGGTTATATGATAAGCAAAAGTGTATTTAAATCACAATCATCTGAGTATAAATCATCTGTTGAAAATTAGTATTCTCATTCACACAAAGTTATTTTTAGCTCATAATTGTTTCAATAGAGTTTCATAACGAGATTATCTGGGGAAATTTACAAAAGTACGAATGTCCTTGGATTTATCCCAGCACTAATTCATCAGAATCTACAATGATAGATTTCATCTAAACAATTTGAAGGATCTTAAATGCAATTATTCTACTCAGGACACTATGAATCACTGGTTTAGTCTTAACCAAACTTTGCCTATTTCTAGCTAATTTGCTACATCTATTTATTCATCAAGTTTAGGGCTGTTGACCTTAGATTTTTTTCTATTTCATTTCTACTGCCTATACTCTTCATATAACTCCTTCTTAGAACTGTACTCTTCTCTTGAGTTTTAGTACAGACAGATGTGACAAAATAGTATGTACTTGGTGACTTCAACAAAAAATACTAAGATTTGAACAGCTATATAAACTTAATATTTGAAGACTAAGGAGCCAGAAAACATCATGTGAGCTGAGGGTACCCTTTCTAACTTGTCCCCATAAGGAAAGAGGAAGAGGAGTGAAGGAGAAAAGCAGAAATGAAAGAAGGGATGGAAAGAGACAGCTTCACTGTTACATCTTACAGGAGTACTCTCCTGTTCTAATGGCACCATTTTCATGAAATTAAGCCCCATCCTAAGTCCAAATGCAATCAAGTGAACATTAGGACTTCATCACATTAAATCAAACAATAACCAATATATTTGGTTTTATAAGATGCAACACATAGTATAAAAGTATATTTATTCACCAAATGTAGTTATTCTCTTGGAGCTTACTTCTAAATAGGCTCACCCTTTTTAGTTCTTTGGAACTCTGGCTGGCTGTTTCAGCTCAGCTCCTCTGCCTCAAACTCATCTCCAATCTGACTGATTCAATCTGGCTTCTTAAGGCTTCTCATTGAATTGTTCTGCTTAGCTCAAACTAACTTGGGCAATATGTTCTAATCTTCTGGCTCCTTCTCATTCTCTGGGTTCAACTGCCTTTTCATGGGCTCACAAACGAACTCAATTCAACTGCATTGCACTCACTTGATTGAACTCACAATTGCCTGCCAACTGACTGACCACAACTCAACTCACTGTACTATCTTCTCTACTGAACTCTCACTGTACTTCAGTGCTCTGTATTGGCTTCTTTTCTCTCTGTAATGTGCCCTACTTTACCTCTCAACTCTACTGTTCTGCTCTTAAGTATCTTCTCTTTCCTGTCTGTTCTCATGAATGTTGGACATACCCTGTTCTGTCGAATCTTTCTCTGATTAGTGATGTTGTCTGCCTCTCAATTAGACATCACTTTCAAACATGGGTGCTTCATTCTACAATGCAATATTATCTTCATAGTTTGTGATTAAAGGTATGTAGCAAGGGGGTGTCAGTACTGAAGCCACAGGGATTAAAAGTGTGACATTCAAGCCTGATCACACAGACCTAGAATGTCTTTGGATGTGATTTCTTGTTAGAGAAGCCATGTTGCTGGATTAAAATTCCTCTGCAATGTATGAAACCTTATAAAATTGATTTGTTATCACATGTTGTATAATATGAAATTAAATATACATGTTTTGCTTTCACACATTATCACGTTAGTTTTTCAGCTATTCAAATGCTTTACTCTCTTCTTTATTCAAGCTTTTGATCAGTTTTGCAAACAAGATAATCAAAATAAATTGAAGCAGAAAAATAATTTATTCAAAAGACAAATAACTGGAGAGTCAACATAAAATATACAGAATAAAATATATAAAATTATAGGGGAAAAAATCAAGCACCCTGAAGTTTAGTAAATACCTAAAGCTTCCACTGCTATTGGACACCTTTTTTAAATTGGCCCTAATTTAACTATTACCAAAATAATCAACTTTTCATCTGAGTAGGTGACAATAGTTCCAGTGTTAAGCCCAAGTCTCTAGGAAATAAAAATTAAATCTATTTGACCTTTACCACTCCTATAGTATAGCAAAAAAATCTAATTCATATAACATATTATATGCTCAAGATAGGAAATTGATTCACAAACTAAGTGATTAAAATGATGGCAATTTGAGCAGCCTACAGCATGGCTGCTTCAAATTAATGAGAACTCATTTTCTCTTTATGAGGTCCATTGCTTCCAAGAGACAGACAACAATTACTTGGAATTCAATGCAAAATCCATTCTCACATGACTTTGGAGCCTAAAAAGATACAAGTAGTCTCTTGGTCTTTTTAAGCATTGAAAATTAAATCTCACAATTGTGGGTATTAAAAGTATATAACCTTGGACTGTTTCCATTTTATTCCTGCTTCTTCATGTTGAAGTTGAAGATATAAACTCTTGGCTTTCCTCTCTTACCACATTGCCTACATTCTTACTACTTGGTGACATTACCCTACTGTCATGTTCTCTGCAATCATAAACCAAAATAAACTCTTTTATAAGTTACTGTTGATAATCATTTTATCATAACAGTAGAAAAGTAAAAAGACACTAGCACAAATATATACTTAATAGAAATGGACAACTCATTTCCTGTGTTGGTTGTATAGATATAATTTCATGATTTTTATGCTTGCTTGATTACTGTTCCATGCAATTTCACTCTAACACCCAACATCTTAAGTTTAGGTTGTTTTAGGCTCTGAAATTTCTTAGGTAAGAGAGACCTTCATTACTGTGTTATTTGAGCACATGGTGATTCTGATTTTATAATTGTGGTATTCTAACATTAACACTAGGTCTTTTCAGATATATAAGAATAAGAAAATGAAATGTTAGTCTTCTTAAAGCTCTCTACTTGTTCTAAACTTTGGTGATCATTCAAGCCAGAAGCAAAACTCTGAGTTTTCCTAATATATATAAGAAAGTCAAGCTGCTGTCTGGGTTAGTGATTCATCAATGGAGTGGTGACTTCTGTTTCTAGTAATGTGAAACACTAGCACTGTACAGGGTAATAGTCACAGTTGTAGAACAGTGTGTGATGTGCTATGAAAGGATACTTATGAGTAACCATGTGCAGGACAGCCTTCTCTTCTACTTCTTGACCTGCAGAATTATGAAGAGTCACTTATGACAAATGCCAGGATGAGGAAACTGGAAATCCTCATAGACCTTGACCCAGTACTTTCTCTATTTTTGTTTTAGCTGAAAACAAAGCCCTATGAAACTCTCAAGTAGTTAGTCATCATAAAATGTGCAGATAGAGGTGACACCAGTAGCACAAGAGCAGAGAAGGTATTCTCAAACTGAATGAGGATCTTTCTGAGTATGACAAATGGTTACTCTCTCCAAGGTTAAAGAATATAAAGAATACTATACATAAATATTGACCCATTTAAAACATCAAAAAGATATATTTTATTATAATATATTTATATTAAGAAATCCAAAATTCATTATTTCCAATAACCAGTTGAGCAATTAAAGGTCACAGCAGCAAAACAATATTCACAATAGGTGATTTTAAACCTATCCTTTTACTTACATACTTTATGATGTCTCTATGATGAACTTAGCGAAATGTAAGTGAAGTATCTTTGCCTTAAAAACTGTCTTTTAACAATAATTCACATGTGATAGACTGTGTTTATTAAACTATATTTTCATTGACCACATAATAAAATTAATTATTCTTGCTACAGAATATGACATATCTTTGATAACATCTTCTTTTAAACAGAGTATACCTCTCTAAGATATAGCTACCATATTGGTCTCTTTCTCTCTAAAAAGGTTATGCTGCTACTGAAGTAGATTTTTTCTGGTGTATAAACCAGGGTCACTAGTAAACATTTTTATATCTCTTTTCTCAGATAATCAAAGATAATTCCTCATGATAAAAATGAGTTGAGGAAGGAGAATTACCAGAAAGAGTAATAAAAATGAATTTGCTATCTTGTTTCATGGTATATAGCAAGATTTTATATTTACATGAATATAATATTATATCATTAATATTCAGAACATTAAAATATGGAAAATAATCATACTTTGAGCTTCTGTACCCTTTCATAATCTATTGACAAATTGAAATAGCATTTCTAGATGTGAAAATGGTGATATTCTATTTTTTAAAACTAAAATGTCTCTACAACATTCAAAGTTTTGATTTATTGTAGTCTCTAAGTAGAACTATCTAAATATGACAGAAGCAGCAATGATACTGAGTACTGGGTCATAAAGCTAAAATCCATTTAGCTTTGACAAAGAGTAAATGGGAACTTTTTGAGGTAACTGGTAGGTAAAGTTGGTTATGCTTAAGGTCAAAATTGAAACAGATTGTCTCAGAACACTTGTATTTCTATTTTGGTGGTACTAAGCAATAACTGTGACAAATTTTATTCAGCGATTTAAAGGATTATATATTGAATGAACTTCCCTGAAAAGGATCTCCTATATTTTTGGCATAACGTTATTGCTCTCTCACTATGTGCTATGACACAACTTCAGATATTACTTTGAACTTGTAGTTCAATCAATGGTAAGACTATACATTGTAGTGTTTTTTAAGAGCCATAAACTAGAGAACTATTAAAACCTAAGAGTGTTATAAAGTCTGAAAAGTTATTTATAAGATTGATAAGCTGAAGAGCGAGTGGGGATACTTCACATTTATGGAAAAGTATAGTAGAGTTCTATTAGGAGGATTTCTATTTCTTGTAATGTTTACTTACATATTATAATTTGGAATAACACTTCATTGGAACTGTTAAATCAAGTGAAAATGAATGAGAAAAAGACAAGACAATAACTGTGAAATCAGAGTCTGTAGAGACAACATAGTTAATGTGTTCTGGAGTGCTAGCATCCTTCAGGAGGAGGCTTAATTTGTTTTTCTGTTGCTGAGACAAATGTCCTGACAAAATTATTTAAGGAATAAAGTGTTTAATTGGCTTACAAGTCCAAGTTACACCTCATCCTTGTAAAGAAGGCAACAGAATTTGAAGTACCTTATCCATTTAGTCAAGGGCAAAGAGCAATGATTTAATGCATGCAGCTCTCATGCCTTCTCTCCCCATATGCAGTCCAGGATATGGTGCTCAGTGAATGGTGGCACCCAAAGTGACTTCTTTTCCCCTGAAAGCAATTCAAGTACTCCTACATGGGTATGCTTTAGAAGCATTTGAAACCTATCACTTTGCTTACCTTAAAACAGTTTGAGGTAGCCTAGATGTTGCCAGGAGCTAACCTGTCTTATTGTCAAAGAATCTTTAAAGTAAAAAAACATCTTTTAATAACATATTCTGTAGATATCTAAGGCTTTGGAAGACCTTATCAAACTATTTTACCTTATCTATAAAATCATATCTATCTGTTAAACCAAGGACATATGTTCTTGTGATAAAATTAGACTAGTAATTGACATGACCATGATTTGATCAACTAACAATTAACTTATATAAATTAATTATTCTAAACAGCTTGCAAAAGCACTTTCAGAATACTGGAGGTAAACCTTGTATTATTTTTGAGTTGTATGCTATAAGACCACATATTAGAGTAGAAATATATATAATATGCATGAAGAATAATCTTAAGTTTGAATTCTATTCCAATTTATCAAAATTAAACTTATTTTGCATCCATATACAAATTTCTATACCAATGAATTAAAGATAACCTTGCAAGTAACAAGGACTTAAATTGGAGAATAAATCCAATAACCAATTTTTTTTGTCCAATCATCCCTATATATTTCTATATTCCCCTTTCTTTCTTTTCAACCCCTATCTCCAAACATAAGAAAGATAAAAGAAAAGAGAGACATCCCTCAGTCCAACCTTGTTTTCTTTCTGAATAAGACCAATAATAACTTACCTTTTTTATTTATTTAAGTAATTTATTCAGATTATATCTCAATTGTTATCCCCTCACTTGTATCTTCCTGTTGTCCCCTCCCTCTCTCTTTCATCCTATTCCCCTTCCCTAGTCTGTGACAGAAGGAGACCTCTTCCCCTACCAAATGATCACAGCCTATCAGGTCTCATCCTAGTAGTCTACTTACTCTTCCTCTGAGTCCCACCAGGCCTCCCCACCAAGGAGAAATGGTCAAATAGGCAGCATCAGAGTTCTTATCAGAGTCAGTCCCTGCTCTCCACACAACTGTGGAGAATGTGGTGACCATTGGCTAGATCTGAATAGGGATTCTAAGTTTACTACATGCATTACCCTTGGTTGGTGCAGTAGTTTGAGCAGAACCCCTGGGTCCAGATCCAAACCTTAATGCTCTTCTTGTGGGTTTCTAGTACCCTCTGGATCCTTCTATTTTCCCATTCTCCCTTACCTCCCTCACCTGGAGTTACAATAGGATGCCACAGTATCCATACCAATCTCCTCCTTATTGAAGACATTCAACGGACATCTCTGTTGGGCTATGGTCCAATTATAAGTGAGTATATACAATGTATATCTTTCTGGCTCTGGGTTAACTCACTCAGGATGATCATTTCTAGTTTGATCTATTAGACTGTAAATTTCAGGATTTCCTTGTTTTTAATAGCTGAGTAGTATTCCATAGTGCAAATGAACCAGTGTCTTTATCCATTCTTTGACTGAGGGACATATCGATTATTTCCAAGTTCTGGCTATTATGAATAAGACTGTTATGAAAATGGTTGAGCATATGTCCTCGTTGTGTGGTGGAGCACCTTTTGGGTATATTTCAAGGACTGGAATAGCTGGGTCTTGAGGTAACCCTATTCCCAGTTTCCTGAAAAAGTGTCATATTGATTTCCAAAGTGGTTGTACAAGTTTGGACTACCAACAGCAATGGAGGAGTGTTCCCCTTTCTTCACATCCTCGCTAGCATATGCTGTCACTTGAGTTTTTGATCTTAGCCATTCTGGTGGGTGTAACTTGGAATCTCAGAGTAATTTTAATTTGCATCAATAATAAATTATAACCAACTCCTAATGAAAATAAATATCTATAGACCAAGTAAGCAACCAAAAACCTACCCAACCCCCCTTAAGTTAAATGGGACATCATTCTCTTAACGTTTCTTCTAGCTAATTTGGAATGAATAATACCTTTGGTGGGGGCCCAAATAAAATTTGGAAAACGTTAAACAAGCTAGGAAAATTATTTGTGGTCCATTTTCTAAATGTTGAGAAATTTCAGATTTAATTGAAGTCCTGTGTGGGACAGTCTAAAATGCTAGACCAATTGGAATTGGAAGCTTTCTTCACTGAACATCAAGGAACCTCCTTATGGAGATGGCTTCAAATATGATAAAGCAGCCACTGGGCAAAATGTCCTCATTTCAGCCACAGACAGATTCTGCCTAAAAATGGGCAAGCTTGGATGCAGGCACAATCATCGGCCAAACTGCCAAGACAGGGTAAGCATGTCCTCATAGTTCCTGCTAAGCATGTCCTCATAGTTCCTGCCTCACAAAGATATGTGTCAGATACATTGGGCCAGAAGGCTGAAAATGATGCTCCAATGGTATAGAGAGTTTTGGGTGACTGGTCAGGCAGTAAACTATCTCTGTCATTTTTTTTTCACTTGGAAGCTGCTAACCTGCACCCCTGTATACTCAGGTAATTAATTTTATTCCTTCTCAAGTCTCAAGATAAATTAATTTTACAATTAAGCTTAGTTGGTTAGGAGTTAAGATGTGTATAGGTCTAGATAGATGTTTTAAGTTGATAGAGATGAGATATGATAGATATTGAATCATATTCAGAAGTTCTGATTCACCAAAATAGGAAAGATGTTTTCCTCAAAGTTGCTAAATACAAATAGCCAAAACACTACGAATGTAACATTTATATAATTCCTGATTGTTTTGTGGCTCTTCTTGCTATAGGTAGTTTATTGTATATATGTGTAATAATATAAATGTATATGTAAAAAAAAAAGAATATAAAATCAAACAAAACAACACAACAACCAGAGATAGCTTGAGTTGGCAATTAGCACTAAAATTTGAAAATCCACTGCTAACCGACTTGACATCTGGCCATGTCTCATTTAAGCCATAACATATCACCAGTTGTCCCCAAGGCTCATAAATATGTTATAATACAAAACACTTTCAATCCAATTTTAAAAGCCCCCATTGTCTTTATGAATTTCAACAACTAAAGAGTCAAAAGTTTCTTAACTATAGCTTCTAACATAATTAAAAACCAGTTGCACATTTCCAAAATTCAGTGGCAAATAATATTCACTCATATTTCAAAAGTAAAGGAAACAGGAAATATCAAGAAGCAATCACACTACTGCAAACCAGAATTGAGGAGGGCAGATAACCAATCTTGCATATCTGCTTCTGATATCAATAGCTTCTCAAACAATAAAACAAGCCCCCCAAAATTTGGGGGGTAGCCTTCTGTCTATCTCTGTCATCTGGGTATTCACAGTTTCTCTCCTGGGCAGCCAACACACAGCTTGCTTTGGTAGATGTCACACACTCTTGGCATCTTCATTTTCCTGAAGTCTTCATTAGGAACTGAGGCTTCACTTTCATAGCTTTATACAATGGTTCCTAAAGACTCTGTGCAGGTAAATGTGACCCTATCCCACAATGCCTAGTCTTAGTCAATGGTCCACCCAATCTTGCATTTTCCGTGCTTTCATAGTCATAAATGTAATGTTGTCAACCTCTGCCGCTTGGTGAGCATATAGCCTACCTCCCTTGTAAAGTATAGGTATATCCTAATGGATTCTATCCAGCTTGCAAACATGTCTCTGGTGGACCTAGCCCTTCTACCCAATTCCCTCTGCCTTGCTTTAAAAAAAAAAAAAAAAAAAGACATTGCATTCATAAAGCTAATCACCAAGGTATATGTCCTTATTTGGCCACTTCTTCCTTGTGAGGCTGATTGACTACCAATGTCCATTGAAGTCATGCAATTAAAAGTCCCCATTGGCTCACCTAACTAACAAGCCCAATCAAAATTAAACATCTCACAAAGACTCTCAGTGAGGTTACATAGCAGTGGAGGCTGGAGAGAGCAGATGCTCCAGACTGTAGAACTGCCTGCAAGTTATGCAGAGAAATCCAAATATGCAGCCTTAGTGAATCATCATCCTGGCTAACAAGGACTTTTGGTAACTTGACTTCTTGGAGGTTGGTCTGATGTGTTTTGATGCTAATTACTGCCTGAGGTGTGCCCCACCTTGTACTTTGCATAAGAGCCTAATCTGTTTGAACAATAAATGTCATCACACCTTGGCAGGGCAAATGGGATTAGGCATGGCTAAAGTTCCTGGGCTTTGGGAGAGAGGGGAAATCTTGGGAGGAGAAGAGACTAACTAGGAGAGGAGAGAAAAAGGCTCTGCCATGGGTTAGGTGGAGGACAAGCACATGGCTGGCTTGGATGGAGACTTGGCCCAGATGATGTTAATTAGGAAGTATTTGGGACTATGGATGGGAGGTAGTTTGATGGAAATTATTAGAAGCAGATGGCATGAGAATGGGTCAGGTACCTGCCCCACTGTGGGAAGTA
The DNA here is from genome assembly GCA_907169655.1 of Acomys percivali. Lineage (NCBI taxonomy): Eukaryota > Metazoa > Chordata > Mammalia > Rodentia > Muridae > Acomys > Acomys percivali. The sequence continues at coordinate 15,986,486 of OU015748.1, forward strand.
ATTTAGGGGATTAGTATCTGCCATGCCCTAGGTTAACTAAGGCTATTTTAAAATATAACAGGTGTCTGTGTCTTTCTTGATTGCTAGCAGGCTAGAAAATACTGATGAAACATTATTAGGTTTACTGATAAATTAACCTCAACGGTGACTAGCATTGATGCGGTGTTTATAATTAGAACACGGCACAAATGCCTTTAAATAAAACAAATAAATAAAACACACCACAATTCCAGATATATTTCATTACTCCAGAAAAAAGAGACGGAAACATCTAGTAATACCCCTCTGCACACACTTAAAAAAAAAAAAAAAAAAAAAAAGGAGTATATTAAGTTTCTATCATCAAAATGGGTAACCGGATACCAGGAGTTTCTACACGGAATATTGGCTTGGCTCTCCAAAAAGACAATGTCCCTGCAGCAGGAAGCAGCACAAACATATTCCTGTAATAAAATTATTTTCTGCAAAGATTTTCAAGTTTCTATTGGTGGCAACATAATAGTTTCATGAAAAATAAATAAATAATGCTGCTATCCAGCTCTACCTGATGTAGAGAATTATTCAACACTTGGTAAAGATCCAGAAACAAAGCCCAGAGTACACCAGGCACAAAAAGGCAGAGATCTTGTTGAGGTGACATTGTAATAAAAGGAGAAAAAGGAAGAGAGAGACCTAGTTGCACAGGTAGGATCCTGTGAGTACACTCTGTTTAGTAGGATGAACTACAGTCTTATTTGCTCTTCCCGATAAGGTAAATATGACTTTTACACTTAAACAAATTTAAATATGATCAATTTGTATTGAAAGGAGTTCAGAGAAATTTAATGTTCTATTGTGCACCCTGAAAAGCTTCACTATTTCTGTTTCCCTAAGTTTTGTTTCCAATTAGCCATCCGACTGTAATTTAAATTGAGCCCTTGGGAAAATCTGCCCTTCTCAGGATTAAGCAGATTCACATTAGGAAACGCATTTTGGACTACAGTTGTTTTCTGCAAAAACCTTTGGCTGCTCAAGGAACTAAATCAGGACATCCAAAGTTTTTAATCATCTCTCTTTGACTCTCATTAGAGGAAACTAATAAATCTTTAATAAGATGACTACTTACTTTAAGTTAAAGAAGGAAAGAGGTAGAGTTGATCATATTTCATTATATACATGAATGAAAATCTCAAAACTAAGAGGATACCAAGTTAGGAGGGGGGAAGAAGTTGGACTGGTGCTGAACTGATGGAGGATTGGAAGATTATGCAAAAAATGTAATCTATCCATGTATGAAATTCCCAAAGCATTAATAAAAATAATAGATGAAAAATAACACTGTGAAGGCTTTAAGGAAAACTGGGCTTTTTATGTTTATTTTCTGACAAGTGTAGAAGTACTTTTTAAAGAAACTACATTGATATTTATTGAACATGGTTAATGATTAAAATATAAGGAGGTTTCACAGATAGGATTCTATGCCTGGTACTATAACCTTGGTCAAAGGCATATTGACTGGAAAGATCACAGATATTAGCAGAGAATCTACTGTTATTGAGAAGGCATGATGCTAATGTCATAGGTTTGTACTCTTCCCAAATGTGTTCAGAGAAGCTTAGGCTGTGCTGAGTAGTATTTATTGCAGAGACTCATAACTGATCAAACTGCCAAGTGTAAATATCACTAAGTGTGTAGTTGTGAATGGAACATCTATGTCAATCTTATAGGACTCAAAGTTGAGGCGACTCCACTCTAGAGGGATCAGAGAGGATGTACCCGAGAGAAGAAATATAAAGTGCTGACATCTGGACAGGAAGGGGTTATTATATGAATCAATAAATAACAACTGTACAACAATAAATAATAACTGTACAAGACCTGCACAAGATGTATCCAGTCAAAATCCCAACATGGATGAAAATGTGTTCTCTGACACACCACACCAATCCAAGGACCTACAGGCAGCTGCTGGTTATAAGTGATTCTCCTCTGAGTAAGTGCTCATGTGAAACTTAGGTGGTCTGAGTTTATCCTTGGAAGCCAATTTGAGATACAGAGTCCAAAGTCAATGAAAAAGCAAAGGAATTTATTAGGCTTATGCATCAGGGTCCACCAAGTTCTGTGGAGTTGGGAGACCCCGTTCTGTAGTGGTGGAAAGTCTAAATACCCTCTCACAGAAGCAGAACTTAACAACCATGGTTAATTATCTTGTGGTAGACTAACAATAGGTGACCTTTAAGGTGAATGGGGTCTGTGGTTCAAGTATGTGGGGTCTGAGGTAGTAAATTCTAAGTAGGAGGAGATAGCTTTCAGGTACGCAGGCCTCTGAGGTAGTAGATTCCGGGGCCAGGTTGAGGTAGAGGCTAGTGGGGAATCTTTAACTCGTTCTCTTCAGTTTGTTCTTGTTATCAGCCTGCAATTCTCAATTTGTTTGCTCAGCTGGCAAACACTAGGTCCCAGCCTCCCGGAATCTTATATTTCTTTAGCTAATAATATCACTGCTGAGCCTAGGCCATTTGGCTAACAATGTCACTGCTGAACTCAGGCCATCTAGAATCTCACACTCAGGGTACCCTAAATGTTCTTTGGTATTCAAAGGCAGATACCCTCAAACAGAGACGCATACTAAAGTAATTAAATAAATCTTTTAAGAAGAGAATTGAAAGGGGAGCCCAAATATATTTAAATTAAAAATAGCACGATATTGCAGAATTTATAATCATTTTGGAAATTTGTATCTGAACAAATTGGTAAAGAAAAGGGAACCTCAAAATATTGAATTTGCAATAGTATGTTGAAGAGCTAATTTGCACTTTTAATTTTATATTTTGTCATAAGCTTGAGGCAGCCTAAAAATATCACCAAGTCCATTTCCCTTTGTTAGGCATATTTTTTCTCCTTTGTCTGGAATCTGAGTTGTCCTTTTTACTGAATCTGTTCTTCTCCTTCCTTTGCCTGTTCTATACGGAAGACAGAGTCTCATTTCTCCATGATCCACTCTACAGGCAATGTTTCCATTTAGTCCCTAAATTGCAGGGCTCTCTTTAAAGGCAACTAGACTAGCATGAATATTAGATAAGGTAGTAAGGAAAAAATATAAAGGTATCTATATTTAACAAGTGGCTTTACAAACAGGAATAAGCAAAATGTTTCTTCACTATTATAAAATATAAATGTAAAAATGAATACCATTATTGAAAAGTTATTTCAGGAAGACTAATTTTAGGATCTTTACACTTCAATCAATACGAATGAAATACATATTAAATAGGAATATCTTGCCTGTTTGAATCATGATTAAATAATTAACTAATCAATATTAATGAAATGCAATTTCTTCCTATTTGAGTAAATCTACAAGTCGTAATTTTGGCCATGCTGTACTAATTCCACAAGCATTTCTGAATGGCTGACTTGATTATATTATTTTTGTTTTCATTATATCTAATATTGTTGATTTTGATTAAACAGAAAACATATTTACCAGATATGAGGATGGGGTTCCACAATTTGTCCTGCTGAGAGCAGTAAAGGTAAATGAGGACAATTGAAATGACAAGCAAAGCCCATCCATCAAGGACTTGCCATGACAGAAATGCAAGTCAACACCACTTCTTTCTCGGAGATACTGGGAGTTTTCTTTCTCCCTTCCTTTAATATATGAATAGCTTTAGGATTCTCTGATTACAAGCTACGGACATCAAAAAAGAAGGATTAACCAGAAGTGAAGCATTGTAAATGATAGGCTGGATGTAAAAAATTTGTAATCTTAAGTCATCAATGCCAGAGGCTAAAGGTCTGTGGATAATTACCAGAACCCAACTCTTGCCCTGCTACCTTGACAAACAGGATGTTGAGATAAGATCACCAGATAGGTTACAGGAAATTACTTGGGACACCTGGTGCCTTGGGACAGTCTGCAGTTAAACGGGCATGACAATCCGCTCATGTAGATCTCATTTCCTCATTGCTTACCCTTTATAAACTATTAAGGAAAAAATAAAGTTTGAGAGCTTGATCAGAACTCAGACTTGCTCTCCGTCGTGTCTCCTGACCCCCCACTCATCCACCCCCTCCACAGGTACCCGTTGAAGACCCCACGGGCCAGGGCACATCAGTTGTGAGTGAGAAAGAAAACAAGATAAAAACTAGGAAGGATAAATTATGCCTTCAGATCTGATTACTTTAGGCCACTTCCAACATCCCTGCAGTGGTTATCTTAGCTACAGAATGAGAAATGCATTGTATGAAAAAAATGTTTGCAAAGAGTTTGAAGTGGTTCTCTATTTTACATGTCACTTCCTCTCTCCATTTTACCTTTTTATTTTACATATAACTTCTGAGAGATGTATTAATACGATTTCCAGATTTGCTCCTGTATATATTTAATGATTACAAAAACATATTTTAAAGATGCTTTGTGTGGATAAAATACCATCTGTGTAGACAGAAATATTAAATTTCTTCACATAATTCAGTGTTCATTCATTTAATTCCCTTTAGACTCAATGTATAAGGACTCATTAATATGATTTCTTACAGAAATAATAATGACATGCTTGTAACTTGGAAACGGATAGATGTAAATAATTGAATTCCAGAGAAATATTAATGGTCTGAGAGCTTCAGCCCTATTGCTTAGAGCTGCAATGTAAGTCATCTTTGACTTCCTCCCTTTAAAGACAATATCTCGTATAGAAGAAAGGCCCTAAAGAGTGCAAGAAAGTGGGCAATAAAAATGCAAGCTCCACCTCAGATGTGTCCACGGTAATGGAAAAGGTCCTGAAACTGGATAAGGAATCCAGAGGACTGTGCCAAGCATAGTCCACAAGGGAACTTTGTGAAGGATTAGAGTATGTCTCTCTCTTCTCACCTGGCTAGAAGACAAAGTGCAAACAACAGTACAGCACAAAGTTTCAAGATACTTGTTACTTAGGAATTGTGTCCAATCAAATCAATTCAAATAGAGAAAGCTAGTATTCCCTTAACATGTCTTCTTCCATCCCTCACAATAAATGTGTAACTTTCCCAAAGATGAATAAACCTCTTGCCCACATTAAGATCTACAGTGACGCTACCCAAAGACTTCAGACAGATCATGTTCAATGGAATCTTTAAGGAAGAGAGTAGTAATAACTTCTCTTGTCTACTGGTTTGTTCAAAGAGCAGGCTCCTGACTTCAGAGGGGACAAATGACTCAGTTACAAAACAACTTTCTGTCATAACATCTTAAATAAATTCTCCTTTGGATAAACACAATTAAATAATAAATATCCTATTTACCAGGCTCATTTAGGATTAACATGCATAACAAATCATTCTGGCAGACCTGCTCTTTTAAAACTGCCTATTGTTCATCTAAACAATGGAGCTTTTCTACCTGGCTGAATAGAATGTTGGGGTTCCTTTCAGTTTCTAAAATGTTTTCCTAGAGTGCCTGATGCATTTCATTTTGGCTATTGAAATAAATGATAAGATTGTTGATTTTTGTCTTTTAACCTTATGGAATGCTTCTATAAAAGCAAGATTGTATTTTCCACAAAACTATATTTTCTTTAATCTTAGAATTTTTTAACACTTCAAGTACAATATTTATACAATTAGTATACAATATTTATACATTTATAAATTTATGTTTGATTGTGTACATATCTGGGAACATACATGGCACAGCATGCAAGTGTACATTAGAGGACAACTTTGGGAAGTCCTGGAGATTGAATTCAGAATGTCATATTTGGAAACAAGCCAACTTAGCCACTCAGAAATCTCTCTGAGCTCATGAGTTCAGTCCTTTAATAAAAATTCAGGTTTAGGTAACATTTTCTGTACTTTTAAATGTTAATTCAGTTAAAATTATAAGTCAATTCAAAATATTAAAAATTTATGCTGCAAAAAATATTGATGCCCAGGCCATAGAAATGAAACTCAGTAACCAATAATTAGAATTATAGATTAGTCAGTTAAGTACAACTTTTAAAATGTTAATTTTTGTATTGATCATCTATGATATAAAAAGTAGAGATGATAGTTTAAATGAGTAAATGTTTTCTTTGGTGTATGTGTTTGTGTGTGTGAGAGACAGAGGGAGGCAAGAGTTAAATAAACATTAATGACATCATTATGTTTGTATAGAAGATTTGTCAATTCTCCCTTCCAAAAATAATTGCAATTATCCAAAATTACCTCACAATTCTCATTAAATCAATATATTCACATTAGTAATGATGGAATAAGGAAGCACTTAGCAATAATAAAATGATTTTCCTAAGGGACAGAAAGTAACATTGTAGGCATTCATATCCAATGGGGCTAATATCTATTGGACATTTCCTGATGTTGTTAATTGAAATAAAAAATCACAGTTTATGCTGTTATTCTGTGTGGAGTCAGTAGATTCTTGTTACATAAGTACTTTAATCAAAAATAGATGAGTTATTTTCCACAATGGAATCAGACAGTGCCTAGAAAGATACATTTATTGAATGTGTAAAAACAAAATGCAAATGTATTTCCATCTTAACTACAACAGGGATTTAGAGCTTCTGTTTGTTAAAAAAAAGCACTTATTTTATTCATGTCTGCTGATGTACAGTAGGTAACAAAAGGACAATAAAAGCCTGGCATCTCTGACTTCATTTGCTTTGCATTTTGGATCACATACCTCCCCTGTTAATAACATGAGTGTACTAGTTATACAAGAAATAACATATGAAGTTGATAAGAGAACTTGATTTATCATTGAAGACAATAAGATAAAAGTAGTAAGCTATTTTCAAAACATTGTCTAACGTTATCTTAGTGCAAACCCTCAGGGAGCTTTCTTTAGGCATTTCCTTAACCCATCCAGGAAAGACGCATTACCTCCACAACGTGAATCGAGGCTGCCCCACTAAGCATATCATAGGAAGCAAATTGTATCCAATGTCTACTTCTGGTACCACAGGTAGAAACGTAATCCTGAAAAATAGATTCTCCAGTAAATAGGTTCCTAGTAAGCAGCAATTTCCTCTGCATCAAATGGATATTGCCTCCTCTCAAGAGTGACAATTTCTATGACACTTGCAAACACTGTGTGACCAGAAATGAGATCATAATCAGTCAGAACAAGTCTGACCAGGACTGCGTGACTATATCTGCTTCTTAGCATTCTTCTCTTACAGAGTGTTGCCTCTCCAACCAGTATGCTCCCAATCATGGCTAGAAGACTTGCTGTCTTTCCAACATCAGTTCTTAGACTGAATTTCTTTCCCCATCATCACCCAGTTTTCATTTCCATTTCTAGATATGTGGCTAGGACCCCTACAAAGGCATGTTCTTTATTGCCTACAACTTCAGTAGCTAACTATGTAACAGAGAAGTCAATTTGGAAGAACAATAGACATATGTTCATGTCTATTAGCATTCATCTTTTTTTTTTTTTTTTTTTTTTTTGCAAATTTTTGAAAGCCTAATTTCCACAGAATTTTCCACAGGGGGACATCTACTCATCTCATATACAAAAGGCAATGACAGACTGGAGTAAGATTCTCCGACGGTCCATCTTAGTGAACCAATAATGTTACTGGTGTTACATAGAGAGCATGTGTGACTTAAAGACATCAGTATGTCCTCTTCTGTTTCCTTTCAGAAAAGAACAAGCCTCCCAGGGATATATAACAAACATAGCATATCAGATTGCAATACAATCAGGCACCTTCCCTCATTTTAAGTTAGATGAGGAAATCCAGTAGGAGAAAAAGGATCCCAAAAGAAGGCAAAACATCAGAAACTGCCCCCATTTCTTTTGTTATGATTCATACACACACAAACACACACACACTCTACACACCTATAACATACTTGCAAATGTTTTAGGTTAGACCCATGTAGACTCCATGATTGTTAGTTCAGTCGCACTGAGCTCCTGTGAGTCCAGGTTTGTGGATTCTATAGGTTTCACTGGGGTATCCTTGACCCTTCTTGCTCTTATAACCCATCTTTCTGGGTCTAGGTTACCTCACTCAGGATTATTTTTTTCTAGTTCCATCCATGTGCCTGCAAATTTTATGGTTTCATTGTTTTTAATAGCTGAGTAATACTATTTTATTTATCCACTCTTCATTAAAGGAACATCTAAGTTGTTTACCATTTCTGACTGTTACTAATAAAACTACTATAAACATAGTTGAGCAAGTATCTTTGGGATAGGATGGAGCATCTTTTGGGCAATGCTCAGAAATGGTATATCTAGGTCTTGAGGAAATTTAATTCACAATGTTCTCAGACTTTGTCATATTGATTTGCAAAGTGATTGTATGAGTTTGTACTCTCACTAGCAATGGAGGAGTCCAACTATCCACAAGCATGATCTTTCACTAGTGCTTTGATCTTAGTCATTCTAACAGGTATAAGATGTAATCTCAGAGTCATTTTGATGTGCATTTCTATGATGGCTATGGATGTTTAATATTTTTTTCAAGTGCACTCAGCCATATGAGATTTCTCTATTTCTTTGTTGAAAATTCTGTTTGGACCTAAACCCTATTTTTTACATGATTTTTTTGGTTTGTTGATGTCTAGTCTCTTGAGTTCTTCGTGACCTTCGCTAAGACTCCTAGTAGTAGGGATACAGAGATTGAGCCAAACATCTCCTATATCCAAACAAAGCTTCTAGTAGAGAAAGTGGGACACCAACCAAGGCATGAAACTTTTGACCTACAATTTGTCCTGACAGCATGATATGCTGGGGTAAAGGTGGCCCAGAAATTATGGATATGGCTAACCAATGATTTGTCCAGCTTGGCAGTTATGCCAAGAAAGGAAGCCCTCCCGTGTCACTGGCTATAGGACAAGAAATCAATGGTCAAGTCTCTAGGAGACCTATAATAAAATCAATTTTGTCTTGAAAAAAGGGCAAAGAAATAATTCTTAATGATCCTTTGCTATACTCATAGATGGAACCTGGCATAATCACCATCACAGAGGCTCCATCCAGCCACATATGGAAACAAATGCAGAGACCCACAGCCAAATATTAGAAAATAAATTAATTTAAAAATATAAAAAAGAACAAGGCAAATTAAATACTCAATCCAAAAGTATTCACTAGAAGCATTCATAAGAGAATATTATTGTGATTTTAGCCTCACTGTTTGTTGTTTAATCAAAGTAATTGTTTTTTAAATTAAGACAAATGAAAGATACTATAGAAATGATTCCAAATACTCTACCAGCAATAATTCTGAAGATTGTAGTAGTACGGTTCTTTTCTACAAACTTCTTGAGGAAGAAATACCAGAAGTAGTCTTTTCTTCTCTAAATACATCTTAATGTTTTGTGTTTATAATCTTGAAACTAATACAGAGTACAAAAAATTTACATTAGTTAAAATTTTAAAGTGCATTTTCTATTTGCTTCTCACAGCTCCCTATGAAATAATTAAGAGTCTGCATTGCAATTTCTCTATCTATTCTGGAGAGAAAACTTTGCTAGTATACAGACACAGTTCGTAAATCTTAGCCTCAGTGTACTCTATTTAGTTTTTGGTAGGTATTTGTTCCATTATTCTCAAACATCAGCCCTCTGAACAATCTCTTGCACTCCTGGCATAAGGAAATTATGTTACTAGATTCCAGAAAGTTATCTGAGAACACTCAAATGTTTAGTATTTAAGTAAGTAGCTCGTTTTCTTCAAAATTACATGGCCCACTGGCCAAGCTCTGTGAAACATCCCTTTCTTACATATGTGTTTGTGTGAAACTATGTTCTGTGATGAAAGTTACAGACACAGTGCTTTACTATTTACACCATTGGTAAGGAAATACATGTCATGCATTTGTTTTTCTTAGATGATTTTCAAGTGTATACCCACAAGATATTAAGAATATCATGTATTTGTTACCAAAACTTTAAGAGAATATTATTTGTGTATTCTACATAAATCAATGGTATATCAAGTTTCTTAAGAACCCCTTAATTAATCTTACACCCTAAACTCCAATTATTTCGCTCATATCTTGTATGAATTTGATTAACACCTATTCTAATCCTACAGACTAATTTCCAAGCTCTGCTAAATTATTGTACTATAAATAAAAATAATTGTTCAACTACAACCCTCACTTCTCAATGATTATGAGACTCAGGTTTGATAATATTACCACAGAAATGTCAGCTCAATTATTTTTAGAGTAATTAGCTTCATTATACATGTAAGGTACACAGATATAAAATTCAGTTTCTTGATTTAAAGTAGCATCAAGAGCAATCAAATCCAATCTGAAAGAGGTTCACACCTGCTACCTTCATAGTTTTTCATTCTTTTACAGAAAATATACTATTTCAGGCTCTAAAAAATTATTTTCAGCGTAAAACTGATTGTTAAACATTGACAGGATATATCCAGTTATTATCAGATTAAAAATACCAAACATTATTTCCTATAATACGAAATAGCTTTTTTTTTCTATTCCTAGAGAGATGGCTGTACAAAGAGACCCTATGATCTGACCGGGTAGAAGCTTGGAACTGGACGCAGGCATTCTGTCACAATGATTTCTATTGCATCGATTCATTTCATTCACAGAACACAGAAATACTGTATATCAACTAAAAGCCCCCTGAGACAATTTTCAATATTCCTTTAGATGAGAAATTTCTCATTATGAAACCCTAGTGACTTTCCAGTTATATGACATTTTAAGAGTGAGACATAATAAAAGTTTTAAAGCAATAAAGGAGGTTTGGATTTAATTGCCAAATTAATGCATGTTTACATCAAGAAATTGATTATATATAAATCCATTCTTTATAAGTGCTTTAATTTAAACTTACATTGACGATATGCTCTTGACTGGAAAAAAAAAGATTATATTGAAAGGTAAAGGACCTCAGTTTTTGGTCCTTTAGTTTTACCTTAAGTAAAATTTACTAAAATGCATGGGTCTGCACTAAGGCCTCTGCATGTGTGTTAGGGTTGTGTAGCAGCTTGGTGTGTTTTGGGGACTATGAACAGTGGAAGTAGGGGTGTCTCTAACTGTTCCATCTGATCTTGAGATCCTCATTCTCCTACTGGATCACCACAAGTAGCCTTGATACAAGGGCTGGTATCTAGTCTTATTGTGACTTTTTATGTCCTGTTCTGTTGATATTCCTGGGAGACCTGTTCTGTTTGTTTGTTTAGTTGGTTGGTTTGTTTTGTTTTGTTCTGTTTTCTGAAGGGAAGAGGGGTCTGGGGGAGAGGGGACTTGGGAAGGAGACTTGGAGAACAGAAGGGAGGATGAACTGTGTTTGAAGTGTATTATATAGGAGATTTTTTTTAAGGAGAGATGCTAAAGCTAAAATGAAGGATGGTAGCTTTTGTTTGCTCTTTACTTATGTATAACATATTTGCATCAAGGTTGGTAACTAGCATCCTTTGCTAAAACAGATATTAAAATATAAAAAAATATTTAAAACTCAGAAAAACATCAGCAAGAAAACCCAAAATAACAAACAAACAAAGCCATGCATATATAACAATAACAGAATCAAGGAGGCAGAGTTCAGATGTATACCTATTAGCTCAGAGGTAGGAATGCCTAAGACATCTCAAATTTCACAAGGTTTCATGTCAGAATAAGCAACATGAATGACCTAAGGAAAAAAGAGGTGTAATACCTAATCTATGACAAAAATCACCTTGGGCAGGAAAGGGTTTATGTTGATTACAGGTTATAGTCCCACACCTAGGGAAGTCAGTGCAGGACTTGGACACAGGAAGAGAAGCAGAGATCACAGAGTGATGCTGTGCAGTGGCTTGCTTTACCTGGCTCACTCAGTTATCTTTTTTATACATCCCAGGACCACTGCCAAGCGATGACATCCCACACTGGCTTGTCCCCTACAACAAGCAAAAATAAATCAAACAAAAAAACCAACCAAACTGCCCCAGCCCGCCGGGGTTCGACTAACGCTCAGGAGGAAAATTTTCCTGTATAGAGACAGAACACTAGACACGAAGAAGGGGGCAAGTCTGCATTCTGATCAAACTCCGTTTATTGGAAATTTTCACAGAGTTTATATAGGCACAGAGGCATGGGTATTTGTGTAGGCAAGGGTTGCTATGGATACCTAACTCTGGAATGCTCCAGCAGGTAGGTATCTACCTTTACAGCTGATAATTGCAGGAGAATAGTGAAGGATCTGGTTAGTCAGGAAAAAGCTCCTGGAACTGCTGCTCACAGGCAGCTGGCCTTTAATCTGATCTTATCAGTAGTCCCACCGGAAAAGGAGTAGCTCGGGGGTCTGGAATGACCAGCCCCCACAATAAACCACAACAGGTGTCTAACTGCCGACCTACGACTAGGTCAGCTAGTTTCTGGTGAATGGCAGACTTCTGGAGAAATAGGAACTAGGAATGTAGGTTCTGACAAGATGGCTGAACATTGGCCATATAGCCCGTCCCCAACACCAAACAAACAACAAAAAACTCATACAAACAAAAACAAAAACAAAATCCCTCTCTGACATTCCCAGAGGTGAATCTGATGGAGATATTCACTCAGGTGCAATTCCTTCATCCTAGGGATGTATAGGTTATTGTTAAGTAGACCAGATTATTATGCTTTCCTAAAGTATGCTTTAAAGTATTTTTTCTTTGATCAATTAAACTCTTTGTCTTCATTTTGAAAGTTATTTTCTCATGTTGACAAGTAATATTTATCTAACAATTATTTTAAAATTTTATTTTATTTATTCCTAGTTTTCTTTTTTACATATACATTTGTATTATTACACATAAATACAACAAACAACATATAGCAAGAAGAACCACAAAACAATCAAGAATTATATTACATTCATAATGTTTTGGCTATTTGTATTTGGCAACATCTTTGCTATTTTGGTGAATCTAAAATTCTGAATCACTATCATTAATATCTCATCTCTATCAACTTAAAACATCTATCTAGATCTGAAAAACATCTTAACCCCTTAAACAACTAAGCTTAATTGTAGGACTAAACTATCTGGTCGTCAACCCCATCAGAGCCTTGAGAAGGAATAAAATTTAATTACTTGAGTAAACTAGAAGTGCAAGTTAGCAGCTTCCAAAATTAAAAAACAAAACAAACAAACAAACAAACAAACAAACAAAAAAGACAGAGACAATTTGCTTCCTGAACAGTCACTCAATACTCTCTATAACATTGGAGCATCATCTTCAGCCTTCTGACCCAGTATAGTTGACAGACATATTTGTGAGGCAGGAACTATTGAGAATTTCCTTACCCTGTCTTGGAAGAGTTTGGCTAACAACTCTGCATGAATCCAAGTTTGCCCATTTTTAGGCAGAATTATGTCAGTGCCTGAAATGAAGTCATTTTGCCCAGTGGCTTGTTTGCCACATTTGAATCCATCTCCATAAGGAGGTTCTTTGATGCTCCTCACCTTCTTTGAGGTAGGCTGGGTGTTGCCAGGAGTTAACCTGTCTTGTAGTCAAAGAATCTTTAAAATAATAACATTTTAAAATGCCATATTCTGTATGTCTCTGAAGCTTTTCAAAGCTTTATCTATTTTACCTTATTTATCTATAGAATCATATCTATCTGTTAAACCCAGCTTATATATTCTTGTGATGAAAACAGACTAGTAATTGACATGACCATATTTTGATCAACAATTTATTTGTATAACTTATTTACCCTAAACAGTCTGCAATTGCACTTTCAAAGAATTAGAAGTAAGCCTTGTAGTCTACGGGAGTTGTATGGATACAATACAATATATTACAGTGAAATATATATAATGTGTGTGAAGAATAATCTTAAATTTGAATTTTATACCAATATATCCAAATTAAACCTACTTTGTATCAATATACAAAATTCTTTACCAATGTATTAAAAATAACCTTATTAGTGTGAAACCATTAAGGCCTTAAGTTGAAGAATAAAGTCAATAATCTACTTTTTGTCCTATCATCCCTATATATTTCTCTATTTCCCCTTCAGAAATTTTATCTTAATTCATTAAAACTAAGAATAAAGAGTATAAAATTTTTCTACAATTATTATAAAAGTATTGAACACTTTTCATTACACAAGTGAGAATAACAGACATATTATCTTTCTCAAATAATAAAATAAACACTAATAATGATATCAACCTTTTGGTCTTAGTGGCAGCCTTTAGTAGTTAAGCCATGTAAACAATATTTTGTGTGTCCAAAAGTTATTACTTTTCAATTACATGTTGTTCAGAAGATCTCTAGAATTTATTTATTCAGCAAAACTGAAAAATTATATATATATTAGAAAATCATCTTTCTGTACGTTTTTAAGTATGGAGGAGAATGGGTCCTAATTATTTATTATCCCTATAAACACAAATGTGTCCAGTGTTTCAATGCCTCAGATCAACAGAAATGGTGATGCTTTCTTAAAGTTTGGTCCATGAACCCAGGAAAGTCTTTCAGTAGTCTCTGTGGATGCTCACAGTGGACAACAAATGCTGAGACCATAGGTTTCCCAGCCAGAAGGCTAACAGGGAGATTGGTTCCTTCTAGAGACAACCTACCTACACCTGACTCTCCTCCAGCTGTATGCGAGAGCCTACCTCCTCATTAAGTTGTATATAATAAACCTGCCTCTGTAATTCAAATGCATGAAATAAATGACCACCAGAGTTTCCAAGGATGATGCTGATCCACATCCAAGAGAGCCTATTTGCCATATGGTCCCAAATTTTGCATATATATATATATATATATATATATATATATATATATGTATCTTTTTGTAAATAGGCAATAGTATATATATAATTATATATATGTATAAACACATACATATATGTGTACACACCTATATATGTTATATATGTATACACACACACACACACACACACACACATATATATATATATATATATATATATTACAAGGAGAAAAGGAGCACCTTTTCTCCTAACACTGGAAATCATCATTGTGCTCTTAAGCAGATATTTCATATAAATAACATCTTGAAATATTTATTATGTGAATTGCTTATTTCCCTGAACATGATGGTGTTAAGGTTCACTCAAGGCACGGCATATGGCAGGATTCTGTCTCTTATTTCAGTTTGCCAATCTCCTCAATGAAGCACACTTGTTACACTGTTCTTTCAGTGCCACAAAAACAGTTTAGGATACTGAAAAACAAGTACTGATTTACTGTTGAAGGGAAAGTATATGAATATGCCCATTATGTAGGTAAAGTGAATGTTTCTCAAAAAAATAGAAAATGGAATTTGAATATAATTCAACATTCTGACATCTTGGTACTTACCAAAAAATCCTGGATAGTGAAGTCAAAAGATATTTGTATTTCTATATTCATTACAGTACTGTTCACAAGAGCTAAACAGTAGAAACAAATTAAATGGTTGTGATTACATAAAGAAATTTTATTTTGAAATATAAAATACTAAATATTTTTGCTAGAAGTATTAGAAAGATATTTTAATTGTCATGAACCATAAATATGCAAGTCAAAGTATCTTTTTTTTTTTTTTTTTTTTTGGTTTTTTGAGACAGGGTCTTTCTGTGTAGCCTTGGCTGTCCTGGACTCGCTTTGTAAACCAGGATGGCCTCGAACTCACAGCAATCCACCTGCCTCTGCTTCCCGAGTGCTGGGATTAAAGGCGCGTGTCACCACAGCCCGGCCCAAAGTATCATATTTTATGTGTTGCTTTAAAACAGATAGATGCATCCTCATTGCAAAAATGTGTCTCTACAAAAACAAATTTACCCTGTTCTCAAATAATTGCCAGCAATAAGCCTGACCCATCCTGAAATCCTTGTATTATGTATATAGTAAAGAGGGACTCATAACAGTTTAGCCTTGCCCATGATCAAATGCCTTTTTGTTGAAGTGAAAGTAGTTTGTAGATCATCACATGAGGAGATTTCATCTAGGTGGCTCTTAAGTATCTTTCTGTTGTTGGGTACTAGTGTCTTTTGAAGAATGAAAGCAGAGGATGTTTGTTGGATAGCACCAGCTTTTGTGCAGACGTCTATGATTTTTTTTTTAATTGAAAGATTACTGTTAAGAGTTGGCTATAAACACAACTTCTGGAATCAGCCAACTCAGTAACTTTACAGGGTAGAATGATACTGTAAATAGTAATCACATGTAGGTCAAGTATGTAGTGTTAATGCACCTAGTGACGCACAATCACACAAGCATGCAACAACAATATGGCAAAACTTTCTGTTAGAGAAATACAGAGAAAATGCTTTCTGAACACAGTAAATACTATGATATTTACTATTCATAGTAATATAACTTGCATAATATGACTGTTTTGTGAATGAGTCAGTATTTTGTTTACATTGTTATGAAATGTAAGCAATGGATCCATGAACAAATACAAATTCTATATGGCAACAGCACTCTCTAATCTGAAAATTATGCAAAAGCTCCATAATAAGTATTTTCTATACAGTAGGATTTCTTTAGTATTGGTAACACACAAATTGTGTGTATGTGTGTGTGTGTGTATGTATGTATGCTTGTTTATAAACCTTGTATTCCATAACTTGTCTATGACCATTACTCCTCTATTTCTCTCAAAAATAATATAATTTAAGTAATATACTTCATGTACCCAACCTTAGGTCAAAGTGTTAATATTTTAAATTCCACTATTTTTAGCTTAAATGCCAGAGTGAAAACCTAGAACATTGATTAAATATTCATGTAATTATTTAGTAACTTGAAAAGTGCTTGAGAGACTTACTAGAGGTCTGGTGATGAAGCATTAAAAACCTTTTTATATATGTTTTTCATAGTTTGAGATATAAATCAATGGATCCCAACAAAACTAGGTTAATTGCAGATAAAATAAGGTCCTTCTGACCTCACATCTAAGTTTCAATACCTATATTCTAAAATACATAACATAACCATGTCGAGAGTTGATATATATACTATGTAGTAAATCTCTAAAGACCACCTCATAGCTCTCTGTTTATGTTTATAATGTTAATGTGCAATCAAAATGGAGTGAGATGGGTAAGTGCTCATAGATCAGGCTCTCATTGTTCACAATAGGATAATAGAGATTTAATATGAACTAAGATGGAAGGTTTTTTGTTTGCTTGCTTTTTTTGTTTTTGTTTGTTTAATTTTTGTTTTTCTTTCTAGCCATAGATTTTCTTTTTTTTAATTGATAATATTCATATTACATATCAATTATTATCCCATCCCTTGTATCTTCCCATTCCCTCCTCCCTCCCTCCTGCTTTCACCCTATTCCCCTCTCCTATGACTGTGACTAAGGGGGACCTCCTCCCCCTGTATATGATCCTAGGGTATCAAGTTTCTTCTTGGTAGCCTGTATCCTTATTCTGAGTGCCACCAGGCCTCTTCATCCAGTGGATGTGATCAAATATGGGGCACCAGAATTCATCTGAAAGCCAATCCCCACTCTCCTCTTAACTGTGGAGAATGTCCTGCCCCTTGGCTTGATCTGGGTAGGGGTTTGATGCTTACTGCACGTATTGTCCTTTGTTGGTGTCATAGCTTGAACAGAACCCCTGGGCCCAGATCTGCCCATCATAATGCTCTTCTTGCAGTTTTCTAAGACCCTCTGGATCCTTCTATTTCCCCAATCTCTCATACTTCTCTCACCTAGATTCCCAATATGATGTCCTCACCGCTATCCCACTTTCATGGTAAGTGAAGATTTTCATGGGACATGCCCCTTGGTCTAGCTAAGGTTTTTCTAAAACCCTTTATATCTAATGCTTCTAGAAACAAAGCAAAACAGAGTTAAGATCTTCTGCAGATTAGTTGAAATCTTTAAGTACCATAGTGAGTGTCCCTTCCCAAGGTAAGAATTTTAAGGAATGTAATCTGTTGATATCAATGCTCTATTTAAAGAAACTAATTATTGTTTAAAATTCTTTCATGATAAAAAGTGCTTGTATTAATCACAGTGGGATAAATTTAAGGAGAGTTAAATACCAGAATCACAAGAAGCTATTTTTTTAAAAAGTGAAAAAAATATTTGCCTATTACATTTGTTGAGTTCAACTCTCTACTTTGGGCTTTACTCTTGAGAATGGCCCCATAGGGTCATATATTTGCATGCTTTGTCATGACTGATGAAGTGTTTCAGAAGGATTAGAAGGTGTGGACTTGGAGGAGGTGCATCACTGGGAATGGGCTTTGAGATTTCAAAAACCAAGCCTAGTTTCTCTTCCCCCACTGCCCCTCTCTCCCTCTCCCTCCCTCTCTCCTTTTCACCCCTCCCTCTTTCTCTCCCACCCTCCCCTTCCCTTCCTCCAACCTTCCTTCTCTCCCTCCCTCCCTCCCTCCTTCCTGTCCTCTTTGTCCCTGCTTCCTGTCTACTGTTCTCCATCACATCTGCAACATCATTACTGCCTGTCTGTACGTCATGTATCTCCCTTCCATAATGATGAAGGAACTGAGCTTCTGAAACTGTAAGCATGCACCTTTATAAGAGGTGCACTGGTCATGGTGTTATGATGTCTTTCAAAGCAGTAGAACAGTAATAAAGAACGATACCTGTATTCTATGTAGTAATTTTGAACTAGACGTTGGAAGGCATATTAATGTTTTTAAAAATTCATAACTGCAGTGATACTAAAGAAAAATTGGGATTATAGGTTAAATAAAAAACAAATACTGGAAAATTTTAAAAACCTGTATTTGAAAATGACATATAATGAAACCTATATTAAAATTTCCTTGTGTTATGGACACAAAAATATCTATAGTGTTAAAATAGTTGTATTTAATTTCATTTTTAATTACACATTGTATTCATTACTTTTCTCATTGTTATGACAAAAGCAACTTAAAGAAGGAAATTTGGATTAACAGTTTCGGAATCAATTATATCATGGCTTAGAAAGTACATTAATCATATTGGAAAGCTTCAATCACTTATCAGGAATTTGAGATACAGATAGGGTATGGGATACTGGAGAGCGATGGAAGGAAATAAATTATACAAATATATACAAATTAAAAATTAATAAAAATATTATAAAAAGAATACATTTGCATGCTCTGAAGAACTTATGCAAATGAAGGCTTTTCAGTACACTAGAGTGATATTTGTCTTCCAGAGTTTTGGGTTGTACCCGTCTAAAGCTTTTTCTTTTCATAATTTCCCTTGTCTGGAACTTTTATATTTATAGTTTCCTGACTAATTGTCTTTCCTTTGACCCTCTTCAAGTAACACCATTTCACACAGCTCTGGCAGTCAACTCTGCATGAATATTACACAACCAACTTTCCTTAGGAAAAATCCTTAGGTAGCATCCCATCAACACTACGATCCTCTGTTTGCCTTGTTATAAGCAAGGGCTGAAATAAAGATATAAGTAACTTCCCTCTGCTGAGATGAACCACTTCCAGATCCCACCACAATTTAGTAGTGAACAGCCTTACAGAATAGCCACTCCCTAATTCCTAATAGAGCCCCAATCTGCTCCAAGTATAACCCTACTTAGGTCAATGATTGAAACCCAGCAGCAGCAAAATCCAGGTTTGATTGTATTGCTCTGTTGCTTATAATCTTTTTAAAATAATAGATAATTTTTCTTAGTCTTTATTTTATAACTATGTGTGCTCTAGCTTGAAAGACTCTTGTAGATGTAAAATGTTATATTCTCTATAATGCAAGAAATAAGGTAAATACTCAATGTGTCTTTTTTCTCCTTTGACAAACAGAGATCTGAATATTTGAAAACTCATAATTTAAAATAATGAGGAAACAGCAATTTACTTATTATTAATCAGACTTATAATTATCTGTTCCTATCTTAAATGCCAGAGGGATAATTCTCATAATTGCAGATGCTTAGAAATGCCACATTGTGTTAACACCATTTCTAGTAACATATGATCAAAAGACTGTATTGCAGGTTTAAAAGGATTATCACTTTAATTAAGCAAAATAAGACATATACATCTTTCCTTAAGTAAAAGAAAGGTATTATAAGAGTTTAGAGTTGGAACAATAAAGAGCTTCAGATGTGTTATAACAATTATCATCTGCCTTTTCCTCTAATATTAACTGAAGTTGACAGCACTCACTCAAGGAGCTTGCTCTTTACAGCTTGATTTAGTTCATCACTTGTCTTCTGGTGATAGAATGTATTATTTCTCATAGCCTCTATCTTTTACTTTGTACATAATATTTTTGTGCAAGTCTTTAATTTGTTTGGTCTCCTCACAGCTTAGCAAAACAGGCTTAGCTTCTAAGGAGGAGACTACAGTGATTTCCCTTTAGGGCTTTTGAATTGACTAAAAGAGAGCAATCAAATTTATCAGCTGGAAACAGTCGCTGGCTTCAAGCAAATAGACCAGTTCATTTACTACATTTAAAGAGTCTTACTGGGGCAGTCTAGTTTCACTGTGAGGAAACCATTTGTGCAGCACAAAAAGCTGCTTTAATTCTGCTGAAATTGTATTCATCTTATCCAGGACCTCAAGTTAACATGGCCAAAGGCCAACCAACACAGAAGTAAAGATTTGGCTGATATTTTATAACTGATGATTTATGATAAACTTGACCTTTGAAAATAATTCTCCATTCTAAAATGCCAACATTTTTTTCCTATTGGGAGTACATTTTACTGCAGTATACGGAATATATTCATATGTAAATATGGTGCCTAGCTTTACAAGGAAGGTAAAGATAATACACAGGGAGAAAATTAATTCATTTCCCAGTGAACTCTGTTGACTTTCTTTAAATATTATTCTCAATATAAGTGAGAGAAAGAAAAACAACTAAAACTAAAGTCTTATGAAGAGTATGAGTTCCTGCAGTCAGGAATAACAAATCAAAAATATAAAGAGTGAGGAGAAAGGTGAGAAATGGAAACATTTTTTTTACACAGACAATTAAGGGAACAGGAACTAAATAAAAGAGTCCTACTGATGCAGGTACATAGCACACAGTTAGAAAAAGAACTGGTGTTAGGGATTACACTGTTCTCCTTTTTGATAAAAAGGGCAAAAAGAGAGTCAATAGGTTAGCTCTAAATATGGTAGCTCCAATAGGGGTCTGGTATGCTGCATATAACAATATGTGTATTGTCACATGGGGGGGGAATACATCAAGGAGGGAAGATGTTAGTGTTTTCACCAATCTGACAATCGCTCTTGGTTACGAATTCATTCAGGCTTAGCATCATCATGAAAAGAAACCTCTGTGCATATCTGCCAGAAAGTTTTCATTAGCTTTGAATTGGGTTAGCTGAGGTGTATAGACCCATCTTACATATGAGACACAAAATTCTATCAATCAGGTTTCTGGTCTGAAGATGAGAGAGGAGGGACTTAGAGGGAGGTAGAGAGAGAGAGAGAGAGAGAGAGAGAGAGAGAGAGAGAGAGAGAGA
>OU015748.1:16007861-16024433 GCA_907169655.1 Acomys percivali
AGAGAGAGAGAGAGAGAGAGAGAGAGAGAGAGAGAGAGAGAGAGAGAGAGAGAGAGAACAGAGCACCAGCATTATTCTCTCTCTGCTTGCAGACTGTGAATACATTGTGACCAGCTGCCTTATGCTCCTGCTGCTAGCTAGGCCTTCTCTACCAGGAGGAATTGCACACACAAACTGTGTGCCAAAACAAATACTTCCTTTTTAATTTGCTAACTTCTGACATTTTGTGCTTAACAAAAACAAGCATCTTAAGGTACTGTTAGGAATAAATATTAAGTAATAAAAGAGGATTAAGGATGGCTTCTGTAGGAACACTCTAATACACACATACGCAGAGACATCTTTCTATATATTCAGTTTTCTCAAAGATAAATTGAAATAGCTGGACTGGATGAATTCCATAAAA
This sequence comes from Acomys percivali, assembly GCA_907169655.1. Classification (NCBI taxonomy): domain Eukaryota; kingdom Metazoa; phylum Chordata; class Mammalia; order Rodentia; family Muridae; genus Acomys; species Acomys percivali. The sequence goes on from OU015748.1 coordinate 16,008,268, forward strand.
CATAGAAAAACCAATTCCCATGACTTAAAGTCTGCCCACCCACTAATATTTCCTCCTCAGTTAATAAAGGTAATTTTTTATTTGCCTAAGTGATGACAAACAATGTTTATTTTATATTTGAAGTTTGATTACACTTATTAAAGCACAAGGTGCTTGGTCAAGACTTGAACTCAAAAATGTCCATCATCCTTAGCATTTAGAGAAATGCAACTTAAAACCAATATAAAATTTCATCTAAACCCCAGTCGGAATGGCTAAGTGTAATAAACTCCTCACAACAAATTCTTTTGAGGTTGAAGAAACAAGATTTCCCATTCACTGTTGCTGGGGATGTAAATTGGTATACCTACTCTGTAAATTAGTATACAAAGTCCTTTAAAAAACAAAAGTAAAACATAAATTCATTGTATTTAGCCAACTATACCATTCCTTGGCCTGTGCCCAAATAAGGTGACATGCTTAGGAATGTTCAATAGCCAAGAATGGGAATAACTTAAATAGCCTTCAACTAAAGAATAGATAAAGAGAGTGCGACACGTGTGCACAAAGAATACTATTTACTAGTGAAGAAAAACAAATCATGAAATTAAAAAAAATTGGAATCATGAAGTTTACAATTAAATGAGTGAACTTATAAAAATTATATCAAGCAAGGTAACCTGGACACAGAAAACAAATGTCAATGTTCTCTCTGATCTGCGGGTCCTAGCTTCAAATCCTTCGATACAGGGTAGCTAGCACCCCTCATAAAAAAGATTTCTCTTTACAGGAAATGCATGTCATCACAGAAGACAACTGCACATAATACAGGGAGTAACATAATCGTAGTGAGCCCAGAATCCATGGATAGGTATACATCAAAGCCTCTCAATCGATGGCTTAGAAAACATCACAGAATGGGGCGGGGGGCGGGGGGCAGTGTAAAAGCCAGTATGCAGGAAGCCTGCTTTGAAACAGTCTCTCCTAGAAAAGATTGCATAAATAAGACAAGATGAATGACAGTATCAGTGAACATGTTAATGTGGAAGGGGACTTTTTTTTATTTTTGCAGGATTCCACCCCTAAGAAAAGAACTACAGGTAATTAATGCCTGATACAAGGAGAATTAGCTCCTCCCAGATACGAGCCTCTTATTGGTTGTCCAATACGTAGCCTTAAAACCAAATATTCACAATCAAAAAAATGGGCTCAGCAGGCTGACTTTATATTTATTTGCTTATGCACACAGACATACACATCTATGTAACAATAATCCTAGCTATTTATTTATTTATTTATTTTGGTTTTTGGTATTTCAAGACAGGGTTTCTCTGTGTAGCCTTGACTGTCCTGGAATCACTTTTGTACACCAGGCTGGCCTCAAACTCACAGCAGTCTGCCTGCCTCTCTGCCTCCCAACAGCTGGGATTAAAGGCGTGCGCCACCACCGCCCGGCAATAATAATTTTTAAGATGAGCCTATCAACTTGATCGCAGTATTGAAGGAGCTTGAGGAAGGGAAGGGATGTCAGAAATGACGTAATCAATGCTGTTTCAATGGGAAACATTAAAAAAATATAATAATAAAAACTGTACCTCTCCTTAGAACTCAGAAAAAGTAAAATAATAAAAAGGAATAGAATGGTAAGAACTACCAAAGTGCAATGTACCTCTTTGCTATTTAAGAATTGAATTTGAAATTTTTTATTCTTCATGTAAAACACTGAAGATCCTCGTGCCAGACTTTTTTTTTTTTTGTAAACCTTAAAATGGAGCGGCAACATCAGTGTTTGCTTCCCTGGCACAGACTCTTTGGTTTTATTGGTACAGGATAAAAATGTAAACCCTGCAGATTTTTCTTATATATCTGTGATTAGAAAGTATTATTGTCAGATGTAAATTAGAAACTCCAGTGTGGTTTCTTTAACGCATAGCTGTAATTTCATCCTTTTCCCTAAGGGAATTCTTTTTGAAAATGTCTCTCGTTCTTATCACTTCCAGTCTCTCGCTTTGTTTCCTTCCTCTGGGTTTCAAAGTTCCTTTGTGATATTTGCAATTAAGACGGAAGTTTGCTGTTTCTTTTTTTTTTCCCTTTAATACTCACATGAAAGATTTCTTTTTGGCACAGTGCCATTTTCCTTAACACACACAAACATTTGCTGTAAGTAGGCTGGCTCTCAGGTAAGGCTTCTGTAGCTCCAGTCACGGCTAATTAGCGTTTCTGAAGAAGTAACTGAGCATTGTGCCTCTCACTTTATTTGAAAAATGCTTGGCATGTTGTGAGAGTTTGATTTTGGTGTATTGTTCTTAGTATATACTAGTTCTCTTTAAAGTATAGTGATTAAGCAGACATTACCACTTCAGTGACTAAGTTAATGTTCTCCTTTCTTCAATAGTATTTTGACATATTATCTTGTCTGTTATTTATAATGATTCCATAACAATGGATTAAACATGGAAAATATCCAAACCCTTTATATCTTTATGAGGTTAGAACCCTACTCTCCTTACATTCTCACATTCTTACATTCTCCATTATCTGTTGCTGCTATTGGTTTGTATTAAGTTTGTTTGTTTTTCTTTTGTATTTATATTATTGAAAAATAAATATATAAAAAGATGCACAGCAAATACTATTAGGAAATTTTAGGGTGGAATTATAATATAAGATAACCTTGTATAATGTATTAAAAAGACCAAAATGTAGACTATCGAATATAGTAAATCCTGATGCTGATGTCAGACAGAAAACAGATGATGCTAATGCAAACTAGCCATAGCATGATTGAAGACAGATGAACTGAGTCATTTTCAACAAAACTAACATTGTTAACTTATGATTCAATAATTATACTTCTGTGCCAAGTGAACTGAAAACCTGAACATGGATGGTTCAACAGGAAGTTTTGCATAGCTGTCAGCACTTGGGAGCAACTAATACACTTCAGTAGAGAAGGAACAAACAAACAGTGGCATATCATGAGAAATTATGTAATACAGAGTTAAAAAATAAACTAGCAAGTCATGAAACAAACAGGAAGGAAACTTACATATATGTGGAACTGAGGTATCAAAGTAAATATAAAAATGACTCAGTGTGACACCCAGTGTGGGCAAGCCAATAGACAATGCATGGTTTAGTAGTGGGCCAGAGGTTAAGAATAAGGGAGGGATGAACAGGGTCTTCAGCAGAGTTAAAGTATTCTTGATAGTAAAAAATTATAGACAATAGTATGGGACCCTGACCAAATCCAGAGAATCTACAGTACCAAGATAGAGCCCTGATGTACAGAATGGCTTCAGAACAACAATACAGAGCCATCAGTTACTGAAAATACACCACAGAGTGAAGGGTGCTGGCACTAACTGGGGCTGCTCATCTACCAAACTGAAGAAATACAGAAACTTTCAATGCTTTCCTCTCTATCTTGCTATATATCTAAAGTGCATTAACAATTAAAACAGATTAAAATTGTTTTATATGTTTTAAACAGTATATTATATTAGAGCTCATTTTACAGATTTCGTTAGCTTTTTGAAGCAAGAAAATTTGTATGGTAGGTTGTTGCCTAAAGGTGGATAAAGAATTCAAGGCAAATTCTTAAATATTATTTTATCTTCTTCTCATTTCTTAATCACTGCTAAATAATTTTATTTTCCTAGCCCCCAGAACTTTTTTTTTAATTGTGCAACTTCCCCCTCCATTTCCTACTCCAAAGGTTCCCAAATATCCCTTCTTGGTGTATTTCAAATTCATGGATTCTAGTTTTCATTAATTATTATTATATACATATATGTATACACACACACACACACACACACACACATTCTCCAAAACATAAATCCAATCTTCTCACTCTGTATAATGTTATGTGTGTGTGTTTGTGTGTACAATATATGTATATATATGTATATATACAACACACAAACATATATATATATTAATTTTTCAGGGCTGACCATTTGGCATCAAATAAGCAATTGGTGTGCTATCCTCTGAGGAAGACTACTAGTCATTCCTTACTTGCCTGCAGTTGTTCATCTAGGGCTGAAGCCTTATGGGTTCTCCCAGAATCAAACTTATCATGTTCTCTTTGCTCCCAGAATCAAATTTATCATTGTTGTCTATGCTCAGTTAATGGCCAGGCAATCATGTTGATGAGATACCATGGGTTTAGCTTATGAATATCCTAGAAGACAGCCCTACAGAAAACGCCCTGATCCTCAGGCTCTTACAATCTTTCCTCTTGTCTTTCCACAATGTCTCACGAGTCTTAATTGTGGATGTTATTCTATATATGTATTCTCTGGGGTAGACCTCAAAAACATTAAGGTTTGATTGGCTGTGGTTTTCTGTAATGATCTCCATCTGTTGTAAAAAGAAGCTTCCTTGAATCATGGTGAGAGCTACATGTATTTGTGACAAATAGGTGTGCAATTAGGTCTTGTGCTGGTTTATTTTACTGAGGCAGTGCTTGTAGATTATTCTCCAAGATCCACGACCTTACTTGTTCTGGGTAGTTGGCCAGTTTTTTTCTAACCATGAATGGTTTTCTCTTGTTGAATGGGTTTTCAGCCCAATTATAGATTGAACAACTGTAAAGAGCACATACTGCTCTAGTATGGGAATTAAATAAAGTTCTGGCATCCACATTGGGGAGCTGATAATCACCTGTAACTCCAGTTTCAGAGGATCCAATGCCTTTTTCTGAACTCCATGGACAAGTGCACTAACATGCACTCTCTGTATCTGATACATACACGTAATTTAAAAAAATCTTTAAAGTAAAATTAAAGAGTTATCTCTACACATATATCTACACCTAATTCATAACATTTCTTTAATGTTATTTATTTGATATACTTTTGATAGTTTCCAAAATACATTACGTTTTGAATTCACTACCTCTTACATGTGTTTGGCTCTGTTGTCTTTCCGTTATATAGTAATTCTCACTCCCGTCTCTGGAATCAGTCCACGTAAGCATGAGAAGAATAGCATGTTCACATGAAAGGAGTGATTTTTCCTGCAATCCCCAAGAGCCAATATATATTTTTCTTTTTTTTTAAATTTTTTAAATTTATTTTATTAATTTATTCTTGTTACATCTCAATGGTTATCCCATCCCTTGTATCCTCCCATTCTCCCCTCCCTCCCATTTTCCCCTTATTCCCCTCCCCTATGACTGTTCCTCAGAGGGATTACCTCCCTCTGTATATGCTCATAGGGTATCAAGTCTCTTCTCAGTGACCTGCTGTCCTTCCTCTGAGTGCCACTAGGTCTCCCCCTCCAGGGGACATAGTCAAATGTGAGGCACCAGAGTACTTGAGAAAGTTATATCCCACTCTCCACTCAACTGTGGAGACTGTCCTGTCCATTGGCTAGATCTGGGTAGGGGTTTAAATTTTACCACCTGTATTGTCCTTGGCTAGTGCCTTAGTTTGAGCAGGACCCCTTGACCCAAATCTACCTATCATAATGTTCTACTTGTAGGTTTCTAGGACCCACTGGATCCTTCTACATTGCTATTCTCCCATGGTTCTCTCATCTAGAGTCCCAATAGGATGTCCTCCCCTCTCTCCCAGTTTCCTGGTAAGGGAAGGCTTTCATGGGACATGCCCCTTGGGCTAGTATGCAGATATGAGTGAGTATATACCATTTGAGTCTTTCTGATTCTGGGTTAACTCACTCATTATGATCATTTCTAGCTCAATCCATTTATCCACATTTTGGGAATTCCTTGTTTTTAATAGCTGAGTAGTATTCCATAGTGTAGATGTACCACAGTTTCTTTATCCATTCTTCTACTGAGGGATACTTAGGCTGTTTCCATGATCTGGATATTATGAATAAGGCTGCTATGAACATGGTTGAGCAAATTTTCTGGTTGTGTGCTGGTGCATCTTCTGGGTATATTCCAAGGAGTGGAATAGCTGGGTCTTGAGGAAGCCCTATTCCCATTTTTCTGAGATAGCACCAGATAGATTTCCAAAGTGGTTGTACTAGTTTGCATTCCCACCAGCAATGAAGGAGTGTTCCTCTCTCCCTACATCCTCTCCAGCATGTGGTGTCACTTGAATTTTTTATCTCAGCCATTCTGATGGGTGTAAGATGGAATCTCAGAGTTGTTTTGATTTGCATTTCTCTGATGACTAAGGAGGTTGAGCATTTCTTTAAGTGTTTCTCAGCCATTTGATATTCCTCTGTAGAGAATTCTGTTTAGTTCCAAGCCCCATTTCTCAATTGGGTTATTTGGTTTGGTGGTGTTTAATTTCTTGAGTTCTTTATATATTTTGGATATTAGACCTTTGTCAGATGTAGGGTTGGTGAAGATCTTTTCCCTGTCTGTAGGCTGTCGCTTTGTTCTCTTGACAGTGTCTCCTGCCTTACAGAAGCTTCTCAGTCTCATGAGGTCTCATTCATTAATTACTGACATTAAGGCCTGGGCTGTTGGTGTTCTGTTCAGGAAGTTAACTCCTGTGCCAATATGTTCCAGGCTCTTCCCCACTTTTTCTTCTAAGTGACTTAGAGTCTCTGGTTTTATGTTGAGGTCTTTAATCCACTTGGATTTGAGTTTTGTGCAAGGTGACAAAAATGGGTCCAATTGCATTTTTTTACACATAGACATCCAGTTAGACCAGCATCATTTCCTGAAGATGCTATCCTTAATCCATATGAATCCACACACATATGGTCACTTGATTTTTGCCAATACATATTTTTCTATTCTCCAACTCTAGAAATGAAATAACTTAAACAGGAGCCAGAGAGAGAGAGAGTTTAGTCACTTTTTCTCACCTACTCCTTTGAGATTTGGAAGAGAGTGAATTCCAGAGATTTATCAATGACCTTCTTGCACCTCCTTCCATTGTATATATCAGGGAAATGATTAAAACACAATTTCCTGTGCAGGAAACAGAGAAAATTTAGTCAATGAATGATCCCAGGTGATACTAATGAAGCTTTTATTTCAGTTTTACATTTGACAGCATTAGAGGACAGTTAAGTGAAATTCTATGTTGATCATATTGGTGACACATTCCCTCTCTCCACTGCATCCTTACTCTAAAAGTTCTTCCTTTCCAACCAGTCCATTTGACTCCAAATTGTCCAGAGTCAGAATACGACGATTGTTAACAAGCAAACAAAGAGCCTTATAGGATTTTTCTTTATTTATGAGGTTGTGGAACAAGAAGGGAATTTAAAGAGAGAATTTTATTTCCAAATTTCTCTGGACACTACCCATTCTTCTTTGCAAGTAATGTGAATGTCTGTTGGTTTGTTAAATCCAGTCAATCTGATTTCCAGGCCATTGTGAGGGATGTGCTGTACATTAAATCAGTTTCTCTTACAATTGTAACCCATCATACTTTATGATTTCTACATAATAACTGAATTTTGAAATTTAAGTAAGCAACCATAAAATGAAGTATTAATTGTGAAAAGTACATTTTCTACATTTATATTTGGTAAAATGAAGAATCTTTAAATGAAAATACCCTTATATGTACGTTAGTGATTCTTTGCCATACTATTTCAGTTTAGAAGATATAATTTTCGTATATCTATATAATATGAAATCTCATTTTGAACACAATGGTTACAAGCCAAAATGATATTATTGTAATAATATTTATAATAATTATTGCTTAAATTAAATCTGATATAAATATTTATGCTCATGTATTTCATATCTATAAATATAGTTAATAAAGTTGCCACTGTACTAGGTTTTCATACCATACCTCAAATGCCTTATAATTCTAACTCTCTGTTGGGAACATAAAGATACATGCACCACTCCCAAGGCCATTAAAGACAGCATTGAAAGATCTAGGTGTAGGTAAGGGTTGTTTCTAGGAAAGCTCTATGACAGAATAAATACTACTTCCATTTTGAGAACTCTGGATGAAGATGAGTGAATCAGATTAAGTTATTTATGGAAGGTGGAACAGGAAATGAAACTGGGGTGATAGATTCTGCATTGCCAAGCTACAGGCTTTCAATAAAGAAAAAAATTACAAGAAAGCTAAGGACATCACCAGTGAAACTGGAGTGGCATTTTACCACTCCCTGATCACTCTAAACAACCATTACTATTGAAAGTACATTCATGTAGAATACAAGCACTTCTGTTTTAATGATCTACTTAACAAGCAACAGGAATTCAAACACTACCATCATCTCTGGCTGCTTCTTCAAGCATGGAGTTCATACATAGTTACTACAGTGTTTCAATAAATGATATACAAATTTACAAATCAACATGAAAATGTCTATATACATAAAAATAATTTGACCAACATGTTTCCTTAGACCTGAATCTAGTTTCTGTGTTTTAGCAAAATTAGATAATGTGGTTAAGTGGAGCCTGGGGAAGATTTCACTAAGCTGCTTCATGCAGCTGTGCTAATTGAAATTCAGAAGCGTGTCCTAAATAAACTTGAAAAATGTGTGCTTTCTGCTATTTTTTGTACATGAGTAGTTGGCAGCTTGTCAGAAGGTAGAGGCACATCCGAAACACAAAGCAAAATATTGCAGAATACAGAAGCATGAACACGAAGCCCAGGACTTGAAGTCTGCAGAGAGAAAGTAGACAGCCTCATCCTGTGTAGCCATTGTTCTTTTAAAAGCACAATTAAATCAACTTGCTACCAGACTAGGACAGCAGTTTTGGATCTAAAAGAGCTATTGAAAATTGGGGTAAATTTGGCAATTGGTTTCTGAGCATGCGGAGAAAAGGAAAGAGGGAAAGGGTACCCAGAGATAGATAGATAGATAGATAGATAGATAGATAGATAGATAGATACACACACAGAGAGAGAGAGAGAGAGAGAAGAGAGAGAGAGAGAGGTATAGAGACAGAGGAAGAGAGGAAGAAAGAGAGAGAGAGCTTGGCATGAAAAATTTAAAAGTAAATGTTAATACTGCTCTAATTGAGATGCATCCATCATGCAGTTTGATACAAGTATTGTCAGCTGTTTCCCAGGTTCTAGTATTCCTCTGGTTTTTTAATTGATTCCTCAGTATTGTGTATCCAATGAATTATTGAACACAAGGCTTAAGACAGGTTTTAAGTAAGAAAAAACTTACATTAAAATTACACTAAATTTAGGGTTTGAGATAAGTGAGATGTTATTTGCTAGTCTTAAAAAAACTAAAACAAAAGAGGTAGATAAGCATGTGAGTAGATGGGACTCTAGTGAACACACAGGTAATTTCCCTCAAAAAACCATGACATTAATGCCTCAAACAGCCACACTGGGTATAGTGAATACTCAAAGATAGTCTCAACCTCACAAATACCTCTGATCAAAGAAAACTACTTCTTTCAACTGAAGAGTATTTTTTGGTTCATAACACCTTCAAATCCCACAAAAGGCTAGGTGACAGATTTTATTATTACTGGATTTCAGGATCTATTTTAAATATATTTTATGTTGAGATTATTAAAAATGTACATCATTTCCTCCATTCCCTCTACTTTCTCCAAACTCTCATACACTTTAACCACTTGTTTTCTCTCAAATCCATGGCCTTTTTTTTTTACATTATTGTTACACACACACACACACACACACACACACACACACACACACACACTTTGCTAAATAAAAATTGCTCAGTCTGTACTGTTACTTGTATGTATGTATTCTGAGCTGTCCATTTGGTGTTGGATAAAAATTTGCTGTGCTCTTCTCTAGGAAAGACTATTTCTCCCACTCTCAGGATTCCTTTTTTGCCTGTAACAACTTGTACAGATCTGAGAGATCTCCAGGGCTTCCTATGACTGCCTACATGCGCTGAACAAAGACAGCTTCAGCAGGATCTAGTTTTGTTTGCAAACCTCTAGTTTCATTTTCTCAAAAAATGTATCCCAAAGTGCTGCCAATAAAACCCTAGCATACAGATCTGGGAGGGGGAGTGTAGTTTGAATTTAGGAAGAAGTTAGACTGCAGCATTTAGAGAAGGTCAGCTCATTGTTTGGAGATTGCTCATACATTCTTGCTCCAGTTAAGAAAATATAGAAATCAATCAATGATGAAAAAACATGAACACTAGAGAAAGACCACAAGAATATAATGACACAAAAGAAAAGCTAACAAGGAATCTTGCAGGAGAAAAGGAGGGAAAAAAATGAAGGAGCCAGAGTGGTCGAGGACACCACAAAAAACCCATGGACTCAACTAGTATAAACTTTTATTGCTGTAGCTTTGTAGTAGCACTTGAAATTAGGTATGGTGATGGCCCTACTTTTGGCGCTATTTGTTCTGGTGAAGAGACACCATGATTATGGCAACTTTTATAAAGAAAAACATTTATTAGAACTGGCTTACAGTTACAGAGGTTTTGTCCATCATCATCATAGTGGAAAGCATGACAGTCTCTAGGCAGACATGGTCTGGAGAAGGAACTGAGAGGTTTAGATCCTGTTTTGTAGGCAGCAAAAGGGGACTGTGTCACTGGTCGTGGCTTAGGCACATATGAGTCCTCAAGGCCCTGTCCCCACCAGTGACAGACTTCGTCCAACAAAGCTGCATCTACTCCAAAAGGCCTCGATACTATTAGTCCCACTCCGTACAGGCCAAACACTCAAACACATCTCTCTATGTGGGCCATACCTATTCAAACCACCAGACATCCTAACCACTGTTTCCCCTCCCCTTCCCCTTTCAGTTCCCACCCCTGCACACACACTCTCTCCACAAGTCCACCTCTCCTCCCTTTCTCTTCAGAAAAATAGATATCAACCATGGATATCAAGCAGCCTTGGCATATCAAGTTGCAGTAAGAATAGGTGCCTATTCTCCTAGTATTAAAATACATAATACTTGGGGTACCAAATAAAGAGACTCTTATAAGTTATGGTAATTTTAATCCTACAACATGGCTACTCTATCAAGGAATCATTTGTGTGATTCAATTGGAATATACAACTTAATTCCTCTAGCTGGAATACAGACATACCTTCAGTGTACACCTTTAGTCCCAAGCAATTATATCTAATTAAGGGACAGATAAATTGAAAAATCAGAGAAAGATTTAGCAGATTAAGTCAGTGACAGGATACCCCAACTCTTATGAGAGAGAGGCTACTTAAGAGCATCACAGAGAGTAGAAGAGACCGTATAGTACAGTGGAGGAGGGTACATAAATGCATGAATACAGCAGAGACCATGCAGTCAGGAGAGTACACGTTAGTACAGTTCAGTTCATGGAGTTGAGACACATGGATTCCAAGCAGAGCAAATTCAGTGAGAAGTTGAGAGAAGCCAGTTTGGGTGACTCAGCTTAGAAAGGAGTTTTGAGACAGAACGAACCAGCCAGCCAGAGTTCAGAAAGAACTGGAAAGTGTGAAATTATTCAGCAGTAAGTCTCAGAGGCTGAAAATATCAGCCTTTAGCAGATAAAGGCTGAAAGGCGAGTAATATAGGTTTAAGTTTCAACTGTATCTTTTTATTCCTGAATGAAAAGGCAGCATCAGATCCAGATATATGATAAATGGCTATTGTTGGGTAATGTGATTACAGATGTCTGTAGCTTGGGTCTCAGAAAACACCTAAGGATGATCCCTGCAGGTCCAATGAGTACAGCATCCCTTTCCTTACTCCAGAGGCACTTCTTTCATATGCCCAAATCCTCCCTAAGCCCCTCTCTAAATTATTTAAAATAAAAATCTTTGTATTACTGTTTTTAATAAAGTTTTATAAATTTAAACTAAATTCAAGAACTGAGTTTTATAGAGTCATTTTGAGTTTCTCTCCATTTAGTTTAAGTTAGCTATGGGCTTTTTGTAAGCTGTCTTGATTATGTTTATGTATACCCATTGTTTCACTAATCTCTCAAGAATTTTACTATGAAGGGGTATTAAATTTTGTCAAAGAGCTTTTCTGAATATAAGGGGATGGTTTTGTGTATGTGCATATATGTGGCGGTTCCCAGTAGTTTATAAGATGGATTGCCTTTATTGATTTTTGTATATTAAATCATCCCTCTATTTCTGGAATAAAGCCTACTTGATCATGGAGGATGATGTTTTTGATGTGTTCTTGGATTCAGTTTGTAAGTATTTTATTGAATAATTTTGCATGTATGCTCAAAAGGAAAATTGATCTGTAACCCTATTTCTTTGCTGGGTCTTTTTATGGTTTGAGTATCAGGGTAAGTGTAGCTTCATAAAATAAATGTTACTTCTGTTTTTATTTTGTGGAATAATTTGAGAAATATTAGTTTTAATTCTTTGAAAGTGTAGAAGAATCCAACGCTGAAACCATCTGGCCCTGAGCTTTTTGGATGGGAAACTTATAATGACTACTTCAATTGCACTAAGTGTATAGTTCTGTTTAAATTGCTTATCTGATCTTGATTGAACTCTGGTAAATGGTAGATAATGAGAAAACTATCCATTTAGTTTAGATTTTTGTGGAGTACATGTTTTAAAATACGTTCTTATTATTCTCTAGATTCCTCAGTGTCTGTTGTTATAACTCACTTTTTCATTTTTGATTTTGTTAACTTTGATATTCTCTCTCTCCTTTCAGCTAATTTGGATAGGGGTTTGTCTATCTTATTGATTTCCCAAAGAAGCAGCTCTTTGTTCTACTGGTTCTTTGCATTGTTCTGTTTTATTGATTTCAACCCTCAGTTTGATTATTTCTTGCTGTCTACTTCTCCTGGGTGTGATTTTTTTTTTCCTTTTTGTTTGAGAGTTTTTGGTTCTGCTGTTAAGTTGCTAAAATGAGTTTTCCCCAGGTTGTTTGTTCGTTTTGTTTTGTTTATTGAAAATAGATTCTTCTTTCTGCCCCTACAGGCATAGCAAGTGTGCCTTCTGTGTCACATCAGTAGATGGCAGAGAAGAGAGAGGCTACGTCTACACTCAGGGTTCTGAATTGTGAACGTCTGAATAATCAGTAGCCTAAGACTTCCTGAAAAACCATGAACTTGAGATGACCACCATTCTGGTGCCAGGGAGCCAAGACAGGGAGCTAGTCAGAGAGGACCACTACTAGTCCAGAGCCCTGCAGGACTGTAAATCTCCAGCATGGGAAACAAGCCAGAGTCTAGACCACCCCTGCATGGAGCCAAGCAGGTGGGCACAGGCAAGGAGCAAGTAAGTCCAAGATGACCAGAGAGTCAGGGATCCTGGTGCATGGATGGGGGCTAAATTGAGATCACCAATCCAGCCTCATGCAAGCCTGTGGAGGTCAAGTCATGCCTGAGATGACCTCTGTCCGCTGCCATAATGCACAGATGGGGCAGAGCAGTCTTGTGAACACTGCGGACAGTCAGAGAGCCCAGATGCCACTAAGAGGAGCAAATAAGTGACAGAAAATGGAATAGAAAAAAGGATGTAGGCAAAATAAAGAGAGGTAGAACTGGACAATCAAGGTAGTGAGAAATAGCCTGATGTGCGTAGCCACTGATACCACATAGGACCATGGTAGACGTCTGGCCTGTACTGACACTAGGGTCTGTGTCTAGGTTTGTGGTCCTAAAGCAGAAGAGATCAAGTTTCACCAAAGGCTGGTCTACTTACTGCTTGAGAGCTGGCCCTGTGGAGGTGTGAGAGTAGAAAAGCTGATCCGACCTTTAGCCAGCTGTAATATCTGGAGAGCAGGCCTTGCACATCTTCCAGGAAGCACAGAAGAGCTGGCCCTGATTTCAGGAATTGTGGGTAAGCAAGCCCTGAGGGTATGTGTATGTGAGAGCTGGCCCCATCACTTGTCTGCCATGTGGTGACATAGGCAAGGGAGAAATGCCTTTTCTTGCCCCTTGCTACTTACAGCATGTAAGACAGCTGACTCCATGGCCATTGGAGTAGGAGAGTTGCCCTGTCCCTCACCTACTGCAGCACTCAGAAGAGCAGGCTTTGCACCTTGCCTTGGCAGCATGTAGAGCTGCTTCTGGATGTGGAAATTGCAGGTGAGCCTCTGGGCAAGGACATAGGAGAGCAGTCCTAGTGAGGTTCCAGTATTGATAGTGTAGTAGAAACCAGAGGCCTTGTACCAGACCTATTGGTTCATTAAAATGAACATATGCAAGCAGAGAAGTGTGGACAAAAGGAATACTATGGAACACACTGTGACACACTAGCTACACTACAGCTTACACAAGGAGAGTGTTTTCCTTCTATTTGTAGTGAAGTTGCAAGGGTGGAGAGCTGGTATGAGGGGAGGGACGGATGATTCGGATCGGGGTGCATGATGTGAAATTCACAAAGAACAAAAAAATGTTTTTCTAAAAGAATAAATTCTTCTTTCACTCAATACATCCCAGCCACAATTTCCCCTCCATTGCTCCTTCCAGTATGCCCTACCTTACCTCTCCCCCAGATTCACAACCTCTCCATGTCCTCTTCAGAAAATAGCAGGTGTCCAAGAGAAAAAGCCAGAGAAGACAAAATAACATAAAACAGAGCAAGACAAAAGTCATTATATTGAGGCTAGATAAGGCAATCCTGTAGAAGAAAAAGAGTCACAAGAAGAGGCAAAAGAGTCAGATACACTTATTACCATTATTAGGAGTCCCACAAAAACACCAACCTGTTAGCTAAAACATATACACCGAAGACCTGGTACAGACCCATTTAGGCCCAGTGTTGGCTGTTTCAGTCTCTGGGAGTCCATCACAGTTGATTCAGTGGACCATGTTCTCCTGTTGTCCTCAATCCCCCATGACTCTTCAGTATTCTTCCCCATCTTCAACAGAGTTCCATAATCTCTGAGGGAGGCAATTGATGGAGATCTCTAATTTAGACATTCTCTCTCTCTCTCTCTCTCTCTCTCTCTCTCTCTCTCTCTCTCTCTCTCTCTCTGTGTGTGTGTGTGTGTGTGTGTATCTATCTATCTATCTATCTATCTATCTATCTATCTATCTATCTATCTATCTCTATCTCTGCCCTCTCTGTTTAATTTCTGTCTATGTGTCTCTGAACCTGTTCCCATCTGCTGCCAGAGGAAGCTTCTTTGATGAAGTCATTTGTAAGGCACCAACCTATGAGTATAGCAGAATATCATTAGCAATCATTCCATTGATTATTTCCCAGTCATATTTGGTTCCACCCTAGGGCTCTGAGCGATCTAGTTGCCAGATCTGGGCATCCAGGCAGTGTAGGACATGGGCTTTTTCTTATGGGGTAGGCCTCACATGAATTTAAGCTTGCATGGCCGCATGTTATGCACCACTATTTCCCCTTCACATCTTGGAGCAGGTGCTATGAACTTGCCTCTTAGAGCTAATTTTATTGGGTCCCATAAGTTGTGTATTCATCTTCACTCAATTCCAGAAAATCTTTTAATTTCTTTCCTTGATCCATTTTTCATTTGTAAGGCGGGGGATTTTTTTCACTTCTGTATTATATCCTGAATATATTATTTGTATACCTTAAAACAACAAAGCCCGTGAGAAGTCACAAATAACAAAGGCCCACTTCTTCTCATATAGGAATCCCATAAACACTAAACTGGATGCCATAATGAATATGCTGAGTACCTGGTGCATATAGGGTTAGTGGCTGCCTTGATGTTTATGTTTCTCGTTTTATAGAATGTTTTTCAATGACTTATTAATCATTCAATAATATATTATTCAGGTTCTATAAATTTGTGTATGATCTGTTATTTCTTTTTTTTTGTTGTTAAATATGCACAATAAAATGTGGATGAGATTTTATATTCTTAGTGAGAAGTGGGAGTAATCTAACCAGTGGATCTTTCAAAATCTCCCCAAAGTAAAAATTAAGAGATTAAATTATATGATACAATCAAAGCCTGGTAACTGGGAATATTCCTGTATAAAAGGCATGAATGTTCATTGCCATAGAATCAGAGATTTAATATGTGTCAGTCTGATAACCTGAGGCTCTGTTTGTAGTGAACACGTTATGATTTTGAACCTGAGAGAACCAGTCACTGCGCTATTCTCTTTCCATAGCACATTTCCCAGAGTCCTGCTCAGCCTTGTTGAAAGTAAAATGGGAAAGAGAACTAATTTCCAGGCAAATAGATGTCCTTGTGCTATTTACTAGAGAAGGACCAGGACCGAAGATAAAGTGTGTTGTTGGTGTTTGTATTGACTATAACTTTATTCTAACCCAATCAAAATGAATCCAAAAATATACTTCTCCTTTTGCCTCAACTCTCTCTCTCTCTCTCTCTCTCTCTCTCTCTCTCTCTCTCTCTCTCTCT
>OU015748.1:16026539-16053704 GCA_907169655.1 Acomys percivali
AAGAAGAAGAAGAAGAAGAAGAAGAAGAAGAAGAAGAAGAAGAAGAATGAAAGAGAAATGTACCAATAAATGGACTCCTAGTGATATTCTCCTACACTAATAGATCAGTGTCTTTTTCAGCCTTCATCAGAGAAGCTTCCTTCTGTTAAACCTGAAAATTGGTAGGAGAGAGAACAAATCCACAATTGTCCAATTAAAGGACACTTTACTTAATACTGACTAGAAAGATGGACACTGGGCACATCCATAACCAGGATTCCCAGAGACTGGCACTGAATTAGGTAAATCAAGAGCTTATAATGGCGGAACCAACAAGGCTATGGGAGGTCCCTTCTTTATCCAATAGAAGCCAACTATACTTCCTGTCTACATACTTCATGCTCATGTGTAATCAAGCACATCCTGTGCACTTGGGGAGCAACCAACCTCACTTACTGAAGTGAAAACACATGACTGTTACCTTACATGGACAGATCCCAGAAGTCCAGATGATTTCTGTCCTTAGGCAAATGGGAGTTACAGGTTAGCTTTAGCCACATCAGAAGAGAAGAAATACAGAGAACCACAGCGAGACATTACACGAGGCTACATTGGAATATGTAGCCTTGAATGGCATGCCTCTTTAAAATCCTCCTCACCACACAGAGCTCAGTGAAACCCCTGGAAGAGAAGACAGAGAGTGTGTAAGAGCCAGAGAGGAAGGAGGACACCAAGTGAACAAGGCCCTCTCCATCAACACGAGCAAAGGCCTTATGAATTCATAGAGGTTAATGTGGAATACAAGGGAACTGCATGAGTCAGCCTCAGGTACTCTTCTTGTACACTATGATTTCCAGTTTAGTGCTTTTTTTGTTTGTTTGTTTGTTTACATGTTTACACATTCATTACAAATACAGATTGAAGGTTAAATATTTTTGCATCCTAAAACTTTAATGTTTATTCTTGCTTTTAGTTCCCTTTTCCATATGCAAGTACACAGTGTATATTGCTCAGCAATAAGGTATGAAAAGCTAGGTAGTCACTGAAATCAAAGCAATGTTTTCACATTTAAATTATATTAATTTGATAAACTCATGGCTCCAAACTCCAATGATTTAATCACTAAAAAGATAGTTTTCTTTCTGAAGACTCTAAGCCTAAATATGTTTTCATGTAGCTAGTCTTTATTCCTCTGTCTTAAAGTCAGTTGTTAAAAGCTGCCTTCACTCGGCTGTAGCTTTTTAATATACTACTTTAGAACAGCTTTCACTGCTTGCCATTAAGATGCCAATAGATCCAAACAGAGAAAGCATTCTCCCTTAGAAAGCATTTTCATAGCAGGTGAAAAAATCACTGAGCAGAGAGTTCAAAGAATCATTCTTATTTCTAAATTCCTTATTTAGAAATCATTTTTCCTTTCTTTTAAAAGGTATAAAAGCTTGTTTCACAATATATAATTTGTCTGATAAATATAAACCTAGAACCAAAATGATGTGGTTTTTTATGAATGCATTCTTATGTCACAAAGAGTTACATAATTGTGACATATAGTTTCTTTATGATGCTTCAAACCACTTTACAGCTATTATTAAATTATTTGCATCCTCATAGATCACCATTTTTTACCTTTATAAAAAATTACCTTTTGGGAGGATCTGCCTGGTATATTCTGAGTATCAATGAAAGACTGTACTGTGTTGTACTGCATTATCATTTTCACTCACAGGCCAATTCCTCTGTTGTAATCAGCCAATTAAAATATTACATGTTTACATTTTTATATATCTTCAAGAATATGCATTGTCACATATGTGTAAATATTTCTTATATTTCTAATTATATTCAAGTACCTCCTAAGCCTAGTTGACATATATGCATTTTATTATTTAACTGTCTGTACTAGCTTTCTTCAGAGTTGCCTTATATTTTATCAGATGTAGTCATTGTCTTCAAATTCTCATATTCTCTCTCTCTCTCTCTCTCTCTCTCTCTCTCTCTCTCTCTCTCTCTTTCTCTCTCTCCCTTTCTCTGTCTGTCTCTCATTTTGGTTTTAATTTATCTGAGGTCTGTCATGAGAAGCTTTCTGTCTGGAAGATATTCTTTGTAGACAAAACTGTAAAAAGTATAGATCTTAAAATATAGTATAAGAACTTTATTACTAATACATAATCTTGTACACTGCCTTTATTATTTATTCATTATATGATTAAAGATACCATTTTATTAAAAATGATTCTAAGGACTACAGAGGAAATATCACAGAGTGGAGGAAAAGAGGAATTGTAACTGACAGCAAATTTACAACAGTACTCTAAAAATTCTACTGAAAGACTATAGTATCCCAAATTTCACATTGGTTTTCAAATCAGAAAATTGAATGTCTTTTCTGCTTAGTCACGAGGATGCTTATTTTCATTGGGAGTTGGGTAAAAGTTATTATGGGTCTTATTTAGAGAGAAAACAAGGTTGGGCACAGGGATGTCTTTTCTTTCCATTATCTTTCATTCTTTGTTTTGGAGATAGGGGTTGAAAAAAAGAAGGAGGAATATAGAAATATATAGGGATGATAGGAAAAAAAATAGATTAATGAATCTACTCCTCAATTTAATGCCTTAATTGTTACTCACAAGATTATTTTAAATTCACTAATACAGAATTCCGTACATAGATGGAAAATAAGTTTAATTTAATATACATTGGTATAGATCTTAATTTTAAGATTATTGTTCATACACATTATATGTATTTCCACTCTAATATGCAGCATTGTACTCATACAACTCAATTATAATGCAATGTTTACTTCCAATACTTTGAAAGTGTTATTGCAGGCTGTTTAGGATAAGTAAGTTATACAAGTTTTTTTTTAGTTGATCATATCATTGTCATAGCAATTACTAGTCTATTTTTAATCACAAGAATATACATTCTAGTTTTAACAGATAGATATGATTCTATAGAAAGATAAGGTAAAATAGTTAGATAAGGTCCTCCAAAACCTGAGATATACAGAATGTGGCATATAAAGATGTTTTTATTCTTTCAAATATGCACTTAAATGAGACACATTAACTCCTGGCAACACCCAGTACCTCTTAGAAGATGATGAGCATCAAAGAACCGCCATATTGAGATGGTTTCAAATGTGGCAAATAAGCCACTAAGCAAGATATACTCATTTCTGCCATAGACAGAATCCTGCCTAAAATGGGCAAGCTTGGATGCACTCAAAGTTGATGGCTAAACATTGCCAAGACAGGGTAAGCAAGTCCTTAATAGTTCCTGCCTCACAAATATGTCTGTCAGATATAATAGGAAAGAAGACTGAAGATGATGCTCTCACATTATAGAGAGTTTAGGGTAACTGTTCATGCACCAAACTGTCTCTGTCATCTTTTTATTTGAGAAGCTGCTAACCTGCATTCCCTGTATACACAGGTAATTAATTTTATTTCTTCCCAAGTCTCTGATGGGGTTGAAGACCATATAGTTTAGTCTTACAATCAAGCTTAGTTGCTTAGGAGTTAAAATGTTCTTAGGTCTAAATGCATATTTTAAGTTGATAGAGATGAGATATGATAGATATTGGTTTACATTCAGAATTTTAGACTCACCAAGATAGGAAAAATGTTTTCTTTAAGGATGCCAAATACAAGTAACCAAAATACTATGAATGTAACCTTTATATAATTCCTGATTGTTTCATGGTTCTCCTTGCTGTAGGTGGGTTATCTTATATATGTTTAATAATATAAACCTATATGTAAAAATATTTAATAAGAAAAAAAGAACAAAATAACTTTATTTCTAATACATAACCTTGTAGCCCATGCTGCCCTCATTATTTATTTATTATATGATTAAAGAAACAATTTTATTAAAACTGATTCTAAAGGATACAGAAGAAATTTTACAGAGTAGAAGAAAACAATAATTTTGGAATTACATTTGATAGCAAATTTAGAACAGTGCTTGAAAATTTCTATTGAAAGTCTATAGAATCCCAAATTTCACATCATCGTTCAAATCAGAAAATTGAATATCTTTCCTGTTTAGTTACAATGAGTTAGCTTTCTTAGTTTTAAAACAATAATGGAACATAATAATTCTTATGCCACTACTATAAGCCACTACTACTTTGTAATATAAATTATTTTTCCATCATACATATATGTTGGAATTTACTCATTAACTCTTGATTAGAGATAATCTTTAAGTGAAATATTTTGATATACATCACTTTAGAAGATCATATTTATAGTTTTAAAATTGAGGACACAACAACAGACTGTATATGATGTATATACTATGATGTATGAAAGAATAATAATAATGTAGACTAAGATTTTGCTACCCCAAATTCTTTATTGGCCTTGTTACCCTTGACATGCCTACTGATATTTAATTATATGACATATGAGAGCTAGGGTGTTGAACTTCAAAATAAACAAGCAACCTACCAAAAGAAAAAGCCAAGCATCAAAAGCAAAGCACACACAGAAAAATAAATAAAGATAAGAATAAATAACTAAATAAAAATAAAACAAAACACATAAAAACAACTTACAGGAGACAACTGAAAACAGTGCATCCAGAATAACGTATTCATTTATGTAATTACTCCTTCATTCAACATTTTTCATTAAAAATATTCAGTGTGTGTTCTGGGAATTATATTAGATTAAAATATAAAATATGAACATTTGTAATGCTTATTATCAAAATTGCATCTGTTATTATGTAAGAAAAATAGTGTGTGAATAACTATGTGTTTCATATTCTTCCGTGAGCATCTTTCTAGGTTTTAGCAGCGAACATATGTACTCCTATCATTTTGACCTAAGGGAGAAAGAGAAACACTTTCTAGCCACACAGATCATCCTATTTCACATTAGGGATCAATGGGCTATCACAGGCTGCAGCAATATCCTCCTCACTTCCAGTCATTCGTGTCTGTTGTTAAATTAAGTAAGAGTAAGTGTCCGAAATCACTGGTATAAGGGTCCCTACCTGGAAAGACGTTGAGATAGAGGACTGCAGATGAGAAATAAAACAGGTAATAAAGAAGGATAGAAGTTAAAAAAAAAAAAAAAGCAATAGCTGGGACCAGGAAATCTTCTGTAAGCTGAAAGTGTATGCCAAACAAGCTTATTAAGAAGTACTACATCACATATACACTCCGCATTGGGAAAAACAGCCAAGGTCAACTGAGAGCTGAGTCACTTGGCAAAGAAAACCAGGGATACTTCAGACATAAGCCTGACCTTGACTCCCCTAAGCAACTGGCTCCAGTCTCAAACTGGCTTGCCAAGTCCACTCCTCAGCAAGGCCACAGGACTAAGATTCCCTTTGGTCTTTTATCAGGATCTCTGAGAAAGTCATGGCTCCCCACAAGTAGATAACATTAGACCTAAAATTAGTCACTGATAAGTTACAGCTAAATTAAATGAGCAAGTTGAAGCTGTTATTTCAATAGCTAAAGTGCCCAACTATTACAAACAATACTCCCTCTTAGTATGTGTGGGTTATATGTAAGAAATAATCGTATCTTCTCTTTAGGTTCAACTTTGCTCAACAGAAATAGATGAGAGATACAGATGGAATTCAGAATTCAGAATTCAGAAGCAACACTAAACAACAGTTCAAAATTGGAAAATAAGAATTTGAGCTACCAAAAGAAAACACATTTTCTTGCTAAATCTAGGAATTGTATTTGCAGGTAGGAGTCTCTATTGGTCTGCTTAATCTTACAATAATGGTGGTCTCCCAGTCAGTCCTGGCCCCAGTTTGCAGAGAAAGCCCAGAAAACAGAGAATTAGGTGTTCACCTTAATCTTTTACTGATGGTGATACTGTCCCTGTTGAGGAAAAAACTGGAAACGCTTCATCCTTTATTGATGGTGATACTATCCCTGTTCAGCAAAAAACTAGAATGTCCTGGCAGACTAGCTGAAATATCAGACACAAAATAACTATATTTTTTTTTACTGAGTCCTATTCATTCAAAGATGTATTTTCTTGTTAGTTAAAAATAATTTGAGGTTTTATTAAGTACACAGAGACTGAATTAAAGAGGGAGTCTAATGAAACAACTTTGTTTTGTTTTATGTCCACATCAAATTCTTTATCTTCCCATCTATTTTATTAGCTATCCTATAAAACCCAACTAGGTCATGGAAAATGCAATCAAAGATAAAGTACCACAAAGCAAGACAAAGGAAAATTGAATCTATTTCTATGCTAATTTCCATTCAAATTAGGTTTAGTTTTCTTTTATTTACTAATATATAATACCTATTTCAGTTTTCAAAGTGGTTTGTTGGGGGAACAACCTGAAACCTCTATATTAGAGAAGTACAGATGAACGCTAGGTGAACAGAAAGAGCCATTAGATATGCAGCTTATACTATCTAAGGTCAGCTTACGGAGCCATCTCTAAACAGACTTTAGGACATTTTATTTTCCTTAAAATCTCTTCTCTAAGAAGTAGCTTTATTGAACGTGTCCACAGTTTCACTGCCATAGTAACTGATTTAAT
This sequence comes from Acomys percivali, assembly GCA_907169655.1. NCBI lineage: Eukaryota > Metazoa > Chordata > Mammalia > Rodentia > Muridae > Acomys > Acomys percivali. The sequence goes on from OU015748.1 coordinate 16,033,056, forward strand.
TAATTGAGACCCTACTTTAAAAGTGATTGATGATCTAAATGTGGTCCCCTTTATCTGATTAATTAGTACAGTTCCTAGTGTTTGCACTAATTAAAAAGTTTATATTTAGAACCAAGAAGAAATAAATGTAAATGGAAGTTTTTTTTCTTCAGACTTTAAAGAGGTCTTAATATTAGTAAGAATATGCAAAAGTTGGTAATTTCTTCAGCATTTTATTTACAACAGAACAAACATCACTGTTGCGTACTCCGTGATGTTACCACCAAGGGCTTTGTAAAATAAGCCACGTTATTATATTTTTGTCTCTTAATCCCTCAAATCTAATTTTGGAAATGTCACTAGTTAATTTTAAAAGGGTACATAAAGCCAATTACAGATTTTCCTCTATGACCAAACTTTCTATAATGGATGAGGCAATTTAATTATTCCCAATTGAAGATTTCATCTTTTTTTTTTGTTCTAAGTCAGCTTAAATCCTAAAAGATGAGTGAGATTTCTAAAAATATATCTTGACATTGATCATTATCATGGGACGGGATGCAGTTCTCATCAACACGAATAATTGAATAGATTGTTGTCGTAAATTAATGGGCAAATTAGTTAAGCTGATTTAGAGGAATAATTCTGGCCCTTGATTTCCTGAATATTTTATAAATAAATGCCTAAACTACAGTATTCCTAAGGTTCTTTTCTGTTTTATATTATGCAGAAACATCCATGAGTCTAAAATTTTGTGCACTTAATATGAAAGGCACACACCTTTCTAAAGTCAAGGAAAACTGATTAGGATGCCTATGCTGCACATTCTTATTTAATTCTACTGTCATGATATAGTGTGGTATGTAATATAAATTATACAGTATAGTAGCAGAGGGTCTACTTTTAACCTTAAACTCTGAAGAAGGCTGTTATTTTGGCTGGGAAGATGCAGAGGGGTTAATTTGCTTTCTCCACATGCAAGAAGACCAAAGTTTCGATGCCCAGAACCAACACAAGTGCCAGGTGGATGTGATGGGCCGACCTGTAATCTCAGCACAGGAGAGGAGACATAAGCCAGCTCTGAGAGCTCTGGGCCTCCACAAACACACGTACACATGTGAAAGTACACCACCACACAATCACTCAAACGTGGATATCCCATACACACAAACATACTAAAAGAAGAAAAAGTTTATAATCACTTGATTTGTATTATTTTCTTTTCTAAATTTCTATATTACATTAATGCACAAAGATGATTACTTTAATAACAATGGTCTCCTATGTATATACAATATTAGAAGTACTTCCCTAAAAATCTATTCAACTATTAATTATGGTTCTCAGTAGTATGGTATTACATTTCATAGTTTTAAGTGCAGATACTAAAATATAGAAAGTACGTGTGATTTGAACAAAAATCATAGAGATTTGGCTAAATCATGCAGAATAAAAACCTTAGCTTCTCATCTCTCTAATTTCTGTCCCCTCAGGCACATTGTCATCACTATCATTCTTTTGGCTCTGCAGTCCATGAGTAAGAGTATAGAGCCCCCTCATACAAACCCCTAAGGCTTCGCTTTGGTATTCCAATTTCATTTGCCTTCAATAATGTATTAATGGAATTTTTAAATAAAAATTTAATTTTCATTTTCATATTTTCACATATTATGATGTTGTATTGACCACACTCACCATCTCTCTCCCTACTCTACCTAATCCAACCTCACTCCTTCCCACAAATCCCTCTCAAATGTACATACCTATCCATTTTGTTTTGGGACCCAACATGACTAACTAGGGTCATCTCTCTGAGCTTTTGTTCAAAATTATCCATTGAAGCCTACTGGGTTGACTAGAGGGGAAATCAACAACAACAACAGGAACAACAACAACAACAACAAACCAGTAACAGTAACTTACATTCCCAATCTATCAGTAGCTGATAATTGAGAGGTAAAATTTAGGGCCTTGTGAGCCCTTCTGCGTTCCTTGACTAAATGTCGATTGTTCCAAGCTTGTGTGGCCTACCTACAACTTCAGTTGATTTGTGTTAACCATTAGAATATTGGAATGTAGGCTGCAGAGTAGTATCTCAGAGCGTTCACCTTATTTTCTGGCTTCCAAATACATCCTGGACCCTCTTCAATATTCCTTGAGCCTTACAGAGGGTGGGTAAGTAACTGACTTCTTTAGGGTTGGACCAACATCCATCACTTATTTTCTGCATCTTGGGTGGTGATGAGACTCTTCACTCTTCAATCACTGTTCATTGTATGAAGAAAATTCTCTAATTAAAGTTGACATCGAGTGGGAATTTATTTTCAGAAAACTCAGATTAGCAAACTTCTTTTTCGGTGTGTATATAAATAAATAGTTAAATATAGATGGAATTAGAGCACATATTAAGGGATTCTATGTTTTTTCTTTCTTTGAACATTATTATATTTTATTATTTTTCTTTGTTACATATATATTTATATTATTAACACATGTATACAATAAACTACTTAGGGCAAGAAGAATCACAGAACAATCAGGAATTATATGACTGTTACACTCATAGAATTTGTCTATTTATATTTGTCAGCCTTGAAGAAAACACTTTTCCTAGCTTAGTGAAACTAAAATTCTGAACATAAATCTATATCTATTATATCTCATATCTATCAAATTAGAACATATAGCTAGACCTAAAAACATCTTAACACTTAAACAACAAAGCTTAATTGTAAAACTAAACTATGTTGTCTTCAACCCCATCAGAGATTTGAGAAGGAATAAAATTAATTATCTGAGTAAACAGAAAGTTCAGACTAGCAGCTTACAAAATGATAAAATGACAGAGACAGTTTGTTGCCTGAACAGTCAACCAAAAGTCTCCATAATGTTGGATCATCATCTTCAGCCTTCTGGCCCAATATATGTTACAGCCATATTTGTGAGGCAGGACCTATTGAGGACTTGCTTACCCATCTTGGCAGAGTTCAGCCGTCGACTCAGCCTGGATCCAAGCTTGCCCGTTTTTAGGCAGAATTCTGTCTGTGGTAGAAATGAGGACATTTTGCCTAGTAGCTGCTTTGCCACATTTGAAACCATCTCCATAAGCAGGTTCATTGATATTCATCATCTTCTCTGAGGTAGGCTGGTGTTGCCAAGAGTTAACCTGTCTTTTTGTCAAAGAATCTTTAGAATAATGAAAACATTTTTAAATGCAATATTCTGTAGGTCTCTGAGGTTTTTGCAGACCTTATCTATTTTACCTTATCTTTCTATAGAATCATAACTATCTGTTAAACCTAGGATGTATATTCTTGTGATAAAAATAGGCTAGTAGCCGGGCATGGTGGCACACGCCTTTAATCCCAGCACTCGGGAGGCAGAGGCAGGCGGATCGCTGTGAGTTCGAGGCCAGCCTGGTCTACAAAGGGAGTCCAGAATGGCCAAGAATACACAGAGAGACCTTGTGTCAAAAAAACCATGATTTGATCAACTAACAATTAACTTGTATTACTTAATTATCCTAAGTAACCTGCAATAGCACTTTCAAAGTATTAGAAATAGACCTTGTATTATAATTGAGTTGTATACATAAAATATTTCATTCTAGAGTAAAAATATATATAATATGTGTGAAGATAATCTTAAATTTGAATTCATACCAATGTATTAAAAGTAGACTTATTTTGCATAATACAGAATTCTATGCCAATGAATTAAAAATAATTTGTGAGCAATTAAGGCATTAAGTTGAGGAGTAGATTCAATGACATACCTTTTGTCCTATGATCCCTATATACCTCTATATTCCCCCTTTCTTTCTTTATTAGCCTCTCCCCACAAACCCAAGAAAGAAAGATAAAGGAAGAGAGACATCCCTGTGTCCAACCTTGTTTCCTCTCTGAGTAAGACCAATAACAACTTATATCTAACTCCCAATGAAAATAAACATCTGTAGCCCAAGAAATCAACCAAAAGCCTACCCAAGCTGAGGTTGGGGATTTAGCTCAGTGGTAGAGCTCTTGCCTAGCAAGCACAAGGCCCTGGGTTCAAGCCTCATCTCTGGAAAAAAAAAGTGGATAAAAACCTACCCAAGCCCCATTAAGGGAAATGGGCCATCATTCTCTTAAGCTTTCTTCCAGCTGATTAGTGACAAATAATACCTTTGTAGGGGCCCAAATAAAATTGGGAAAAATGGTTAAACAAACAAGTAATAGCATTTGTGGTCCAGTTTCTAAATGTTGAGAAGGTCCACGCTTAATTAAAGTCTTGTGTGGCATAATCTGAAATTCAGGACCAATTGGAATCTGAGGCTTTCTACAAAGCTGTCTTATTCTAATGAGGAAGAGCAAGTGAAGCACTTGGTGCTGGACTGTGAAAGATGCAGGATGTCAGCGTCCAGCATGCTGAGAGGAATGAATCCTGTCAGGTCTGAGTCAGTGTCAGAGTCTGGTTCTTTTGTTCTGAAAACATATAATTTCTCACATGCATATAGTCCTAAAATTATAAATGTATGGCATATGTGTGATGCACAGAACAATTAAGTCTGATTCTCTGCTCTTTGTATGAGCAGAAGAAAGACAACTGTAAATATTCATTCATGCCATAAGAAGAATGGAATCTAATAATAAGTCATAGGGATTCTGTACCCAACAAGAAGCATTGTCTATGCATAGACGTTTTGTCTCAGCCAGTCTCAGAGCTATTCCCATGTAGTGGGATTAGCAATATAAGTTACCTGCTTGCTCTGAAGTTTGATATTTTCACATGTGAAGAATACTAAGAGATTTTGTAATGTCAATCAACACAGACAACTGTAAAATCATGAGAAATCAATAAGTTCACGTCTGATAAAAATGAAAAGATAAAAAGCTGTTCAGAATGGCTAGATTCTGTACTTATACAAAAAAAGGCAGTTCATCTTTTGTTTCTCTGCATCTCACTGGGTCAAACGCCTTCAATCCCAAGGTATCTGAATATGGTAAAGTATAGACAAAAGGAATCCCAAAGCTCTGAATTCACCAATGTAAAGAGGTTTTTTTTTGTTTTTGTTTTTGCTTTTGACTCAAGGAGCAACAGAAATTTTGTAACCTAGGCATGAAGGGATTTTAAGTGTCTCTCAAAATGATAGTATAAAATCTTTAAACTAGCTGGATGGTTGAATGTCAAAGAAAAAATTAGAAACAAATTCAGAAGTAGTCCATTTTTCTCATAAAGAGAAGCAAGATAACACTAAAAAATGACCATGTAAATAGCAACAGATAGACTTATTAGTAATAAAATACTTGTGTTATAGGAGTGTACATAGGCATGTAAGTGATCCAAACGAGATGACTCTGAACAAATGCTAGAGTCAAAGCACTCTCTATAGTTGTAACGATTTTGAACATGATAATGAAAATAAATCATCTATGAACTAAGTATAAATACAAAGTCCAAATTACATTCACTAAAATGTATTATTTTAAAGTTACTGAAAAGACAATTTTTAAATAGTATAAATTATATTTGTTACATAAGTTAAGGTGATGGAGGAAATGTTTTCTCTGATAACATCATCCACTTGTTTAGCAACCATTGAAGAGTGCAGGGGAAATTTACAGCAATATTGTAATATGATGATGATACTGTTCCACTACATATCTAGGCATAAGTATAAGTATATTTTTCAGAGTATTGAAGGTTTTGGGGTACTTTTTGGAGGTAGAAAATAGACAAATTATCAAGGAAAAACATGGAAGTAGGATAGAAACCAGAAAAGTAGAATATACTTTCCTATTAAAGAAAAACAACTTTTAACTTATTTACCAACACTATCCCCAGTGAACTTCAAAGACGTGAGAATATGGTCCATTGCTTTTTATAGTATCACACCTTGTAGGTGCTTAAAGGAGAAAGTGTTAGCAAAGGCATGGTCATTGGTAATACAATTCTCCAAAATTCGTAATAATTATTTTATAAAACAGTTGTGAAAATTTAAGGAAAATTGCTAACATACTTAGCTTGTAAGTCATATTCTCTGAATGTACTATAAAAATTAACTATGAAGCATTATAACTTGTTCTAAATTAAAACATTAGTGTTGCAATTAAATTTATAGGAGAATTTACCTCTGTTGTCCTAAAGAAATTTCCAGAAGGCTTGCCTTTCTACAAGATAATAATCTCTGTATGTTGTTACATATTCTAAAAGTATTTACTCAAGATAGAAATATTTAATTTATATGATGTTATTTGCTCTATTATCCAGTACTTCAGTTCATATTAATTTGAGATATGTAGATTTTTTTCTATGTATACAGAATCATAGAAATCCATTCCAGATCAAGATCATAATGATCAACAAGTCAATATCCTCCTTTTCCACAACAACAAATAAGAAACTAATTTTGTAATGATTAAAAAATGCACAGAAACTCACATGTGACTTCCTAGCAAAACTACATATGTGACAAGTTCTATTCCCATTCCATTTTTATACCTAATTTGTGAAACATTTTGCTCTTTCAAGGCATAGATAGACATCCATGCTTGCTAATGCAGAACAGTGTTACAAAAATTTAAACCTCATTATTTCTAGAGCAGTTCTATCAGGAGGAAACTCTCACTCTTATATTAAATAGCTCAAAAGCACACCCACAGCAACACTAGTGTCAGATGATTTGTCTAGCCAATGCCATTGTCTCCTGGCTTTCTGGAGTAATGCTAGTTATGGCATTTTGTACTGAAGCCAACAGCTTCCTGTCAGGTTAGGATGGTTTTTTAAGATAAAAAATAAATGATAAAACTTTTGAAGTAAACTCTGTAAGTGCTTTAAATATGTTTAGCAGGGGCTTTCTAATACTTATTGGAAGTTCATTTTCATAAATTTAACATTACACAAAAATATTTGTGGTTTCTTTTGTCTGTTTTTTTTCGTTTCATTGTTTGAGAATCTCAGTTCCTTATGTGAAGCGCTGAGAAAAAGAATATTTGCCTTTGCTGTGATTTGTGCTCAGCAATTAAAAAATGATAGAAACAAGGATGTGCTGAAGATATTTGCATTCAATTATTTATAAAGAATAAAGCATGAAATCGTTTCTGGGAACAAAGTTAAATGTAGAGGTCAGCATCAATGACGCTGGCAGAGAATGCTACAGAGAATGCAGTGAGTGTTTCAATGTACAGTGAACAGGAGGAAAGTTGTCAACCAGGGAAGTCAGTAAGTCATAAAGTGACTAGTATTAGCAAAAGTGTGGGAGGAACAATTAGTTTAAATGAAAAGCATCAAGTATCACTCCTGAAAAAAAATATATTTCTAGTGCAGTCTCATCAGAGAACAACATCGGTGGATGACCAAGGAGTGTGCATCTGACTGTAGAGCGCAGGGATTTAAAAGCAACAATGAGCAACCCAGAAAACATATGATCCATATCAGCCAGGTTCCTCCGGGCTCTGAGATTAAGTCTGCTTCTCTTGATAATACACAGCAGGTGATGTCCTCAGGACCAGTTCTTATTAAAAGCCAAAGTACAGAGAACATTCAAAGACAAGGTTAATGATAGAGATAAGACTGCTGTGCACAGAGGCAGAGGCCCTGGTAGTAAAGAAATACGAAAGGCTTAGTATGATTAGCAGTGTTATGATAACACAGAATTATGTCCCACTCTATAAATCTCAACAAAATTAAGTTTCAATGTAAAACATATTTATATGTCAAACATTAAATATCATGCAACATATTGAATAGAACTAGATCCTTGGCATTAAAAATCCTCTATTTTCCCAGAATTTTAGAATCACCAAGATAGTAAAGACCTTTTCTGCGAGGTTGTCAAACACAATTAGCCAAAACACCAGGAATGTAACATTCATATAATCCCTGATTGTTTCATGGTTGTTCTTGCAGTATGCATTTTTTATTTACATGTAAAAACATAAATGTGTATGCCAAAAAATAAAATAAAATCTTTTAAAAATACTCTATTCTCCAACTAAAAGGCAAATTAATCTTAATAAATTCACAAGAATAAAATAGCTGTTTTTTGGTTTTTTTTGTTTTGTTTTGTTTTTTGTTTTTTAGATATCAAAGCTGGTAATGTGGGATAGCCGTCACTATGAAAGAAATATCTAAGAAAAAGGATAGAAAAGAACTCAGGACAGAGCTTCCCAAGTCAAGGCATCATCTCAGTGTTAACAAGGCTGCCAATAACTTACACTGTTTTTTCCTTAAGTGCTCTGTAACCTACAGAAGTTCTTTGTTAAATTCTTAATTCGTTCTCTTCTCTTTCAGTGGTGATTGTCAGCATTTCAACCTAAGAATGTTTTTCCTAAGAGACATAGGAAGTTAACGTGTGGAATTAGTTCTGTTCCATGCTTTAACATTTGTTTTGCTTCTTCTGAAACTTTGCTCTTTGGTTTAATATTGCTTTAAACATATTGTTTGTTTAATTCACAGCGTTATGTTCTAAGTTTTGCCATTCATTGAGTCAATGTATGTTATTTCTAAGAGTGTGTGTTATATAATGTCAATATATTATTTGTTAAATGTTGATTTAAATTTTTATTTTTATTAAAATATTCAAGTGTTCGCACCATTTGCATATATTTGAACAAAATCATATTGTAACAATAATGCTTCAATAATCATGCTATAAGAGGAAATCCTTCCTTTGCTTTTTATTCCTTCCTTCCTCTTTTTTTATCTTTCTGTCCTCTAAGCCTAGGCTGGGCAATACCATATGTAGAACAAAATGCTTAGCTTCTATATAACTGGCAGAAAATGACTGATTTCAGAAATAAGTTCAGGAAAAATAAATTGAATAAGAATAATGTTTGTTTTTGAGAAATTCAAAATTTATGTTTCTCATAAAACAGTAAAATTCCATCACAAAATATTCTGCCTTCTGATAACTCTAGAGAAATGTGAACATAAAAATACTTTTAACATGGGATTATTTTCCTTGAATAAAGTAAAAGTCTATGAGGTGATAGTGAAATTTATAGAGAAAATACAGATAAAATTGAATACAATGTATTATGGAAAAACACCAACCAGTAACTGCAGAATGAATGTTAAGTTAGAAAAATCACATTTAATATCTAATAAATGCTAAATATATTGGGAGAAAGTGGAATACAAAATGTGAGGTGTCAAAAGTTACTTTCTGATAGAAGAATCTGGTAGTAACCATATTAAGTCTAAAGCTTACATATCATTGGGTGCCACTGGATCAAATGCAAAGCAAAAACAATGTTTATTCTGAGATTTTATATAAACAACCAATGACTTAAGTATAAATTAAAGAAATGTATAAACACTCATGAAACATGAAGAAATGATTTACAAATTTGTTTCCTCTATACTAAAATTATCATAGTCAGGAAAATGAAAGAAATTTCCTGACTGGAAGACAATAGACATAGTAGAAACTGAAAATAGACAAGTGCAATAAATAACACTCATCTCAGTTCTTTGACGTAAAACTGAACAACCTAGCATCCAATAGGACCAGAGGAATGGATACATGAGAGAGCTTGCATTCTTCTTGAATTTTTAAAGTGCATTGTTTGCAAATATGAGACCACATGGATAAACTAATGGCTTTAATATAAGGAATTTCAGTGAGCCTAGAAAACTAGCAACTCTGGAATACTATGCTTTCCTATCTAAGATTATGACTGTGATCATTTAGGTCATATAGAAATATATGTTTTAAATATTTATAAAGCATGTCCCAGTTTTAAAAATAAGGACAATAAAGATTTCAAACATATAAATTTTGAGATAATTGAAAACGCACCTCCAATTTTTTATTGTTTATTTTTAAATTTCAAACTAAAATTAAACATGGTAACATTGTTTGCTGTTCACAAAGGTACTGACTATTTTGAAATTGGGAACACTCAAATTTCTAGATGGTTGAAGGAGAGAAAGCAATGCTTTATGTTAAGAAAAGTTTTAGCAAGCTTATACTCCTCACTCTGTTCTTCATAATGAGTCAGAAACAGTCATTGTTTATATTACTAGCTCACTGTGTGTAGTATAGTGTAAGAAACTGATTTTCACCAACTTACTAAGACTTTACATATCTTCATACAACTTTATAGTAAAAGCAATTTTGACCTTAACATTACTTACATGAACTGTTTCACTATAAGCAATGAGACATAGCCTTTGATAAGTCATTCCTAGACACTCTGTTACAAGCTGACAGTGTAACTCTGTGAATGGAAAGCAGTTCCATCTTACATTTCAGGATGGTTTTCCATCTCACCTATTACCTCAAAAATAAGATTTGAACACTTTAGAATATTCAAAACTTAAGTAGATACCTTTACTAAAGACATAACTGGCCAATAATACCTACAAAGGGTTTGGTCTTTACTGGATAATGTTAATTTATGTTCCTATTTTAGACACAAGGTAAAAAATCTGTTCAGTGCTGACCAATATGGCTCATCAACACAGCTAACCTAGAAATGTACCAGAAGCCTATAGTGTCCATCAACAATGATATTAAAGTAGTTAAAGCCTGGAATTAATTAAACTCATATAGTATAATAATTAATATGTTTATTGTATTTTTAATAAGACAATATATTGAATTTACTGTACTATTTATTATTTTTTTGTACTTGGTGTGATTTAGCATAAGGCATAAACAATTAAGCCTTTGAAAGTTATTTTTCTCCTGTAATCTAAGTGCAGTTTCTAAATTTGCCAATACTATTGCTTATGCATCTTGGAAATAGAATCAATGCTATCAATGAGCATCAAATGGCTTTCTGTTATTTTTTACGTTTATATTGTTTTAAAACAGTGGTTCAAAGGCTTTTCTTGTCTCTCTCTCTAATCTGTACTTCTGTAACCCTAACAAGATATCTCTTGAACATCTATGATCTTTTACTTTGCCTGAACTGGCATCATCCAATCTGCATTATATACCTGGAATACAGGACATGAAGTGACCCACTCTTTTCGCTATGTGCTTCTAATCTTTTTGTAACAAAACCTTGTTGATCATGAAACATCTTAAGTTTCTCTGCTAGGCTTACTTCACCCAATTGTGATTTTTACCATGGTTTCTTTGAAAATACAGGAATTTAATGATTATGTCAATACCATGAGTATACTTTTATGTACTGCCTGCTAACATTATACAGATAAATTCTTTTTTTAAACTTTATTAATTTATTCAGATTACAACTCAATTGTTATCCCATCACTTGTATTCCTCCCATTCCTCCCTCCCTCCTGCTTTCACCCTATTCCTCTCCCGTAGGTCTATGACCGAGGGGGCCCTCCTCCCCCACTATATGGTCATAGGTTATCAAGTCTCATCTTGGTAGCCTGCTTATTCCTTCTTTGAGTGCCACCAGGCCTCCCCACTAAGGAGAGGTGGTCAAATATGGAGCACCAGAGTTCATTTCAAAGTCAGCCCCGCTCTCCTCATAACTCTGGAGAATGTCCTGTCCATTGGGTAGATCAGAGAAGGGTTCAATGTTCAGTACTTGTATTGTCCTTGGTTAGTGCAATAGTTTGAGCAGACCCCCTAGGCCCTGATCCACCCATCATGATATTCTTCTTGTAGGTTTCTAGGACCATCTGGGTCCTTCTATTTCCCCATCGCTATATTTCTTTTACCTAGAGTCTCAGTAGGATGTCCTCACATCTATCCCAATCTCCTGATAAGTGAAGACTTTCGTGGGACATGCCTTTTGGGCTAGTGCCCAATTATAAGTGATTATATATCATGTGAGTATTTCTGCTTCTGGGTTAACTCACTCATTATGATCATCTCTAGTTCCATACATTTGTCCAGAAATTTCGGGAATTCCTTGTTTTTAATAGCTGAGTAGTATTCTATAGTGTAAATGTACCATAGTGTCTTTATCCATTTTTCAACTAAACAGAGAATTCTCAACAGAGGAATATCGAATGGCTGAGAAACACTTAAAGAAATGTTCAATATCTTTAGTCATCAGACAAATGCAAATCAAAACAACTCTACGATTCCATCTTACACCCGTTAGAATGGCTAAGATAAATAAATTCAAGTGATACCACATGTTGGTGAGGATGTGGAGAGAGAGGAACACTCTTTCATTGCTGGTGGGAATGCAAAATTGTACAGTCACTTTGGAAATCTATCTGGTGCTTTCTCAGAAAACTGGGAATAGAGCTTCCTCAAGACTCAGCTATTCCACTCCTTGGAATATACCCAGAAAATGATCCAGCACACATCAAGGACATATGCTCAACCATGTTCATTGCAGCCTTATTCATAATAACCAGAACATGGAAACAGCCTAAGTGTCCCTCAGTAGAAGAATGGATAAAGAAACTGTGGTACATATACACTATGGAATACTACTCAGTTATTAAAAACAAGGAATTCCCAAAATTTGTGGACAAATGGATTGAGCTAGAAATGATCATAATGAGTGAGTTAACCCAGAAGCAGAAAGACTCAAATGGTATATACTCACTTACATCTGCATACTAGCCCAAGGGGTATGTCCCATGAAAGTCTTCACTTACCAGGAAACTGAGACAGAGGGGAGGGCATCCTATTGGGACTCTAGATATTTTTCTTTTGAATGCACGTGTGTTATTTTTCACTTGATGGGTAAAATAATATCTTTACTGAGCTATATTTTAAGCAAATGTTCCTTCATTGATCTATACAAAATGAAATTTAGGCTTGGCATCTAAATGCCAATCAACAAATAATTTTGCAAATTTTGCATGTCATTTTCTTTTTGGTTAATTGTATAGATTACTTTGTTATTAGAATTGTCTATATTAGAAACCTCAATTAATACAAACTTGTAAGGGAAAAACACTGCTAGCATTTCAGTTTCAATCACTATTGATGAAAAGGCTTTCTAGACATTTGATAAGAGCTCTGTAGTGGAAACAAAGATGATGGCTTGTGTTGATGATTAACAGAGGGTGTCTGAAATGTGTCATTCTAGCCTAAGTTTAACAGAATGTTCTCATGTAATAAGTCAATAAGCAAATGAAAGCAAAATGTCAGTATGTGGTGTTATGAAATTATTAGGTCAACTCTGGTGTTTTTCTAGGTATAATTAAAATGGTTTATTGTGAATAGCAAGAATTTAAAATCATTCCTGTTATAGTTTGCACAGAGAACCAGAATCAAAACAAAAAATGTATTTTCTCTTACATATTTGCTTAAAAATAGACTTCACTGCAGGGTCTCATATCAGCCAGCATTGCTCTATTAACTCCAAAACAAAAATGCCTTTAAAAAAAAATCACTGTCTCACACTGTGGATATGTCTACCAGCAGCATTCCTGCTTCAGTTGTTCCATCTATAAGTAGCATATGCTGCCTTCCCCAAGACTGTATTGGACAGAAAATGACATATGACCACAAGGTATCAAGGTGATTATAATGTCCAATGTACTCATTAAAAAGAATAAAATTGCAGCATCATGTCCATTATAGGGACAAAGAAATCTAGATAGGAAATCTCACTTATGCAGTCTTTCCCCAGCTTATTATTAGGTCTTGAGATTTTTAATGCTGGTTTCAAATTTGTTATGTTTGTTTTCTGCTATGGCTTTAATTACTGAAATATTGGTTTCTTCCAACATGTTGTTTCATTTTCCATATCCAAACTGTTCCATATTTACTGCCAACACCTTAAAGAGACACAGGATGGTTGTGCACATTTATAGAAAGCAGAGCATTTTATACATTTTTCTAAAAGCATTGAAGGTTCAGAGGTATGGCTTATTGAGTTAAATGCTGACCACCTAGCCTGAGGACCTGAATCCAGTTCCCAAAACACATGTGGTGAAAGGTGACTACAGCCAATTGTACATTGAGCTCTCATCTCCACGTGTTAGCAATACCATATGTGCACATACATTCCTGCCCAAATACAATAAAAAATAACATACATATCTCATATGCAATATGAAATAAATAGATAAAACACATATACATATATATGTATGTATATATACACTGAACAACCATTTGCTGCTTAATATATACTAAATGTTATTTAATTAATATTTTATTCTAATTAAAACTATTGCATCTATGTTTTTCAGCAAGTTCAATCTATAAATTTCATGTTTGTGTATGATTTATTTATCTCGTTTTCGTATTGGAGTAAAACTGGCTTCTTTAAGAGTTTGGAAGCTTTCAACTCATTTCTACTTTTATTGAATTATTTGAGTAATATTAGTTAATTACTTTGGAATTTGGCTGGCTAGAAGTCTCAGAGAATACATTTGGTTTTGGGTTCTTTGTAGCTGGGTGACTTCCTATTACTGTTTCTATGTTTATCTGCTGTTCACATGATCTGTCAATTGGTAAGAGAGGGATATTGAAGTCACTGGATAAATCTAGATCTTTTAAGGTATTGATGTTTTAAGTTAATACACTAGCTGATATGAGACCCTAAAGCATATTTTTAAGCCTATGTATAAGAAATATATATCTTTGTTGTTTTGATTTACTTTAGTGTTTAAATTATAAAAGAAATGATTCTAAATTAGATATAGAAACTTTAGGAAGGGAGGGGGGTTTAAGAGAGTTGAAATCTAGACTTCCTGTGGAAGATAAAGATGGATAAAGAATTAGGTTTTCCTGTGTTGGTCAGGATAAGTGCTAATAAATCCTGCAAAATATTGTAACTAGATGGCTTAGTTAATGTTGAGTCCCAAAAAAAAGGTTGTATGTGTACAAATAGATATTTTCCATCTGCCAGAGGTAAACTATATGAAAATATATACTATTTGAAGAAAAAAATCATCCAGATGGCTTTTCCCATTTCTTGCAAGTAAAGACATTTTATTTATACCTACTGCAAAGTAGTTTTAGATGTTCTTACTTGAAAGTGGCTACCCTGAAAATAGTACTTTGAAATATTTTATAAAACATATTAAACTTAATTGACACTTTCTTCAAAATTGGTCAATTCATAAAATCATATCCTTTTATGGTGTCCAATTTGGTATAAATTTAGCTTCACACTGGAAGCTGTTAAGGCTATGGGTCGTGTCTCCTTGGCTTATGCTTAGAACAGCTGAAATACAGCCTGGCCTTGAGGATGGAATATCACATGGGAAAATTCCAGAAGCCTTTCATCTCTGCTCCAACATATTCTCCTACGACTTTATTTTAATTTTTTTAAAACTTATATTTTTCTTTTTTACACAAACATTTATCTTGTTACACATAAATACAATAAACTACATGCGGCAAGAAGAACCGCGAAACAATCAGGAATTATAAAATATTACAATTGGGATGTAAAGTAAACAAATTGAAAATTTAAGTTAAAACAATTAAAAAGGGAAGAGGCTGTGATGGAGGATGTACTGATAATCCATTACAACAGAACAGCCAAACAGTCAATAATCAAAAGGGCTATTTGTATTTACCAATGACATCCATTGCTATTTGGCTGAGTGTTAGTAATTAGACCATCCCAAAGGCCCCAAGGACTATGGGAAAAGAGGAAACCTCAGAGCCACCCTAAAATACACTGCTGTTATCAGAAGCACATCACTGCCAGCCATCAGGATTCAGGTCCTTCTAAGGTACCTGTGTACCTTCTGTGCATGTACCACGTCACTTTATAAATGGGGCTTACCCCATCCTCACTCTCTCTTCCTCACATCCTCCCTGAGACTATCTCTGTATATCCTTCCAATGAAGCCTCCGATGTGAGTCTGCTGCGTGATGTGATTTGTATATCTATCACATAGTTATACCATGTGAACTCTGAGAGTATATATTTTGAAGCAAAAAAAAAAAATGCATACAAATTAGATCTTATGTTACTAGGCAAAAGGGTTTCACCTGGGAAATTTTATTTGATTAGTTTTCTATGAGACATATGAAGTTTAATTTTGAGGGTTACAAATTCTTTTTCAAAACCGTAAACTAATACATGAAATTAGGAAAACATAGCTAAGACAGATGACATACAGAGGCAAAGCTACACTGATGAATAAATACTCGCCTAAGAGGAAACTACCATAGAAATTTCACCAATGAATCTTTGCTTTGCAAAATTGGAAGTTCATAGATTGTAATGAGAAGAAAATAAATGAATTAAATCTTCTTTAGGATCTGTATTTTATAGAAGTATTCTTTACAAAAACTGTAATGTGCTCTGAAATGAGTTTAATGTTGCACTAACATCTATAGGTAAACTGTGCTTTCAGTTTTTGGCTTGATATATAGATATTTTTCTCAATTATATGATAAAAATTTTGATTTAGTCATGACAATTGATTGACATTTACAGAAATGACTTCAAGTCGGTCAGTGATTTTAATATTTTCATGATTTGATGTGTGACCCAGCTTGTAGTGCACAAAATAATATGAATAAGAAGTTATAGGTTTCTTTTAATTTTCCCAATGATATTAAAAATCTGTAATAAAAGGGTGCAGGAATTGCCATTTCTAATCTTGTAATAAATCTGGGGTTTATTTTTGTATCACTTTCTACACGGAGTGATTTTTCTTTAGTGGAAACAAGAGGTAATAAAAAAAATAAAATAGTCTTTCCCTGGAGTGCCCAGAAAGACAATCCACTAGTGACCACAGCAAATTGCCTGAGTACAATAAAGACTGTTGATTCATTGGCTCTATACAAAGACTGAGGACTCAGAGCACTAAAATGCCAGGAAAAAAAGTAGCGTGAAGGATGCAAAGGGAGTGAGCTGAATAGTAAAAGGATGAGGAAAACTATTAATATAATATTCTGTGGTAAGCTTCAGACCTGATGCAATATTTAAAAAGTGGCTTGATTTTAAAATGTGCACTGTAGATACATAAAACAGAATAGTAAGCCAGATACAAAGTAAAAAAAAAAAGCATCCAAAATCAGCAGACCAAAAATACAAGAGGATTACTGTTATGGGAATTGCGAAAGCAGAACTGAGCTCAAGAAGACAGACAGGAAAGGCATAATGAGAGGTGAAAAAGTTGAGATGCAGTGAAGAAGAAAAGCAACAAGCTAACAGGACAGACAGAGGAGGCTCATGGCAAAGTAATCAAAAGAGCAGCATCTGTAAGATGACAGAAAGCTCTAACATGAATCAGGAGAGATGCCATCTTTAGAACATACTGCTTTGAAGAAAAAGATTGGGCTTGTTTAACATAGGTTTTTCTTTCTCTAAATTGACGGGTGCATTACCACCTATTCCACTGGACTATATTGTATTGATAAAGTAATATAGGATCAAATATGTGCAATGCACATTTAGAAAATGTATTTCTCAGCCTATCTGGGTGTGTATATGTGAATGTGTGTCTCTCTCTCTGTGTGTGTGTGTGTGTGTGTGTGTGTGTGTCTGTGTGCCCATATTTTAGTACCATTACTATTAAATACTGCTTAAAAAGCAGTCCACAAGCTTCAATGTAGAAAATGGGGAATTTGAAGTTTATAAGCATGCAAAGATGATTAGGTACAGTAAAGGGTGTGCGCTTTATCAGTTAAATGCCCCCAAAGGAAAATCATTTTCCCAGTTACCAAATTACATTTGAACCTAAAGGTCAATTTAATAAGATTAGTCAACTGCTGGCTCAGGCTTAGAGGAAGGGGAGGTTACAGTTCACACTTTATACCCAGATGGTTCCAGTTCATTTGGAGAAGTTGACTGTTTTCTCCTTGCAAAACTTCTTTCCATGGATTGCATGGCAGGTTTTAGTTTTAATGTCTTGTGTCCATTTCAAATATTTTTGTAAAACCGTGACCTCAGGTTTTGTGTCTGTCTCCTCTGTCTCTCTTTCTCTGTGCATGTGCCTGTGTGGATTTGCGTGGACATCTGATTGAGTAGTCTTTCAGCAGCAATACCTTGTCCTCTGGTTTGCTTTTATGTCAGTCTCATCCACATTCAGTAATGCAACATGCTGCAGGAAAAGTTACTACAAAATCTGTAGCTCTAAAAGTACATATTTGTAGACTTTTCCTACTGATAGCTTTCACTTTTCTACTTTGTTTTTGAGATGGACCTAATATTGGAATTTTGAACACATCATTTGATTTATATTCTTTCTAAATATTCTGTTTACATTTTACACTGTTTTCAAGTTGGTAAGACCAGCATCACTTCAAGTGTTTGTACTTCAAACCTCAGCAACAACTGTCCTCATCAACTGAGGGTTATAAAACCTTTCAATATGGGGCAAACAGTAGGTGTCCTGGGGGGGGGGGATCACTTAACCTTGGAGACTCCAACTTGTGAAGATTTAAGTTCACTAGAATAAGGAAGCCTAAAGAAATGTGGTGCCATGCCCCTTGACAACAGTGCCTAGGAAAGTGTTTCCCTAGGTTTGTCAGGCAGATGCTGATGACCCGCTCACTAACGCAAAGGGCTAATGGTGGGTGGTGTTTTAGGCTTCTTGGTGAGCTGGCCGCAGAGATCTGCAGTCAGCTGCATTGATGCTGTGTTTCAAGACATCCAAGGCCAGCTAAAAGGATCCTGAAGAGCAGCCTAGGCGATGCACTGTACAGCACTGTACAGACACTGAAAGGGTGTTGTGTGAAGAGGAAGGATGAAGGAAGCCTAAATCGGATGGCGATGACTGGATGATGGAGATGTTAGTGTTATGGGAAATGTGCCAAGGAAAGCTGGGAGTATAAACTGAAGCCAACACAGGCAAAACTCTGTTTGTGTTTAAGGCAGCAGAACTGAATGAGGCAAAAATTATAACCTGGAACTGTGGGCAAAGTTAAACCTATTCTCCAAAAAGTTATTTTGTCAAAACTGAAATCTATTAGTTACCTTTCTATTGCTGCGATAAAACACCATGCCAGAGGTAAATCGTACAGCTTTTTGTTGGGCTTTGGGTTACAGAGCATTGCAGTCCATGATGGTGATTCTGAAGGTAGCTGACCTTATGTTCTAAGTCAGTAGAATTGGGAAGCCTCTTACCATTGCTATTGTAATTCTTATGTTAATCTTCATGGTGATGATGCTTTATTGGACATTTATGCTGTTTTGGTCAGGAGCTACCATTCTTAGTGCTGACAACAGTGCTAGCTCAGCGATTTTTCCCTTTACTTGAGCTTCCTTGATATTTTGTTAAATTCTCTAAAGAAATGTAATTACAAATATTAATTTAAATTAACACAATAGTAGCATAGCTGAAATTTCCCCACATTTTTTAACAAAGTATGTTATGAAAATAACTCACATGCAACAGTCTTCTTTATTATTTTGTGAAAGTTTCATTTGACTGTTCGGTTGACATTATTTATAATTTTAATTCCAAGTGTATGGAGTTATGTTTAATTCATTTATAACTTACTTTAACTTTTTATTTTTAAATAAAAATAGATTTATATGGTTTAAATGTTATATTTTTGTCTGAGGAGTTGTCTGTGTTTTTACATGTTCAATATTAGATTGGCTTTCCTTATACTTTGTCTATTCAAAACTACTCAACTTGCAATAAGTATCTCTTCAGTAAAGCTATAACCCATAACAACATCTATATTCCCCATAAGGCAAGCTGACATTGTGAAGGAACTGAGTCGCTGAGCACAAACCACTGTTTAACAATAACAGCTCGGAGTTCTTCCCTGTGGCACTTTCTCTTCTGGTTTATTTAGTTGGCTTGTAGTAAATGACTCGAAGCCTGACCTAGTGTCTAAATATCTCTCTGTGAAGTGTTCTCTATTTTTGTGTCTTCTCGTTTCTGGGCTTTTGTGGCATCAATATTTTTTTCTACTCAACTGCAAACCTGCTTTTATATTCCCTGGCCACTTCCCTTAGCAGAGAAAATGCCATATTATTTTTTTCCCTTAAATTGTAATAGTTGACTGCTGCCCCGAAGCCCCTAACCACTTCGATTCCTTTCAGTTTTCAAAAGAAAAAGATTGGAAATGTACATAACTTCAACTTTCACGAATTCATTGAACCTGAAAGGCTCAGAAAACCTTGTTAAATAGCACACTAAAAAGAAATCTAAGGCAATTCAGAGATATAACACAAATTAGTGATTGTACTAAAAGAAAAAGGAGTCAAGTCCAAAGACAGGAACTAAAATAGAGTG
The DNA here is from genome assembly GCA_907169655.1 of Acomys percivali. Taxonomy (NCBI): domain Eukaryota; kingdom Metazoa; phylum Chordata; class Mammalia; order Rodentia; family Muridae; genus Acomys; species Acomys percivali. The sequence continues at coordinate 16,053,075 of OU015748.1, forward strand.
GAGATAGATGGAACCTGTAAACTATATGTCTTAGTTAACACAAATTCCTTTATAATTCTTAAACATAGATACACATGAGAGAGAATTCCTAGTTTCCTTTTTCTCTTAAATTATTTGAACCGTGCAGAATGTTAGACTATATTTTAGTTACTTTTGATTTGACAGGACTTCACAAATGATAAATTTTGTGCAGATAATCACTTTACATTTTTGGATTTTTAAATTTTTTTTTACAATTTCATAAGTGACTGCTCGGTCACTCAATGGGTAAAGCATGAGTGTCAGACTTTGGATCCCAAGCAGTCATTTAAACACTGGAGTTGGTAGACTGTCTATGACCTCTGTGTGGGATGCAGAGATAAGGAATCCCCAGAGTGAACCAGCTTGCTCCTTTAGCTTAATCAGTGATCCCTGGCTTCAGGTGAGGGGACCTGCTTCAGTAAATATGCTAAAGAGCAATGGAAGACCACACCATTTACCATTGTCTAGCGTCCATACACATGCTAACATCCACAGATAAGCACATCCACACTAACAAACATACGAGCCCACATTTAAGTGAGCACAGATATACACACCATGAACACACACACACACACACACACACACACACACACACACACACACACA
>OU015748.1:16053714-16076734 GCA_907169655.1 Acomys percivali
ACACACACACACACACACACACACACACACACACACACACACACACATACACACACAGCAAAATATAAAATACATCATAAGAGGAATGTTACAAGCTGTATGAGTAGAGAGAAAATTTTAATTCTCTATAAGAAAACATTCCAAACCCAGCTAGAAAATAGAGTTTGATGTGACCACCAACTGAAGTGAAAACATAATATTATCCGCAGACCAATAAAATCCTCCACTAGGATGTTCACCACACTATATAGGACCATTTATCACCTTTCCACATTTGATTTCACACCTTGCTACTTCATGACTTAGCTCTGACTTGTTGAGTCTGTTTGACTTTTGCCCTTCTGGTGCTGTTTTATTGGGTTTGCCCTAAATGTACCAAGTTCTTAAAAAGGAATTAAGATATGAAACAAAGGAAAGAAATTAAAAAAAAAAAAACCACACAGTTATTTTGGATTTTGGATCCATATGAATAAATAATGAATATGATTCTAAAACATTGTTGATAGAACTTCTTTTCTCAATAAGTGACATTTGTACTTTGTAATTCATCTGTTGATTATACTGCTCATGTCTGTCTCTGAACTATGTTCTATGCTTTAATTTCTGTGTTTTTCATCAATATCATAATATTTTTATTTTAGAACTTTGCAATAAATTATGGTGTTGGATGGGTAATATAATTTTATTTAATAAGCCAAAACTGATCATTACCATTCTATACATGCATCTTAATATATAGAAAAAAATATAAAAATGAACACGATTTGGAATTTAGTTTATATGTTGGTTAAATTTGATGCCAAAATACTTGTTATTTTACTGTGATGACTTGAGCTTTTTTTTTAAATTTTCTTGTCAGTGAAATGTTGTTTTAATTGAAAATTCCTCATCATTCAATTTTACAATAAAAACTAAGGAACTAGATGTGGCGTGAAAACATGCTAGCTAAGAGAAGCAGAGAAAGCACCCAGCTGAACTTTCTACTCATTTCACATCCCAAAGAGGCTCACTAGATCAGTTGGCAGACCAGGAGAAAAGGTCTAAGAACCCAAGGCCAAAGGTTTGCTAGCTCAAAGATCAAAGAGCCAAAGGCCAAGGAACTGAGGAGCTCAAGAGCTAGACAGCTAACAGCCAAGCTAAGATCCCAGTCTAAAGAAGTACCAAAGACCCAAGCCCAGTTTGACTTCTACTTTTGTCTTAAATACCCCTCAATTCAATTTCCCTCCTATTCTTTAATCTCTGTCATCTGGTTTCTTCCTCTGCCTCTTGAGCTAGAGTTAACTTCATTAAATACTCAGTACAGAAAGCTCTTGGATTAGTGTGTAAAGCTGGCTGAACCATACCTTAATCACATGTTTACAATAAACAGAAAGTTCTTGGATTAAACCTACGTAAGGACTCAACCACAAGAAGCAGGCATTTACAGTTCAATCTCATGGATCGCAATGGGATCCATGACAGGCTTTACAGTTCACAACCTCAGGGATCACACTGGGATCAAAGATCCCATTAGCAGTGAAGTTTTCTAATAGTTTTTCCTCTGACAAATTCAGTAACTATTATTTATTTATTTATTTATTCATTCATTTACTTTAGATCCTGATTGTAGCCCCTTCCCTCCACTTCTCCTGGTCCCACACTCTCTCCTTCTTTCCCCTTCTTCCTTCCCCTACTCCTCAGAAAAGGGGAGCCCCCATGAACACCAACCTACTCAAGCACATCGGGTGGCATCAGGAATGAGCACATCCTCTTCCCTGTAGTCTGACCAGGCAGCCCTGCCAGAGGAAAGAGAACAAAAAGCAGGCAACAAAGTGCCTGTTTGCCTCTGTCTCTGTCTCTGTCTCTGTCTCTGTCTCTGTCTCTGTCTCTGTCTCTGTCTCTCTGTCTCTGTCTCTGTCTCTGTCTCTCTCTCTCTCTCTCTCTCTCTCTCTCTCTGTTGTGTTTGTAAACTTGTATAGAGTCTGGTAGAAACAACTAGTATTCAGTTAATGTGTTGAAAGTTCTTTATGAAAATCATACATCCACAAATATTTACAAGCATAAAAATATTAAAGGGATATAGAGAAAATGGATAGACCACCTTGTCTTGTCCTTGGTTTCTGGCATAGAAATAGGCTGATTGATCAATGGAATTGAATTGAAAACTCACACAAGTATGGACACTTCATATTTTACAAAGAAGCCAAATCCATACAATGGAAAAAAAGACAGATTTTTCATAAAATAGTACAAGTCTAACTGGATGTCTACATATGGAAAACAATGCAACTTGGTTCATATTCATCACCCTTCACAAAACTGAAGGACAAATGGATTAAAGACCTTAATATAAAGTCAGACACACTAAATCTGTTAGAAGGAAAAGTGGGAAAAAGCCTTGAACTCATTGGCACAGAAGCCAACTTCCTGAAAAGAACTCCAAAAGCTCAGGCTCTAAGGTCAACAATTAATAAGTGGGACCTTATGAAACTCAAAATCTTCTGTAAGACACTATCAACAGAACAAAGTGAAAGCCTACAGACTGGGAAAAGATCTTCACCAAGCCTACATCTGACAAGAAATTAAACACCACAAATCCAAACCAATAATCAATTAAAAAATGGGATGCACAACTAAACATAAATTTTTCTTTTTTTCTTCTTTTAAAAAATATTTTTATGTTCCTTTTTAAAATAAATACATTTGTACTATTACATATGAATAAAATAAGCTACATACAACAGGAAGAACCATGGGACAATCATGGGTAATATAAATGTTATATTCATAGTGATTCGGCTATTTGCATTTGGCAAACTTGAAGGAAACATCTTTGCTATCTTGTTGGATCTAAAGTTCAGAATGAATATCAATATCTATCATATTTTGACCTAAAAACATATTAACCTCTAACCAAGTAAGCTTAATTGTAAGATTAAACTATCTGATCATCAACCCCATCAGAGACTTGAGAAGGAATAAAACTTAAGTACCTGATGAATTGGAAGTACAGGTTATCAGCTTCGAAAATGAAAAATTACTGAGATAGTTTACTGTCTTAACAGCCACCTAATACTCTCTACAACATTGGAGCATCATCTTGAGCCTTCTAGCCCAATATAGCTGACAGACATATTTGTGAGGCAGGAGCCTCACGATTTGCTAACCCTGTCTTGGAAGAGTTTGGCAGTCAACTCTGCCTGCATCTAAGTTTGCCTATCTTTAAGCAGAATTCTGTCTTTGGAGGAAGCAAGGACATTTTGCCTACTGGCTGGTTTGCCACATTTGAAGCCAACTCCATAAAGAGGTTATTTGATGCTCATCATCTTAAACATAATTTTCAAGTGAGAAATATCAATTGGCCTGGAAACACTTAAAGAAATGCCCAATGTCCCTAGTCACCAGGGAAATGCAAACCAAAAGGACTATTTGATTCCATCTTATACCTATCAGAATGGCTAAGATAGAAAACTCAAATGACAGCACATGTTGGGGAGGATATGGGGAAAAGGGAACACTCCTCCATTGCTGGTGGGAGTGCTAACTTATATAACCATTTCAGAAATCAATGTCGTGCTTTCTAAGAAAATTTGGAATAGTGCTATCTCAAGACATAGCTATACAACTCCTGGGCATATACCCGAAGAATGCTCCACCATATAACAAGGACATTTGCTCAATTATGTTCATAGCAGCTTTATTCGTAATAGTCAGAATCTGGAAACAAACTAGATGTCCTTCAATCAAAGAATGGATAAAGAAACTGTGGTATATTTACACAATGGAATACTATTCAGCTAATAAAACAAGGAAATCTTGACATTTGCAGACAAATGAATGGAACTAGAAAAGATCATCCTGAATGAGGTAACCCATACCCAGAAAGACAGCCATGTTATATACTTAATTATAAGTGGATATTATTCCAACATAGATGTTCTCTGTGAGACCATACCCAGATGGGGACAGTTACTTGGACTTAAAGCCAGACTCTGGTTGGAGTGTTGAGACTTAATGGAAGAGTGGGGGGACATGGAAGGCCCTGCAGGAGTCAGGAGCTCCACAGGAAGACCATAAAGTTATGTGGATCTGGACACATGGGGGAGGCTCTGCACAAACTGATGCACCAATGAATGACAAATGTTGTAGAGAACCTAGATCCCTTGCTCAGATTTAGCTGATAGACAATTGATTCTCCACATGGAGTGGGGGTGGGGTGGGATAGGGGTGGGGGTGGGCTACAGCTGAAGCTCTGACATGCACTGTGGTGTCCAGGATTTGACCACTACCCCTTGGCAAGACATCCTTGTGGGCATACAGAGTAAGGGAATTCAGTCTATTCTGCTGAGACCTGATAGGCCCAACAGTGGGGTAGAAGCCACCCCCTACCAGAGCCCGAGGAGAGAGGAATAGGGCAAAAGAGGGAGGGAGAGTAGTAAAGGGAAGATTAGATCAAGGAGATAACAATTGGAATGTAAAATGAATAAATTATAATAACTAAATATATATATATATTATAAAAGTTAAATATTTTGAAAACTTCAGAAGTAAAATGAATCATTATCTCTGCTTCAAAGTAATTGCAACAACTTACTGAAATTTATGAATGTCTTTTATTTATTGTGAGCCCTCATAATGATAACAGTAACAGAAAAAAAGACAGTATTTTTCTGGGTTGTTTTCATTCCTATATTGCAAGGATATTGTGTTTTAAGTGGTAATCTTGTCTAATAGAGAGCTATATGGGAAAATACAAACAACTGAAGAAAATTAAATCTGCAGAGCAGCACAAACTGTTATGCCCAAATTGAGAGAGACTTCCCGCAAAGACCAAGATCTGAGTCCAAATGCAATTGCAAGGAAGTCTTCACTTCAGGCTCGAGCCTGGGCCACACTTCCTATGCATTGACCTAGCAAATACAGGGAAATTGACCTGAGTCAATTGGGAGGGGTTTTTATAAATTTCAGACAAAGAAATGAGTTTTACAGTAAGTGATTGGATGACATTTGGGCAGAAAAGCTGCAAGCAGGGACTTACAATAACTCACTGTGTTAGACCAAATATTAGACAAGAAACTTACATGTTTTTATTTACATATATTAATTTCCTATGTGCTGTGTTTAAAGTTTCCTTTGATTTTGAAAGGATAGGAATAAAACATCACTGGTAACTTATATTATTTTGATAAGTCACTGCCTGTCATATTGATTGAGTCAATCTCCTCAAAATCTACAATCGCAGACACTATAACCATTCCCCAGATACTACGTATACATCTCGATGTTCAAGGATAATCACTTGCTGGAACAAAACCTTATATGTGATTCATGCTTAAAGTTCTGAAACTGTGCCAAAGTAAATCAAAATGTAATACAAATTGAGGAGTTTGTAAATTAACAAGATAGAGTTAGTAGTTGTGACTTTTTGTAAGCTTGGGTGAAGAGCTGAATGAAACAGCTGATGTGAGGGTGCCTATAATATAAACAGAAAGTGAAAAGAGTTTCACAGACTTTTCTAAAGTTCCTCAACACATGAACACAGGAATAAAGTTCAAAGAATAGGACATATTCTTAGGACTTTTCAACATTGTATTAGAACAATATCTACTTCAAGACTTTTCTGGTGTGGTGGTTAATTTTACTATATTTACAAACACCTGAGAACACATGCCTTGGTTTTTCTATAAGGATTTTTCCCAAGGAAGTTTAACAGACAATGAATGCTATATGAACAGGCACATCATGCTCCTGATTCCATTCTTTTCCCACCCACCACAAAGATATGTGTCCCCTCAAACTGTAAGCCAAAATACATCCTTATGCCCAGATTTTGCTGATGGTCATGAATTAGGTTATAGCATTAAAAAAAAAATCATATATATAGAAAATACCATGTGACCTTGAACAAGTGATTTAACACCTTGATCCTTAATTCTTTCCTCCCAAACGAAAAAGGTCTTAAAAATAAGATCATGTTTATTAGAATTATTAAATTCTGGCCATGGTCCAAAATTAAAAATGAAAACAATAATATATAGTTATACAGCTTAATTCTTTCCTTCAAAATATGCTAACATGTAAACATGATTTCTTATACAGAGATCATATTTAAATAACATTAAATACAGAACCAGTAAATACTCCTATTTTCTGAAAAATATTAGCATCAATTACTGAATAGTAATGACTTAGGTAATTTTGGTGAAGAGACTATAATATATTTATGTTCGGTGAATTTTTCTTCAAAAAAAGAACATAGTAATTTTATTGATAAGATGATGAACAAAGCCAAGAGTTTTTCAACTCTACTGAGTTTCAGGAAAGTTTATTTTTCTAAATATCACATGAAAGCTCAAATATCTACTAGTGTTTCTATATTTGCCCACATGGATATATGCTATGCTAAACTTGAGTGTAGCTGATATCTCCAAATATAAGCTCTCACCATGTGGTATCTTCACCCTTATAAGCGCCTGTATCTTTGCAGTAGTGAGAAATGTGACTGTGGCATGCTGCTTGTTTCTTAACTGTCAGATGGTGGTAAGAAGTCACACGAAAAACACTAAGTGTGAAACAAAAAGACACACATCCTCGGGATGCATAATGCACGGACTCAATAGGCAGTGAATAGTTTCTGGAGACCAACAGAATGAATCTAGGGTTTAAAATGGGGAAATACTTCATGAATTGTAGACAGAAGAAACAGAACTTTCCATTTCTCTGACTGTAGGCATCTTGATTATTTACTATTCTTCATAGGACAGTTCAGCTCAATTAGAGAAATGGCAGAGTCAAGTTCACTAAAAGGTAAATTATATAAGTTAACATGCCCTTTTAGATGGTATTTATGATGTTAGATGAAATCTTAAACAATTTAAAAACATTGTTTAATTTACTTTTAAAGTATTACAAATACAACATGGTAATAAAATTGGGTGAATTGAAAATAAAAAAACAAGCAACGAAACAAACAAACAAAACAATGCTAGTATTCCTGTAATCTAACCGAGAAAGAGAAGTGGATTATACAAATAAATTAATGGTTGAATGAGGAATGTCGAATCAGAATAAAGTGCAAAATGAGATACAATTAATTTCCTTGTTAAAATAGTGGTAGAGAACAAAAAAATTCTCAAAACCTTGGCTTTAAAGAACTGTAAATGCTACCTAACTATTTACTATAAAAGAGAAATTTTCAAGAAAAGAAAAGAGACAGAAGGAGGAAGATATTTTTCAAGATGAAGATATACATTAGACCTTCTATTTAGGACATATTCATATGCTCTATAGGCATTAATTGATATTTATATAGTTTTAAATTTTGGAATTTGTCTAAGATGCTCATCTAGGAAACATGAGCTTGAGAGTCATGATAATGTTAATAAATTTTATTTAAGGCACACCTTTCCCCTAGGGGCATTATCTTACCCAAAGCAATAAAGCACTGATTTTTGAAGAATAGAAAAAGAAAATTTTATGCTTCATACCTTCCACAGTTTAAACATGCCTGACAAATATTTCTGTCTTACAGTGTAAAATGTCTCACTAGGGAGAGTGTAAATTCAATCACATATTTCTCCTAAGGGATTATAATTTTAAAAGATTTTAGTATACTCTTTTAAATTGACAAGATTATATGTGACAGGCTATCTAGGTGTAACTTCGTGCAAATAATAATAAACTCTGAAGTCCGGGCCGCCAGAATTGAGATATGTTGCATGATTGTGAGGGATAATTAAACGAATTGGAAAAGAATAGCCAGGGAGGTGGGGACAAAAATAAACTGTTTTTCCCACCAGATGAAAAAAAATTTTAAGGAAGAAGGGTGGATATCATATTTCAACTTCTATAAAAGAGGAAGATAGCTTTATAAACGATTCTTTTGATATTTTCTAGACAGTAGGAAAGAGTAAATAGATATTATTGTGTGATGGCAATACAATGCTAAAAAGGCAACAGAGAAAGCAAATTCACATGGATGGGATCTGATTCAGTATCTTGCAGCAAAATAAGCAACTATAGAATCAATGCAAGGACATGGCACTAGCTATAAATATAATCTCAGAGTCCCTAAATTGCAAGAGTGACAACAACAACAGTTCCAGAAAGACACATTGGCATTTGCTACGGAGAGCACTTACATCACTTTTCTCACTGCTTTTGTGTTTACCACGAAACAACAGAAATGTAATTTTTTTTTTAATCACACTAAAGATGAAAGAATGTGCTAATGCCTCAGAAAGAATGGACGAATCATTAAAAATTTAAAAGAGAATATAAAATTACACTAGTAGCATACAATTCCTGATAATTTCATATCCTATGTGAATTTTAAATATCACTTACCTAGTGTGGCCTGAGCTGGTCACAGTGTTGCATGTCTGCAATTCCAACACTCAGAAAGGAGAAGCAGGAGGACCATGAATTTGAGAGCAGCACAGCAAAATACTGTGTGAAAAACAGAACAAAAAATGGCCACAGCTTAGTGTATACTTTCCCAAAGTCAGATTTCCCCCTCTTATGTGAGGCTGAGAATATGTGGAGCTCTTATTATTTCTTTCAGAGGAGAAAAACTATTCCAAGGTGTACACATGAAGTTGCTCATAATGCTGGGGGATAGAATAAAGAGAGCGTACACAAGATTTGGGGAAAATAAATAAGAGAAGAGGGCTGACCAATGTTTGGAAAATTGCTGTGCATATGTTCTCAAGAACATGAGAAATTAGTGGATCTCAGGAGTCTTCCTCATGAAAAAAGTAGAAGATAGCATTTAGTATACTTGAACTTAAGATTATTGAAAGATGTTAAGTATTGATAATGTCAAAAACTAGTAGATCAATATCAATGGTAGATGCTGAGGCTAGAGCCACAATAGAAAAAACATTGAAAGTTCTAAGAAGCAAAAATGTCACAGAACCTGAAATATTATAGACTTAGCTAACAAATCCCAGGAAATAAGTCAAGATTGAGGTTGTTAATTGTAAAACATTAAACTAATATTTAAATTAATTAAATAATAAGGGCAACTGAAGTAAATTTTCAAATAAATGACTGTAGATAAGAGTGTTGAAATAAAATTGATATGACCGCATGGACCTTAGCACTGCAAACATTAGGAAGAAGTGCTGGAAACGGTCGCACAGTCCATTTCATGCTCAGCTGCATTTATGACATCTAGCACTGCTGCAGAAATTTAGTAGGAGTTACTCAAACATTTATTCACTAAATGGGTAAAACTATAAATGCATGAATAAATTTGCAAAATAAAGAAAATTGATAGCACTTCTTAAAAATAATTTCAAGTTGTAATGTTTTAAATTTTACACATAGGGTATCATTCACGGTGCTTATGCACTGAGTTCATTATCGGGAAAATAGCTTAACAATTGATACTATAGCAAGTATCACTTCACTCCAGTCCAATTACTAACATAAATAAGAGTTGTTTTGTTCACTTCATGGGACTTGGGCACAGCAGTAAGTCATAGTTATTGCTTTGTCTATTTTTTAACTGCTGTGAAGCTATTGCTGGTAGATTTTAAGTATTTGATCACAACTTTTAAGGGTATGGTTATTTTAAGGGTCTTTTATTGGTTTGATAAACACAAGAATTAGAATCTTTTTGATGGCTCAATATTCAGTGAATTGTCACATTGTATAGTTTGCTTCAAACTCTTCCATATATGCTTGACTCTTTTTGAAAAAATTTGACCTATGTTGATAGAATTATTTTCATTCTTTTTTTTTTCAGGATAAAATTTGTATTGATTATTTGGAATTTTACACAATGCATCCCAATCACACTCATGTGTAAAGGACAATCCTTTGCAGTGGCATACACTCACAGTGGAGAATAAGAGACATAAAAGGTTTCTTTCACAACTTCTTGTCCACCCAAGCCTTCCCCACCAAAAACTAAAAGGTCTAGACAGAAAGCCATTGAAATGAACTCTTAAAAACTGTGATAAGGATACTGAAGTGTAGCTCCTCACAATTGATCATTTCTGGCTGGGGTGTGGGTGGGAAAGGACTCGGTTTTCTTTAAGGGACTGGCTATTGGGATTATGACCATGCTCCAGTGAGTACATGGGAAACACAAATTGGACTTAGTATAATTTCACTCGTGTGATCATACTTTGTATTCTTATTTACAAGTTCAAAAGTTTAGCTTCCAATCTTTAAAAGGTTTAAGGCTTATCTATGTTCAATTTTTAGTTGTCTGTCTCCATCCATGACACCGTAAATTCTGATCATGGGAAATGTAATGATCTCTTTAGGGTATACATTGTGCAATATACAAAAAGAAAATGTGTAATAAATAAATATATAAGCCTTTGACACACCACATATCATAAGTTAATTATCTTCTTTGTAACTGTTCCAAATGGTACCGAAAGTTAACATATGTTTCTAACTCCACAATGAGAAAGATAGGTATTTTCTTATCACCATTTAGGTAGCAGAGGAAAAGCAGTACGTTCTGGCAGGTCAAATTGATTAAAAAAAAAATTAACAAACAACTGGTTTACAAGGCAGAAAGTTGGAAATCACAATAGCATGCACTTTTGGGGAAAGACTCATTCCTTCTACTTGGGAACGACGCTTGTTAATTTAACTCCTGTGTTCTCTTGTCACATGCTCATTAATTTTTACTCCAGAAGAATTTACAAAAATTCAACTGAACATAATCATTTGGATCCCTTCTTCTACTGACAAGTGTAAGTATGTTGTCTGTCTAAGTGGAATTTTTACCTCCTCAGTAGCTAAATTCACAAACTTTTTCTATGATATTCCTAAAAGTTTGTCTTATGCTGTAGTTTTGTTTTGCTTTGCCTTTTGTTTGTCTGTTTGCTTGCTTGCTTATTGGGTTGGTTGGTTGGTTGGTTGTCTAGTTGGCTGGTTGCCTGGTTGTTTGTTTGCTTAATTGACTGGATGGTTGGCTCTCTATCTGTTGGCTTGGTTTGTTGGTTGGCTGGATGGCTGGTTGGCTAGTTGTCCGGTTGTCTGGTTGTTTTGTTTGCTGATTGGTTGGCTGGCTGGCTAGTTAGTTGTTTGGCTGGTTGTTTGGTTGGCTGGCTGGCTAGCTGGTTAGTTGGTAGGTTGGTTGGTAGGTTGATTGGTTGCTTGGTTTAGTTGGTTGGTTTTTTGTTTGTTTGTTTTGATTTTTGTTTCTTGTTTTGTTTTTTGTTTGTTTGTTTGTTTGTTTTGGTCAGAATTGGAATTTTGCTTCTTACCTTCTGAATTACATTTCATAATTTCCAGTTCTTTTCATTGTTTGTATATATTCATTTCAGATTTATGCTTTTCCTATCTGACCTTAATATATACCTTTCCTGAAAGTCATCTGTCATAGTGATTCAGAATACAGCCTCCTCACATATAAGCTGTGAGTAACTGAGCCAGTTATTTATTGTTTTTTCTGTAGGTTCTCTTTTATGACAATGACTTTAAAGTATTCAAAAGTACAATGATGCTGTTTTGATCTCAGAGTTAATTGCTTTCTTTTTACTCTCTGAACTTTTACATGTGAAGTAAACAATATTATTTGTAATAATTTTTCTGACTAAAATAGAAGGACTAAATTTTTTACATTACTATAGAGAATTGAAGTAGTAGATAACACTACTAGAAAATTTATTAAAATACCATGTAGGAATAATTTTACAGTTATAATAAACAATTTTTATTTCAAAAATTTAATCATAGAAGTATAATTCATTTCTATAAACTATTATATTTTTTCTAATATATTTTTTAATTAATTAATTTATTTGTTCACTTTACATCCCAAACACAGCCCCCTCCCTACTCTCCTCTGGGGCCAATCCTCCCTCCTTTTCCCTCCTCCCTCCTCCCTACTCCTCAGAAAAGGGGAGCCTTCACTCACCTACCCCAGTTCATTATGACATATCAGGATTAAGCAAGGTCTTTTGCTTTGTGGTGGCTGAGGCAGCCCCACTAGAGGGGAGTGATAAAAAAGCAGGCAACTAAATCCATGTCAGAGACATCCTTGCTCCTTTTCAAGGAGATGGGAATGAAGCCTGAGTTACCCAAAACTACCTCTGTGTAGGGGCCAAGATCCATTCTAGGCATGGTGCTTTGTTTGTGCTTCAGTCTCTGAAAGCTCCTCTGGGCCTTCTGTTGGAGCTCTTGTCACTCCATATCCTTCTGTTCATCCCTCCACTTTTCCAGAAGACTCCCTACCCTTGCCAGTGTTTGGCAATGAGTTTCCACATCAGCTACTGGGTGTAGCCTTTCAGAGGATAGCAATGCTAGGCTCTTGTCTGTGAGCATAGTAGAGTATCACTAATAGTGTCAGAGGTTGGCTCTCTCCCAAGAGATGGGTCTCAGTTAGGACAAGCATTGGTTGAACAGTATGTAAATCTATGATATATCTTTATCCTTGAAAATCTTGGGTTATTTGGTTTGGTGGTATTTAATTTCTTGAGTTCTTTATATATTTTGGATATTAGTCCTTTGTCAAATGTAAGGTTGGTGAAGATCTTTTCTCAGTCTGTAGGCTGTCACTTTGTTATGTTGACAGTGTCTTTTGCCTTATAGAAGCTTCTCCGTCTCATGAGGTCCCGTTTATTAATTGTTGATCTTAGAGCCTAAGCTGTTAGTGTTCAGTTCAGGAAGTTGTCTCCTGTGCCAATGAGTTCCAGGCTTTTCCCCACTTTTTCTTCTGACCTATTTAGTGTCTCTGGTTTTATGTTGAGGTTCTTAATCCACTTGGACTTGGGTTTTTTGCAAGGTGATAAATATGGATCTACTTGCACCTTTTTACATGTAGTCATCCAGTTAGACCAGCACCATTTGTTGAAAATTTTATCATTTTTCCATTGAATAGATTTGTCTTTTTTGTCAAAAATCAAGTGTCAATATGTGTGTGGATTTACTTCTGGGTCTTCAATTCAATTTCATTGGTCAACCATCCTATTTCTATGCCAATACCATGCTGTTTTAATTACTGTTGCTCTATAGTACAGCTTGAGATCAGGAATGGAGATTTCTCCAAAGTATATTTTATTGTATAGGATTTATTTAGCTATTCCAGGTTTTTTGTTTTTCAATAAGAAATTGAGAATTGATCTTTCAATGCTATGAAAATTTTTGCAGGTATTTTGATAGGGATTGCATTAAATCTGTAAATTGCTTTTGGTAAGATGACCATTTTTCTTATGTTAATTTTCCCAATCCATGAACAAGGGAGATCTTTCCATCTTCTGGTGTCTTCTTCAATCTCCTTCTTCAGAGATTTGAAGATTTTTCAAACAAATCTTTGACTTACTTGGTTAGAGTTATTCCTAGATACTTTATATTGCTTGTGGCTATTGTGAAGGGTGTAGTTTCCCTAATTTCTCTCAGCATGTTTTTCATTTGAATACTAGAAGGCTACAGACTTTTTTTAGTTTATTTTGTATCTAGCCACTTTGCTGAAGGTGTTTATCAGTGTAGTAGTTCTCTGGTGGAATTTGGGGGTCATTTATGTACAGTATCATATCGTCTTCCAATAGGGATAATTTGGCTTCTTCATTTCCTATTTTGATCCCCTTGATCGCCTTTTGTTGTCTTATTGCTCTGCTAGTTCTTCAAGAACTATATTGAAATGATATGAAGAAAGTGGGTAGCCTTGTCTGTTCCCTGAGTTTAGTGGAATTTTCTTGAGTTTCTCTCCATTTAATTTGATGTTGGCTATTGGCTTGCTGTATATAGCCTTTATTTTGTTTAGGTATGCGTCTTGTATTCCTGATCTCTCCAAAACTTTAAACATGAATGGGTTATAGATTTTGTCAAATGCTTTTTCTGCATCTCAGGAGATGATCATCTGTTTTTTTTTCTCTCAGTTTGTTTATATGTGGATTATGTTCATGTATTTCCATATATTGAATCATCCCTGCATGCCTGGAATGAAGCCTACTTGGTCATGGTGAATGATATCTTTGATGTGTTCTTGAATCCACTTTGCCAGTATTTTATTGAGTATTTTTGCATCAATGTTCATAAAAGAAATTGGTCTGAATTTGTTTTCTTTGTTGGGTCTTTGTGAAGTTTAGGTATCAAGGTAACTGTGGCCTCATAGAAGAAGTTTGGTAATGTTCCATCCATTTCTATTTTGTGGAGTAGCTTGAAGAGAATTGTTATCTGCTCTTCTTTGAAAGTCTGATAGAATTCTGCACTGAAACCATCTGGCCTTGGGCTTTTTTTTTGGTTGGTAGACTTTTAATGACAGCTTCTATTTCTATAGGAGAAATAGGACTATTTAATTTGTTTATCTGATCTTGATTCAACTTTGCTAAGTGGAAGCAATCAAGAAAATTGTCAATTTCCCTAATAATTTAAATTTTGTGACATATAAGCCTTTGAAGTAAAACCTTATGACTCTTTGTATTTCTTCAGTGTCTGTTGTTATATTTGCATTTTCATTTCTGATTTGTTGATTTGGATAGTGTCTCTCTGCCTTTTATTTAGTTTGGCTAACGGTTTGTCTATCTTGTTGATTTTCTCAAAGAAACTAGCTTGTATTTTTTTCTTGGAGAACTGAGTCCACTGATGCTGAGAATATTAATGTCCTATTAATGTCCAATGATTATAAGTTTCTTTTTTATGAATTTGGTGATGGTAGTGTATTTATGTGTTTGTCTTTTTTGTTTTCTCTGTTCTGAAGTTTTTATATCCTATGTTTCCTTGGGTATAGTTTACCTCATTTGGTTGGAGTTTTCCTTTTAGTATTTTTTGTAGGGATGGACTTGTGCATAGAAAATGTTTAAACTTTGCTTTGCCATGGAATATTTTGTTTTATTCCCCTAAGGGGCAGGGTTGCTAGGTATAGTAGTAAGTGCTGGCTTCTATCATTTCTTGAGGTCTGCATAACATCTGCCTAGACCCTTCTGATTTCCGTAGTCAGATAAGATTTTGATAGGTTTGTCTTTATATTCTACTTGATCTTTTTCCCTTGCCACTTTTAATAATTTTCTTTGTTCTCTACATTTAGTGTTTTGATTATTAGATAGCAGGAGGGATTTCGTTTCTGGCTTAATCTATTTGTTGCTCTGTAAACTTCTTTTATGTTTAAAGGAATCTCTTTCTGTAGGTTAGGGAAATTTTCTTCCACGATTTTCTTGAAATTATTTTCTGGTCCTTGGAGCTGGGAATCTTCTTTTTCTTCTATTCTTATTATTGGCAAATTTCTTCTTTTCATGGTGTCCTTGATTTCTTGGATGTTTTGTGTCAGATTTTTTTTTCAATTTAATATTTTCTTTGACAGATGTATCAATTTCTTCAGTTGTTTCTTCTATTTCTGATATTCTCTCCTCTTTCTCTTGTGTTCTGGTGATGCTTACCTCTGTCATTCCTTGTCTTATTGTTAAGTTTTCCATCTCCAGCGTTTCTTTGGCTTATGTTTTCTTTATTGATTCTATATTCATTTTCAGGTGTTGATCTGTTTTATTCATTGCTTTCACCTGTTTGATTATTATGTTTTTCTATATTTCTTCAAGTGATTTATTTGATTCCTCTTTAAAAATCCTCTACCTTTTTTATCTTGCTTTCCTGCATTTTGTAAGTGATTTTTCGTTTCCTCTTTAAGTGCCTCTAACATTATGATAAACATAGTTTTAAGGTCATTTTTTTGTGTGTGTGTGTTTGAACTGTGCTCAAATATCTAGATCTTGTTTTTATTTTGCCCTGTTTTTCATTGATTGTGTTCTTACGCTGGCTTTTAGCCATCTGGCTGTTCCTAGTGTTTGGTGTTTTTTTTTTTTTTTTTTTTTTTTTTGAACATGCTGTGTTTCTCAGGCATGCCAGGGAATCTTTAAGTCATGGGCTGCGGGTGAATCTCCTCCTGTAGCTTAGAGCTTTGTGCTGCTAGTTGTGTTCCAGTTGTACCTATAGGCAGGGATTTAGAGTATTTATTTATAACCTGTGTGATCCTGCAGGTCTCCCCAAGACTACTAGTAGATCTGAAAACTGTAGGCTAGTTAGGCACATCTCTGGAATCCAGAGTCATCTTCAGGATGGCTGGCGTAGCCAGGAAGACTAAGGCGGTACCGTGAAAAAGCTGTGAGAGTCTGGCATCTCAATCCGGTGGAGACTTGAACAGTCACTGGTGTTTTTGAGTCAGAAGAGCAGAGGCTTGCTCACCTAGTAGACAGACACTGTGTTCCTGGTACTCAGACTCAGCTGAATGCCGTTATCTTGTAACAGGGACCAGGCATGCTTCTATTTTCAAGCCGCTCCACAAACAGGTGCCAGTAGAATCATGGTTTGGAGGCTGGGACCCTGTCACTGGTATCCAAGAGTTCTCCCATGGGAGGCAGGAGGAGTCTCGGGTCCAGATGCAGAAGCCTTGTGTTTCTGGAACTCAGAAGTCATATGTAGGCAAAAGGCTCTGCCTAAGACCTTGTGTTACTCTTGGATCAGAGAGTTATCTGACAGGAGCCTGGAATTCGAGCACTCAGGATGCCTTCTCTTGTCTGGAACACATAGGAATTGACCGTTTGAAGTCAGCAGCCAGGTCACTCGCTTGGTCTGCAATCTCTAATCTTCTGCTACTCAGATAGTTTACAGACAGTGCTCTTCTACTTTGGAAAGCTAATCTGGTTACTTTTGTCTTCAGGTTGAACATCTGAAGAAATGTGAATCAAAGCTTCATTTAGTAGCATACTGAATGCTAGGAAATGATATAACTTTATAATATATGTATGACTTGCAGAATGAGGTCTTGAACTTTGATGTAAGTTTGATCATACTTCTTGTTCTTCTATTATTCAATTCAGAAGTAGTTAACAGGCACTGATTTCATCTCTGAGATCAGGATAAAATGAACAAAGAACTTTTACTTTGTAAGATCTACTGTTAGAAGAGAATGCCATGAATGTGGATAATTAAGATTTTTGCACTTTAATTTTATATGTTTTACTATCTCTTTTTTTCTTTTGATGACTATGTTCATTAAATTCTTGTTTTTAATATCATCAAATACGTTTTACAATTTTTTTCTGTGAATAGAGATATATTGACAATATAAAAGGAATCACATTGTGTATCCTTAGGAATAAGCTTCAGGACGTGTTTCTTTAAGCTTTGTGAATTAATTAATGGAATGATTTATATTTTTTCAGTTTTTCTCTTCTTTTTGAGATTATAATATAATTGCATAATTTCTTTTTTCTGTACAATTTCCAAACCCTCCTTTGTATGGTTTACTCTTCCATTTCAAATTCACATTTCTTATTTCATGAATTGTTGTTACAACACATACATATACATATATATTTATAAACATCTATGGGTATATGAGAATAAATATATATTTGAAGATACATATATAGTCTGCTCAGTCTGTATATTGTTATTGGTACATATGTTTTCAGGGCTGACTATTTGGTGTTAGATAACTAGATAGTGTGCCTTTCTCCATCCACTTGAGCATATCTATTGATATTGATCTTGTTCCATTCAATATAAATGCCTGTATTTCAAATAAAACATTCCAAATTTCAACCATCTTTTAAGTATTTACTAGTGACATCAATATGGATATAATTATATTTAAAGAATTGCCTACATTTTAATTTCAAACTAAAATTTAAAAATTAAAATTTGTCTAATATATTATTTTTAAAAATATTTGCTATAGTTACCCAATATAATTAGAGTCATCTAGTATTGAGGTCAAATTATATGCCACAATCGATCAGCAGTTGGAGGTAATGGTGTCTGAGAGAAATAAATCATACTAATTAACAGCTAAGAGACGCTAAAATAATTCTTGATGTTTCAGTTCTAGTCTTTCAATAGCTTTTTGAAATACTTCTGAGACTAAAGGGAATAATTTTTAAATTAAATCCTTTGATTACATTTCTTAACTTTATTTACTTTATTTGTTCTTAACTTTCATTAGAAGCCAAAACTTATAATGCGTTCATTGAATGGTATACAAAAAACAAACAAAAAACAAACAAACCCAAAAAACTAATAGGGTCTACATAATTGTAAACCCAGCTGTCTCTCTTCTCTTGCTTATGTGCTGCCTGAATAGAAGGTAGACAGAACATGGGCTTGCAAACTCTTTTCACATTTCAAGTTTCAACAAACTGCGTAAAAATGAACAACCATTCTAGTGTTTATATTAAACTAAATTATATTGTTATCATTTTTTGGCTAGCGTGGTATTTAATATTTATCTTGTTCTACAAATGTACATCTGCTCTTCTTTTCTCTTTTCTTCCCAAGAAATATTGTTATGCTGGTGGGTTATGGGTGAACTGTTTATAATAAAGATAATTTTTGCTTAAAACAAAGAAGTTGTGATTATTATTGTATTGCCCAATGTTATTATTAACAGAAATTACTATATGTGTTATTGAACACATATTATTATATAGAAAAGTAATGGTAATATTTAGACCTGGGTGTCTTCAGTGATTTCTACTTAGCAAGATGTCTTATATGTTGTCAACTTAAAACGTTACTAGCCAGTTTATGTCTAGAAAATCTGGTCCTGTATACATGCCTTACTAATATGGACATCCGGAAAGTCATCAATGATTGGCTAATGTCAGATAACAAGGGAATCCAAAGTAAATAGCTATGCAGTCTCTTTTATAATGATTTTCTATTAAAACGTTCTTTGTTACATGATTCAGAGCCTTTGCTTCCACCTTTTACACACTTCCTATCTATACCTCTCATAGGTCTGTACGCCCACATGTTTCAGCCTGTGTGCAGGCGTGTGTGTGTTGGGGGGTATGTGTGTATGTGCTTACCTTTAATGACCTTTGTGTGGCAGTGTGTGCCTACTGTCTGACTGGTAGTCTTCAACTTCTTGGCCTCATGTGACCCTGCTTTTCTCCTGACATTGGACTTTGGAAGGAAGGAATAGAGGAGAAGAAAATGAAGAGAAGGAAGGAGAAAAAAAGAAGAAAGAAGAAAGAACATGAAAGAAAAAGTACACAAGTATTGGGTAAGGACACAGAGAAATGGAAATTTACAGGATTTTTAGAAATAAGTGACTATATAGCCTTTGAAGAAAACATTATAGATGAATAAACAGTATAATAAGTAATACTTACCAGTGAGAAGAAATTCTTAGATGGGTCACCCAAACCTAGATATGCAATTAAATAATGGAACTACATTGTAACCCAGAAAAAACTATTATTGGGTAAATAGTTAGAAAAACTGAAACCAATATGTTGGTAAGATAGTTATACTTTATACATCTTACAGTGTTATTCAGAATAGCCAAGACAAGGAGATAATCTAAATATCCCTCCAAATATAAGAGACTTGAAGTTTTTATCTCACAAGTCTTTCACTCGCTTGATTAAAGTTACTCCATGATATTTTATATAATTTGAGGCTATTGTGAAGGGTTATTTTTTCCTTATGTAGGAGGGCTAATAATGCTTGTGAGTTAATTTTTATCCGATTTTTTTTCTAAAAGTGTTTATCAGCTGTAGAAGTGTCCTGTTGGAATTTTTAGAGTCACTTATGTAGCACAGCACAGCATAGCATATGCAGATAGCATTTCCTAGCAAATAATATTTCTCTTATTCCCCTGGATCTCTTTCGGTTACCTCACTGATCTAGCTAAGACTTCAAGTATTATATTGAACGGTTTAGAGAGAATGAGCAACCTCGTGTTTTTTCTGATTTTAGTGAAACTGCTTTGAATTCCTCTCCATTAAAGTTGATAGTGGCTCTGAGCTTGTAGTAAACTGCTTTTATTGTGTGGAGGCATGCCCCTTGTATCCCTGATTAACTGGGACTTTCTTTAGGAATGTCTTTCAAGGCTGCTCAATGTTATGGTTCATGGGTGCCACAGCTATGTGGTTTGATTGCTGTTCTTTCTGGCAGCATTTTGCATTGCTATGAGAGCTGCTTTTGATGAGAGAGGCTTTCAAGTGAAATGAATCTCAAATCTCCTGAGTCCGGTGTCTTAAATACATGTTAATTTCACCTTTATGTCATGCCTTTATGTCGACATACCTTTATGTCTCCTGCCTGGTATTTATACCTTATTGCCTGCTTATAGAGGCAAAAACAATAACCTATATTATTTTGGAAGTCTCTTCTACTCCATTGACAAAAAAAAAAACCACAAAAAAAAATTTCTCCTGTCCAGTGCTGTGTTGTTTGACGGTCTGTGGTTCTTTGATGAGCATTGTCAGCATAAGTGGCATTACTTAAGGCAGATAGACAGATATACATGCATTCTATTCTATGTAGTTTTATGTAAACATTATACAACTGGACCACCTATCCTATCACCAGTCCTTTAGGAGAGATCCATTCAGAGTTATGGTTTGAGAAACCTAGAAGAGATAGATTGTCACCTAGTATTCTATGATTCACTACTATTATTTCCTTTTTTAAATTCATGGGCTTTATTTTTTAATTTTTAATTTGTTCACTTTACATGCCAAATGTAGAATCCTCTCTCTCTGCCTCCCAATCCCATCCTGCTCGCTCCCTCCCCTAGTCCTCAGAAAAAGGGAGACCCCCTCTCCTAAATCTGACCTCAGCCTATCAAGTCTCATCTGGGCTGCCTCTATCCTCTTCCTCTATAGGCTGGCAGGGTTGCCCCATGAGGGAGAAGTGATCAACATGTAGTGGCCAGATTCCAGGTCAGAAGTAGTCCTTACTCCCCATATTATGGGACCACAAGGGGACTGTGCTGTCTATCTATTACATCTGAGCATAGTGTCTAGGTCCTCACCATGCATGGTCCTTGGTTGGTGCATCAGTCTTGGCAGCACCTCCTCCTCTGCCCAGATTTGTTGGCTCCATTGTTCACCCTGTGGAGCGACTGACCCCTCCAAGTGCCTCCATTCCCCAACTCTTCCATAAGATTCCCTGTGCTCCTCACTGGAGTTTGGGCTGTGTGTCTCAGCATCTGCTTGGATCTCCTGCTGGGTGGAGTCTTTGAGAGGACCTCTATTGTAGGCTCTGTTACAGTTCAGTTTCTTCAACTGTTTCCAGGGTCTGTTCTATTTGCTCTTCTGATTGAGAACTAAGTATTCTCCTGAGGTTTTAAAATATGGATTTCCAATGAAAAATTCTGATCAATAATGCAATTTCTGTATTGTTTAATAGAGAGTTTAGCATCTCTAGTTAAAATGTTACTAGTTTAGCTGTGACAAATTTATATTTACTTAACTTTAATTTGCATATAAATTCATGCCTTGTATGTAAACTGATATTTCTAGAGTATAAATTTTCTTTGACCTTTAGCTTCCACATTGGAGATATGCACTCTAAAATGTTTAAATATTGTCTGTAACTGAAAAGACAGTATATAACCTTATATATAATTATATAAATTAATTTGAAGTTATTTTTAAAAATAACTAGTCCAGAAATCACATCTTAATTACAGTTCTGACATTTCTTCAATTCCCTTTCCTGCAATCTTGAAATTTTTTGGTGTTACAGTGATGGAGCTGATGAGACAGGACAGTAATTGTGTATAGGCCAAACAGAGGGAGAACCTAGTGCCTGAAGTGTGAGGATCAGGGAATATGTCAAGTTCTCCTTCCAGGAAACTAAACGAAGGTCTGTAGACCATTTCCCCCACCTCCATGGAGATGTTGTTATCCCTTTAATCCTCAAGATCCATGAACGATTCTGCAAGCCAATTTGCTGCAAGATGCAATGCATTATTAAGAAAGTGCATCTTATTTGACTAGACTAAACATTTGTCTTTGAAATATCCTATCATATTTGCTGCTTAAAAATAAAATTAACTAGAAATAAATTACTTGCATTTATACTACATTTTTCTTCTTTAGTTTGAATGATGATGGACTTAAATTCTCTCTCTCTCTCTCTCTCTCTCTCTCTCTCTCTATCTATCTATCTCTTTTCCCCACCCCCTCACTGTCTCCTTGTCAGCCTCCCTCCCTTCATCCATCCTCCCTTTTGTAACTGGGTTTGTTTTGAACACTTAATCTCTCTGTACATCCACTCTACCAAGAGTCAGTAAGCTCTGGAGTCAGGGTCAGTGAGAGACCCTGTCCCAAAAGTAAGTCTGAACTAATTGAAAAAGACACTTGACATTGATCTTTGGCCTCCAAATACACATGTTTGCATATATATACACACATGTGCACATACACACATACATATACATGTACATATACTTTCACACATGCAGAAAGAAATGAATAAAAACAACAGAGTACTGATTTTCAAGCCAGTATATTTTGCACTCTAGAAAACAGCATATTTCCTCTAAGTAAAATGGACCGGGTTGTAGGTAGGTGGACCATTAAAGCGCTGAAAGAACCATAGACAGAATAACAAAAGCTCATAATGCTGCAAAGCAGAAGCACAGAAATTGTATCTGTGCTGAAAATGTGGCTTGCCCTAGAGACCTAGGACTATAATAGTCCCCTTTCTTCAGCAGCTTTGAATTGTTAATGCTCAGAAACGCACTCTGATATGATGCTGTACCAGAGGCAATGCTCACAGTGAATAACATGCACCTGGCTTTAGTGACTAAGAGTCCCCATCAGCAAGACATAGGAGCCTTATGGTGTATTTCACAGCACTGAGCCTGAAAGTATGTGCTATCTCTGAGCACAAGAATATTCTCAGTTGAAAAATCTTGCCGCACTGGTGTAATAAAGATATTTTTGAGAAGGAAGCATTTTGCTTACAGTTACTGATAACTGAGTCACAGTCCACTGTGTATAGTTTTCAGGAAGTGCTATGTGAAATTTTTCAGCCACCAACACAGTTCTGGGCAGAAATGTTCTAAAACTTTTCTAAATTCCTCATGAAAGAGGTACCAAGAATATTTTTTTGTTGTAGTGTTTGGCTATTTACCCCAAAAGTATATTATTGGATCTCTGAAAAATCTTGAATAAAATATCATATGTTTTTTAATGCTGGTAAATATCTTTACCAATGATATTCACTTTATGTTTGCACATATATTTGTCTTAGGTCATCGAGATTGTTGTAACAAATACCACAACCTGAAAGTTTATGAAAAATAACTTATGCATCATACAAGTTTTTCATTTGTTTG
>OU015748.1:16076744-16109565 GCA_907169655.1 Acomys percivali
GTGTGTGTGTGTGTGTGTGTGTGTGTGTGTGTGTGTGTGTGTGTGTGCAGCTCTCCTTATCTGAGTAGTAGGGGAGGGGAGATAGGAGGAAGTGGGAGGGAAGGTGGGACAGGGAGGAGAGGAAGGAAGGGGCTATGATTGGGATGTAAAGTGAATGAATTTATAAATAAAAAATTAAAAATAAAAAAATGCAGTAATAAAATGATACTTAGTGATATTTTGCTGTGCTCCTAGATCAGTGCTTTGTTCAGCCATCATTAGAGAAGCTTCTTCCAGTAGCAGTTGGGAACAAATAAAAAAATTCACAGTCAGGAACATGCAGAAAGTGAGAGACCTTGAAACATTCAGCCCTAAATGTGTTGTCTCCATCAACCCTCTGCCTATTCCCTGCTCAGACCTCAGGAAACCCAGCAGAAGGAAAGTCAGAAAGAAAGTAATGATGTAAAGAGATGGAAGACACCATGACAATAAGACCCTCTATATTAACATGAGAAAAGCTCATATTAATTCATAGGGTCCCAAGCACCATGCACAGGATATGCGTGGATCTACACAAGGTCCCTTATACTTGTATTATATCTTCCAGTTTAGTCTTTTTATGAGATTCTGGAGTGTGAAAATGAATGGGCCTCTGTTTCTTTTGCTCTCTCTAATGCTCTTTTCCTTCTGTTAGTTTTTCTTGTCCATGTTTGATGTGATAATGTTGTTTTTTATCTTATTATGTTTTATTTTTTATATTAAAAATGAATAAATGAATACCTAGCCCCAAGGGCAAAGGTTAATGACTGGACTGCAATTTATACCTTTCATTTGAAGAAAGGGAAAATGAGCTTCCTGCGCTGCAGTGACATTTGGTATATCAATCAATCACTCTAGGGCAGGGCTCCTGTACAAGAGCAACTGACACATATATAATGGAATCCATAGGGTGTGTGTGTGTGTGTGTGTGTGTGTGTGTGTGTGTGTGTGTGTGTCTGCTTTATTTTGTTAAAGTTTGGTAATTTTTGTTTCCTTTTTGTTTTGCATTTTGTTTTGTGTTACCTTTGGGGGAATTGTTGCTATCTATTGTTTTTGTTTGTTTCTTGAAAAGAGGTTAAAGTTAGGTGAGTAGGGAGTAAGGAGTGGGGAAGGATCTGGTAGGACTTTGGAGATGGAAAGAGTACGATTGAAATATATTTAAATTTAAAAACTGTTTTAAGTGGGAAATTATAATCAATAAAAACATTTTAAAATAAATCCATGTATTACAGCTTTCTTAATAGGCATATGCAAAACCAAAATGTCAATACATTTGTTATCTGTCATGAATTATTTCTAAGTCACAGGTAAGACCCTCTAAAAAAGTGAGTACAGTACTGGATGTGTAAAATGGTTCTTTTGAACTCTTCTAACATGATTAACATCATTTAGGAAGGTTCTTCCATCATTACCTAAATTTCTCCCTAAACATGTTATCTCTTAATGCAATCACTCCAGTAGTTAGTATTTCTACATATGGGTGGTAGTGAAACATGTTCCATCTCAATTCTCACTATGTTTATGATTCAGTGTCTAATCCCTGGGTCACACCCCTATACCTATATGTAGCAAGTCAAACGAGATTACTATATTGTTTTCTTTACACTCATTTATTGTATATGTCTTTTCAAGCATACTTAATTGCAGCATGAAATGTGTGGAAGTCAGAGGACAACTTGTAAGGTTTAGTTTTCTCCTTCCACCATGTGGTTGATGGGAGGATAACCCAGGCCTTCAGACTTGGCTGCACGTGCTTTGCATCAGCTGAGTCATCTTGCCAGAACAAAGATGATATTCTATAAAGAACTGCATATCAGTATTGTATTAAAATATCTATTTTTAATAAAAGAAAATAGAGGCAAAAAGAGTCTGGTTTGGTGTTCCTCTTATGTCCTGATACCTGATGCATAATAATTACTCAGTAAAGAAAACAAATTAATCATAGTTAATTGAATCCTAAAACATCATGTAGCATCTCATCTCAAAATGATTTTAAACAATAAAAAGTGGATAAAAATTTTTAAAAAGCAAAACATAAATATAAGTTAAGAAAAATATACCTTACTGTTAAGATGTATTCCTACTGGAAGACAAAGGGAGGTAAAGGCCAAATTAGGAATAAAAAATAGGATAGAGATTTACATAACTGTCAATGGAAAATAAATATAAGTGGCTTTTTACTTTTTACTTTAAAATTACATTTAACTTTACCTATAAAAGTTCAAAAAGAAATATGGTTTCTCACCTCTCAGTAGCAAAAATTTTGTTTGACAACGTCTCATGTGTCATTCATGAAAATGCAAATGCTACAGATCCTATAGAGGTCTGCCTGGTGACACCTAAGAAAATTACATACACATTTATTCCTCTGGAAGCATTTCCTCTAAGAAAGTCTGTGGTAGCAATGCCCTCACCATGCACTTTATAAACAAACTTACACCACAAGTAATAGAAATGTTTGAAACCATCAAAATGCTCATCAATAAAAAACAGTTTAAAAAAAAAGAAAAATGAAACCCAACACTCTAAACCTTATATAGGAAAACTACCCTAAGGTAAGATACCCAGGCATGACACTCTGAGTAATGACATGAGTTTATCTCCAAATCAAAAGAGTATTTTTTAGTTTGATTTTTGAGTAAGAAGAGAAAAATAAATACATCCAAAGGTATAAAATACATTGATTGCATTAAAATATACTAGTGAATGCTTATAAAAATCTTTTAAGACATCCTTGTAGGTGTAAGTAAAAGAAGGAAAAACATGAGGCATAAATGAAAGAAATTGCTGTAAAAGTGTATATAATTTGCATTTGAACCAAGTAAAAGTTTTACACATGGAGAACACAAAAGGAAAATGAAATGATAAGAAAAATTAAGATAAGTAAAAATAATTATAGCTAAATTCATATGGTTTTAGTGGCATGTGTTATGTGGTAAACAATGGTTCAATTTTATTCATCTGGAAAGCTACTAGCTAATGATAAATCAATCAGACACATCTCAAAATATACAGTTATTAACCTTTTGAGTTGTTCATCTATGGTTTTCTCCATATAATGTAAAGATAAGTTTTGCACAGAAATTTAAAACTCTTTTTTTATTCTTTCAAATGAATCCACTGTATGTTTGATGACTGTATACTGGAAGAATTATGTATATTTGCAACAGCAATTTACCTGTCATTTCTCCTTCTTTCAATACTGTTCTACAATAGAGATATCTCTCCCTTCAAAGCAGTAGATACTTTTGGTATAAGGCCGAAAATTCACACATTTATGGCACAATGTTTTATCCAAAGGGGAGACATTTTATGGACAGAAAGTTTATCGCCAAACTCATATATTCATATCCTAATGATGTCATTGAGAAGTGATTAGGGGTTGAAGATGGTGTTCTCTTGTGTATGTTAGGAGCCATTAGGAAAAAAAAAAAAAATAAGTGACGCTTTGTCTCCAGATCTTGTGAAAATACACCTCTGTCTGCAAACAAAGAGTCTAGCCCCAGAGATTCCAGCGCTTTCATTTGAGACAACATTCTAAAACCTTTCTGAAATGAATGCTGGCGGTCTTAGCTGCAAACTACAGTAACTTCTTAAAACAATCAGAATTGAAGAACAAAAGAGCCGTGATATTGACTGCCTTCCAGAGGTTGTAGGTAAGTTTCTATTGTGGAAGACACTATGTTCTCAGAATAGTTTAGCTGAATCTGTCCTGAAAGCTTCATTCTGAGGATGAGTTTTTGTAGTATCACGGATTCTATGTAAGCTGCCAAAGGGAACTAAACAATTAGTGATTCAAATCAGCTGTAATACCACAACAAGATCTGTAAGACAGAGCAACAGTGGCATTCAAATATTGGTGGTAACAGCTATCTACTTGGATTTAAGGTGCAGTCAGCAGATGGGATCCTGGCTGTTACTGTAAATATAGCCTATTCTCCTGAGGTATTAGTTCAGAGGTCTTAGAGCAGAACATTCTACTGCAATTTTATTAGACCAGCGATTCCTAACGGCATTTTAAAACATATCCTTATATCCACAGAGTAGTGTATTTCCCATTCCTCACTCATGAAGCCTCCCTTAAAAGCAGGCAGAAAACCTCTGGAAAACCACAGAGAACTAATCTTGGTCCGCCCAGCCCAGGATACATCTACAATCCAACTCCTGTACTAAAGGTCCAGAGACTAAGAAACAAAGCATGCAAAGATTGATAATTCCAAACATCTTTAAAGTCTGCCATAAAATTCTATCTCCTAGAAATTACAAGAGAGCCACATGCATGATACCACAAAACTACAGCTGCATTAACAGGACCTGAATAATGACAGCAGCAATATACATGAAATTGTGGAAAGGAGAAATCTAATCCAGTTATATTCCTTGCTAGACAAGTAACAAGCAACTAACACCTGATGAAAGAGATGAAATGTCTTCCCTGTGGATAAGTCCCTAATTGCTTATGTAATGCCTAGTGGTCAGGCCTAAATAATTTGCACACAAGCAACACTAAACATACTCAGCTGGTTGTATTTATACATATTAATTTATAACATATATATGCATATATATGTGATTGTATGTATGTGTGTAAAGCAATAATTATGAAAGAAAAAGTGGCCATGAATCTGAGAGGGTGTAAGAGTGGCCAAATGAGTGGCTTGAAAAAGTAAAGAAAAAGGAGAAATGAGGTAGTTATATTTTAATTAAAATTTCAAAATTAACAATTTTTTTTAAAACCTTAAGGAATTCAAATTCCATTTGAAAATGTACAGGAGTACATGACAAGATTTTTCTGATATTTTTTGTTTGTATAATCTACATTTTCATTTTTATTCAGAGAAATATAGCTTCAGTGGATTGAATACTTCAAGTAAATAACAGTTTTTGTGGATGTGCGTGTCTCTGTGTATGATGGTGTACACATGTGTGTATACCCCCCTCCCCCTGTCTTGTTCTCTGTGTCTGTCTCTCTCAGATTGTGTGTGTCTGAGTGGATGTTTGTGTTATGTGTGTTGCACATCAGTGAATCATTGAGAAGTAAAACTTTATTTATATAAATAAAATTTTACTTAAATAAAGGATAAATCATTTTCATAAAAATAGTATTTTAATGAGGAAAATGACAAATTGTCGTACACTTCCTGTGTTACTACATTTCAGTATTATCAAGCTGTATTATATGGAATGAGAGTTAAAGATCAAAATAACTTCAATCCATGAAAGTAAAGGGCAGAAAGAGTTTATGAAATTGGAACTCCAAATGAGATAAGTGATTGTTGGCAGGGTGTGATTTATAGTACTCATTCCTCTGGATAGAAAAGCACAAATAGGTCACTCATCTCTCTGAAGTTTGCCAACCAAAAGCAAGCAGTAATCCCAGTGCCCTCAAAGAACAGATCTCTCATTGTATAGGTAGATTGTATAGGAATAAGGTAAGATAATAAAAATACAATAACCTAATTGCCATTCTTCCAAGGGCCTTAATAATTTTTGAATCTAAATTAATTGCTTTTTGATTGTAAAAATGGAGTCTGCACGCAGCAAGAAGGCTGCAATGAAACATTAAGCACTGTCACTTCTTTGTGTGGTGCCATATTAATACTGCATTGCATCAATATTTTATATTAAGAATGTTAATTTCCCCGAGTTCCTAGGATGCCTAACGGTACTAAAGGATAAGCACACTAATTTCACTTTTAATTCATTTTTTCCCTTCTATTGGCTGTTCTCCCTGGATCTGATTCTTCTCCCTGCAGTGAGAAATGAGTTAAATCAGCTCTCACTGTCAACTGGAACAGCCTTGGAGCTGAGTTAATTCATCACCTACTGACAAAAGGTTAAAAATATTGAATATCAATATCCAGAATGTTTTTCCAACTCACAGCAATTGTTTGGCAAAGCTGATGTTGGAGCCCTAGGAAGAAATTGTACAGTTTGGCATCTCTGTGTCCATGATGTTACACTGGGCTTAATATATAAAAATAAATGCAGATTTTTCACTATCAGTTGTTTTTCAGTGTGGTTGACATGTAGATATAAATTGCTACTATACACATATATTATATTAAAATATACTAATATACATTTACATTAAAAACAGGATTTCATTAGCCAGGTTTACCAAAGGGAAGCACATTGTTTAGACTTACAAACGTTGTTCTACAAATGATTGTGTATTTAGATTATGGGTACCTACATGTCGGGGTTGAGTCCCGCCCCAACATGGTCAGGCTATTACATCCCAGACCCGGGAGAGGGGAGAGCAGTGCCAAGCAAGGCCCGGCTAAAGAAGGATCCTGAGTGTCAGGGAGTATTGTAGGAAGAACACCGCAGAGACTGTGTCAGCACACAGCTCAGCTCATTTTTTTGAAATGGCAGTGCTAGCTTATACAGTTCGAATAAGGCGACAGGGGAGGACAAAGAAACAAGGAAAGAAATGCACCTAATTTGCATATGCAGACCTGACTGAAGACAGGAAAATATCAATAGCATGCCCATATTTGAGATTCTACACCAAAGTGCAGGAGTAAGCGCTGCAGCAGGGGCAGGGGCTCTCCAGGCCTATCAGATTAACAAACTGCCAGTCACATGATTTCTGATGAAACCAGCTCTCTGGCAGGGGAAACAGACGCTTACCTGGCTTTATCATGATGCAGCCTTGGCTCTTTGGAGCTCAGCAGGCCCAACCCTAGTCTGATTTGGATAAGGAGCAGCCTTACTCCACTCTGCTCTCTCAGAGACCTGTCTGGGATACAGGCAGCACTCTACCATGCCTCATCTGGTCTGCGGGATGGTTTAAGACTGTACCAGTCCTTGGTTGACAGGGGCTATGGCTGTATTAGTAACTTGCTTTTTGAGAAACTGTATTAGGCATGGGGTGAGAGGGAGAAGCACTCTGATAGCTGGAATCAGGCCCGTCAAAGGCAAGAGCCAGGCAATAAAGGAGTTGGAAGTGCCAGGGGGTAGGGGATCTCAAATTGTTGTGGAGGTTGTGGAGGACCTTAATAATCTGTTCAATCTATCCTGATTCATTTACACAGAAACAGCACTCCACCCCCAAGATGACACAAGTGTCCTACCCTACCCCCTGTTCTGTTGTCAACAGGTCCAGAGTCCCTCTGTTCTGTAATACAACTCTGGTCTGGGAGGTCAGTCATGGTTGGAGGGCTTCTAAGCCATATCTGGTGGCGGACCAGCTAGGTGGGGGGTCTGTACCTGTGCCACTCCTGCTAGTCCTTCTGTTCTCAGTGACAGGGTAAAGCCCAGTCCAATCAGCAGGGATGAGAATTTCTCTCTTTTGTCTGGTGGAGTTGTGGAGTAGAAGAAACACACACACACACACACACACACACACACACACACACACACACACACACACATCTATATGGGGACTTTCAGTGAAGGGGACCTGCTGTAAATGTAGATTAAAGGAAGAGTTTTCATGTTAAGGTAGCATTAGTAGGTACTGCAAAGGGGACACAGAAAGGAGGAACAAAAGGCACATCCAAGAGGCATAGAGGGACAAGATGTCAGTGGCATATTGAATATATTGTAGCTAGGACACGGTGGGTTGGGTGTTTCTCATCAGTTGTGTTTCCTGTTCAAGAATATTTTTATGTGTTAGCATGGACTCAAAGACCTGCAGCTGTAGAGAGCGATGTCAGCGGAGGGATGTGCAGTGAGCCTGGTGGGATGTAGTTTTCCCATGACTCCTGCTCTCTACTTTTATCCCAGGCATAATCTATAACAATGGTGAGATGGTTATTTAGGTTTTGAAATATGTTATTTCTGTGAGACCAACAATGGCAGCCACCATAATGATCCTGATTCATGAGCAGCCAATTTCTCCTTTGGGACCCTTTTGTCAAGAGGAGAAGTGGAGAAAGACGTTGAGGTCACAGAGGTGGAACTGGGGTAGAGAAGAATAGAGATGGAGCTTTGGCGTCCTTGGTCATGGCAGTCCGCAGACCTGATCTCCTGGTTCCCAGATCAGAAAAGCACGAGCAATGGGTGTATGGGGGAGAATGAAGGAGTTTAGCTGTAGTAGATCAGATCAGACCTGCAATATAACAAAGACTGCTGTTAAACTAGCAGAGAGAGACTTGAGGAGGCCACAGGTCATTACTAGGCTATTAGATAATCTCATACCTTGGTTTTTGAAGTCTGCCAAAAAAAAATTGCAATCCTCAGTTCCAGGTAATATAATACAAAGATTTTTCAGGCAACAAATTTTGTATGTGTATTGTAAATATGTTACATTCACAGTTTTTCAAATATTATATGCATATACATGTATACTTCCTATATATGTTATCTATCATATTTTGTGAGGAATCAGTCAGTATTTTATTTCTTATGATGTACAGTCAGATCAAATATGAGTTCAGACTAACAATATTCTTCATGTATTTGTTATTCACTGTGGAACATTATAAAGCCAGAGTCATAATGACTAGTGCATACATCTGTAGGATGTCATATTGAAGCTTAGTAAGAGTATTATTTAAAAGTGCTCAATTAAAATATAATATATTGGGCCGGACGTGGTGGCGCATGCCTTTAATCCCAGCACTTGGGAGGGAGAGGCTGGTGGATCTCTGTGAGTTCGAGGCCAGCCTGGTCTACAAAGTGAGTCCAGGACAGCCAAGGCTACACAGAGAGACCCTGTCTTGAAAAACAAAAATATATATAATATAATATAATATAATATAATATAATATAATATAATATAATATCTTATTTGAGCATTCATTTAATTTTCATTCATTGATCTCAACAGCTCTCTGATTTTTTTTAAGCAAAAGAAACATTACGACAAAAGCATGAAAACAATGTAGAGAATGAGGCGCCTAGGAGCAATGATATAAAAACAAGTGCTGGAGATGTCAATACCTGAGAATTCAATATCACTCTGCTCACAAGGTTCCCAGGATCAAAGGAAAAGGTTGCCTCTGAAATTTCAACTATAAATACATTGGATTGATTACAACAACAGAATGCAAAAATTATTCAAGAGAGACATTTAAGATAGTAGCATTTCTGTCTACATATACTGAACATATCTGTAATGTTTTCAAAAAATGATTTTTCAAGAAAGAATGGTATTGATACTATTGATCAAAATGTCTACATTATTCATGTTGTGTGTGAGTCCTGTGAAAAAAGTTCTAGAAATTTGTTTTTTCCAAAAACATCCCATGTGGTAATCACACCTTAATTTTAAGTTAATTCAAACTAAATTAAACTCTAATTAGTTATAATGCCCGTAGTTTCAATACCCAACAGCCACAAGTGTTTAGTAGTAACAGGATAATACATGTTGCTGTCACCACAGACTTTTTGTGTAGGTAATGGTTTATGCAGTAGACTTAAAATATTTAGAATGTCTTTGTAATGATGACAGTGAATTTGTAGCTAATCAGCTTGCTGTATCATAATCACATTTTTAGAATATCTTCATTATGAAACAAATTAATGAAGCTCTTCTTGAATGATTCTGTATCTAGGAAAATCACTTGATACTTTTTCTTTAAAATATGCAACTAATGTCATTTATTTTACACTAAGCTGGTATCTGCCTGAATGCAATGAGCTACCTATGAATAATCAATTACTCCACTTTTTATTAAAATATTTTTCTGTTGAGTTAGGACCTGGTATTTTTCCTCCCACCCCCATAGCTCCCTAGAAATAATGACTCTTCACCCAATAGAACAACCATAACCTACCCATACCAACCTAACGTAATGACACATTGTTTTTCTAGGGATTGCTTCGTGATTATTTGGGCTAAAGGATACTTTTGGGGATAAAGGAAATTGGAAAAAACGGTTAAGCTAGCTAGCAGTAACATTTGTTGTCCAGTCTCTAAAAGCTGAGAAATTTTAGAATGAGGTTCTGATTGGAACAGTCTGCGAAGCCAGACCAATTGGAATCAGCAACGTTCTTTGAAGTTGTCCTGGAAGCACAACTTGCTGGAACAACAACCGAAGCAGTCTGAGACTGGATCAGGCAGGATGTGTCAGTATTTCAATATCCTAAGGAATGCATCCTTTTAAGGCCATGTCCATTCCATTGGTATTTGGTCCTTTTGTTTTCTAAATATATAAACCCTCACAAATAATATATAGTTCTGTAGTTAAATATACATGGGATGCGCAAGGTGCATGGTTAAATGAAAGATGAATTCTTGCTCTTTGTATGAGCTGGTAAAAGACATTGATTGGTCTTTCTTTAAGCAGTTTGGATTGTATACCAAACATACCAATTTTCGTCTGTGCCATCTAAAAGAATGGAATGCATCCTGAGGATTTCATAGCCAATATGATTTATTAGGTAATCATTGACATTTATGTCTCATTCAGTCTCAGAGTTGTTCCCATAGCAGGGCCAGCATATACAGTACATGCTTTGGACTTGATTTGTTTTTTTTGTGTTTGGCCAAGGTCTTCATGTAGGAGGTGGGTGTCCCATTTTGTCATATCTGATTTTTATTAGCTTGGATGGAATCCAAAACATTTTCTTTCCTGTTGGAACATGTGTAAAATCTCCTCCCCAATGCAAAATACCTTCTTTCTTCCATTGTGGAATTAGGACATTTATATGGTGATTTAATTCAGGAGTTCTTTCTAAACTCCAGTATTTTTTAACAGCTGTACTACTTGCTTCATTGCCTTTTGAATTTTTTGAAGTAAACAAAGCATCATTTAAATTATCCCTGGTATAATCTTTATCCCTTTTCTGTTCTATGAACCTCTTTTTTAAATATTTCTTAAATATTTTTTAAATATTTTTTAAAGATTTCTCCATAATTGCTTATTCTGCAAGACTGCAAGATATATCTGTAACATTTTCTATGCCATATGTACAAAAAATTGCATGCATTCTAATGGATACACATGCCAAAGTAGCATTAGCCTCAGTTTGCAAAGGCACCTCCAAGACAGTCACCATCTCAAACAAATGTGTAACCTTAGAATCATCCTTCCCAATATTCAAGGTAGAATTCCATTGTAATTCTGTATATGTATCAGCAAATAAAATCTGGATTTTAATTCAGTATATTGTATCTCTATGGGTTGTCATTCTAATTCTTCAAGCCCCTGTGGAGTTTTCTCATATAGAATTATTTTTTCTAATGTATGTTCTATTGGCACCAATATGTTGTGGTAGGGCACAGTCTTATTCCTCCAGCCTCCAAACATCCCTGAAAATAACAACCCACATGACCCAAAATATTACTTATAATACCCAGGCCATACAGTTAGGCTCTTCTCTAACTTAACCCATTAATACTAATTTACAATCTGCCACGTGGCTGGTTACCTGAGCTCAGCTACCATGCTTCTGTCCTCTTCACATCTTGCCAAGTGGATCTCAGGTGCCTGGCTCCATTCCAGAATCCATTCTTCCTGCCAGATGTTTTACCTTCTATTTCCTGCCTCAGATACAGGCCATCAGATTTATTACTGACAGATGTTGCATCCATACAATGCACAAGAGATTCCTTTTACATTTATAGCTGGGAATGAAAAAGTTGATGATCAGATTTTATATTGAAAGTTACGGAACAGTCTCCACACTTGAGTGGAGAGTGGGATATGACTTTCTCATGTACTCTGGTGCCTCACATTTGACCACGTGCCCTGGAGGGGGAGACCTGGTGGCACTCAGAGGAAGGACAGCAGGTTACCAAGAAGAGACTTGATACCCTATGAGCATATACAGGGGGAGGTAATCCCTCTCAGGAACAGTCATAGGGGAGGGGAATAAGGGGAAAATGGGAGGGAGGGAAGAATGGGAGGATACAAGGGATGGGATAACCACTGAGATGTAACAAGAATAAAATAATAATAAAAAAAGAAAAAAAAGAAATTTACTTTATAGAAAAATCATGTGTTGATTATGTAACTCCTTGGTTGATTATGGCAATTAAGTATTTATCCTCAAGCAACAATACTTTATTTATTGCAAGTTAATGAATGCATTGACCTTCTATTTTTACATTATCATTTGTGTATGTCTGAAAATTGCAAAATGCACCTGATTATTGTGCCAAATATTAGCCTGAGTTGTGTAGATTTTTGAAATGTTGGTGACTCTGTCAGATGACAAAGTCTTTGGCAGTGTGTAATTAAGCCTCAACAAGATGAAGACAGAAAAAAATGTATACACATATATACATGGCTGCCGTGAAGAGTCCCAATGCATAGCTCCAGAATAATTCTCCTTTATAATCATAAAACTATTTTTTCAACTATAAGAATAAGACTGGGAATAATTTTCTAGAGACTAAAAAGTGAATATCACTAGACAGCAAGAAGCTAAGCAAATAGCAGAATCTTAAGCATTAAGCAAACGTTTTATCTCTCTTACCTTATGCCTATGTGACACATATAGAGCTAAGAAGCTTCTCTTCCATCTCTGTGCTGGGCACACATGCTGTGAGACACCCTGAGGCTGCACTGAACAATGCCTGTCTGGGTCGAACCTTCACAGCCCTATCCACCTCCTTTCTATGTCATGAATTCGAGCATGATTTTAAGAATGAACTGTTATATGCCTTTGGAGAATATGCAGGTCACTGAAGTGTTTACTGGGTTTTTCTTGTTTTGCTACTTATTTTAATTCTCCTTAGCTTTATGTTTACTTTTTAGCTAGACATTTTCAGGGGTTCTTACTTTGCTATATAACCCAAAACATCTTTTTTTTTCTTCTCTAAACACATTGAGCATATATGTTTTTTTTTTCTGAGTGCTAGGTGGTATGCAATCATATATAGAACCCGAACAATTTCTTCAGTTAGCTGATACTTCTACCATCTTATCATCTCATGGGAAAGTTTCATACCTATCAAAAGATCTTTGGTTCCATGTAATCTGGTCAGTCCATGTTCCAAAAACCCATGCCATCCTCAGGGAGCTCTTTCTTTCTGCCTCCTACTTGTGGATCAAGATGAAAGTTGCCAGTGGTTCCTATATCATGTCTTTGTTTTTCCATCATGGACTGTAACCCTATAAACCATAAGCCAACATCCAACACTTTCTTTATAAATTGCATTAGTTATGATGTCTTCTCACAGCAATAGAAAATTATCTAAGCCACCTTCCAACTCACGACATTCTGGATTCTAAAGTGAATGTATAATAATAAAATTATCTTCAGTCATCTAATGAGTAGTTCTAGAGAAAATTATAGTATAAAGGATGAAGACCTTTATTTCAGTCATACTTTTTCCTGACACACTATAGGTTTAGATTCAAAAGTAATTATGTAAATTTAGAAGAATATGTTTTTTGTTTCCTCTTAAACAAAACTTCCAGAATGTCAGTCATCTAATGAGTAGTTCTAGAGAAAATTATAGTATAAAGGATGAAGACCTTTATTTCAGTCATACTTTTTCCTGACACACTATAGGTTTAGAGTCAAAAGTAATTATGTAAATTTAGAAGAATATGTTTTTTGTTTCCTCTTAAACAAAACTTTCCGAATGTGTTGTCCTATGTGAGTGGCTGTTCTGGATATTTCCATACTATTTTGGGATCTTTTTTTTTCTTCTGCAGGTTATTCTTGAAATTACATAATAAGCTTAAAGATTTTAGTCTCTTGCTCTCTCTTCCCTGCCACTAGGTGATAGAAAACATTTTAAACACATGAAATATATCTAATAAAACAACTTAATACTTTCTTAAGCTCATGAGTAACAATATACCAATTTTATTGAATTATACCAGATAATTACGCATGATATTTTACAAAGAAAGTGTGTGTGAATAATCTATGCACATTCATCTGAATAAGGGAGGAGGAATAAAGACTGTTACCAGATGCTGCAGCCTAATAAAATCAGAAATTTGTGTGTTGGTTTATTTAGAAATATTAGCTTCATTGCACAAAATAGATAAAACATTCCACACTGAGGACATTTGATTCTATGTGGGATACTCTGTGCGCCTGCCTCAGATTAGATGCTTGTTTATTATGTCTATTCTGCTTCCCATTCATTATTTAGGAGACCATTTCCAGTCTGAGAGGAACATAAAGCTGTATTAAGGACTGTTCCTTGTCAACAAATTTATGGATGTTTACAGAGCTTATGCATTCCAAGAGGTAAGATATTCATAGGTTGCTATGTAGAGCAGAGTAAGTTTGCATAGACACTTAAACTGCAGACAAGGTGAATGAGATAATTCTGCAATTCCCCATGCACAATTTTTGTGCAATTCATCCTACCAATTTCATCATTTTAAACTTTCTACCCACAAAGCAAAACATTCGCCTGTGTAATTTCTGTCTTGCTTTGATACAAATTAGCACCATTCAAATTTATGAGGATCTGGAGATTAGAAACATCATTCTACAGTCTAATTTAAACAATACAGCCTTTTAAAATTCTTTCATCAAATCCCTCACACATGTATTGGTAAAAGAATACATTCATGAACTATTTTATATTCTGAAAGAGCAACCCGCCTGTAAAGGAATTTGCATTTTATTGAAGCAGTTTACTTACTTCAACTCTGTGTGTTTATACACTGTTATATAATTCTTATGTGCATGCTTATGTACGTCTAAAATATATATATATTGTTCATATGTTCATATAACTGTTCAGTTCATATAAAATGTTCATACGTATGTGAATGCAGGTGTGAGTGAGGTTCATGGACAGACCCCCCCATTGATGTAAGCATCCTACTGTTTTTTCTCTACCTTATTCATTGAGGTGAGTAGTCTCAGTGGATCATGAATCATAGCCCTTCCTTCTAGATTGTCTATCAAGCATATTCAAGGGATTCTCTATTTGTACTGAAATTCATTTATTGTATTTACTAAAGCATAGTAATTGTACGAATGATTGGGATTCGCCATGATATTCCCATAAGTGTGTATATTGTACATTGATCCTGTCCATATCTAACTCGATCCTCACCTTGCCATCCCACTGCTTGTCTCTCCCAAAGCTAGCCACTTGGGATTGGCTAAACTATTAGGGAGCTTATCCCTGGAGGCCACAGACTTTTCCTCTCCCCGCATCCATTCATTGCCTGCAGCTCTTCATCAGCCCGTGTATACACTGGTAACACAACCTCTACACCTAAGGCTTAGGGGAAACCATTGAAAGAGGCAGGAGAAAGATTATAAGAGCCAGAAGAGAAAGATGGCTACAGCCAGATAGGGGTCTTTCAGTTGTAGCAGGAAGCTGTGCCCATGAAATCTCAACAGGAGAGTTGCTTAAACAAGACCTACACAGTGAGCAGTT
Source organism: Acomys percivali (assembly GCA_907169655.1). Taxonomy (NCBI): domain Eukaryota; kingdom Metazoa; phylum Chordata; class Mammalia; order Rodentia; family Muridae; genus Acomys; species Acomys percivali. The sequence continues at coordinate 16,092,025 of OU015748.1, forward strand.
AGCATGCCAATATGGAATAGACAAAATTTCACAAGGGATATGTTTTTTTTACCTTCTAAGCACCAGCTTTAGTGAAACTACCACACACACCCAGCATTTATGTGGATTACGGAGATCAGAACTCTGCTCTGTAACTACTGAAATATCTCCCCAGCATCCAAATTACTACTCTTATCTGTATTTGGGTTAATTTAAAATCAATTTTGTTGTCAAAATAAGACATAAATTAAAACAGTGATATCATATTAAGCTACATTGGTAAGGAATTTGTATTTCCTCTTAAAGTTTCTTAGGATGCATTTTGTGTTTATTGCATGAGAGCTAAAACTGAACAGGAATTAATTTCATTCATCAACAAGTTATGCAAATGATGTTAATGCTAATGAAGAATTGTAATAATACAACTTAAAATTCTTAGTTTTCTCTGTAACCAGGGAAGCTTGAAGCCTGCATTCTCATCCTTCTATCTTTATTTCCCTTTTTTTATATGAATCTTAGAGTTAAGGAGGACATATCAGTAAAGTGAGGCATACTGTGTCTTGTCTTTCCTAGAACTTCCCAAAGCAATAGGCCTGACCATATTTATTAACAAGTATGACCCACTCTCATTCATTTCATTTACTACTGCAAAGCTGACAAACATAAAACAAAATGAGCATCTCTTAGCTTAGGAAGTAAGGCTGAGGCAGAATGTCTGCCTATCCAATGTAAGGCCCTTAGTTCAATGCCTAGCAATGCAAAAATAAACAACTTTACAACGATTTTCCATTCTTATACACTTTCATGTTCTTAGCTATAGAGTTCCATTTGGTCTTCCTGAATAGTATTTGTCTTGACACCATATGATTTTCTACTCCAGTGGTCCATGTATAGGACACTAACAATTTATAAATTTTACTCAGAAAGGAAGAGATTCCACAATTTTTATTTTAATATTCTTTTGACAATAAAAATCTTAACCTGTAGCCTTTTACTATAAATTTTTTTACTTAAAAATTTTAAAAAGTCATATAATTGCCCACAGTGCCACAGCATTATAAGACAGCACCTCTTCTAATACTTCTGAATAATTATGGAAAACCCATAGTCCATAAATATGGGAAACAACTGTTTGTATGTGATGATCTAGGGTTGAGCATGTCTTTGGTCTTCGTATGGATGGGACTGTCTCAGAGGCTGCTGATACTGTTGGACCCTGGCCCAAAATGTTGGACCCTGGGAGTCCAATTCGGGAAAGGGGTCGCTGCAAGAGACCACTCAAGTCACACCAGCTGAGAGGTATAGGTAAAATTTATTACTGACACACCAGAAGTCCCAACTGTTGATGTGTCAGGGTCCCTCAGCACTCGGGAGGCGAAGGACCCCGAGTAGTTGTTACAGGCTAGTTTTAAAGGCAAAAACCACAAAGCAGGTGGAGTTGCTTATCACTGGAAACCATGTGGACATTAGGACATCTGGCCTGGGGGAACTTCTTGTGAGGACATCTGATATCTGCAAATTGGCATGTAACTATTCTGGGAATTAGGGTGGAACTCTTGAGGTTAGGAGTTCCAAGAACTGGGAGAAGCCTCTAGGGTCAGAAGTTTAGGTTCTCAGGCCACTGGGCAAGCAAAGCTGGAATTTTACAGTTTCTCAATACCTATCTGGATGTACATACCTATTAAGAAAAGACAACTCTATGTACTATGGCTTTTTAATATCAGTATGGATTACACATTATGAGGATAATAGAGATTTGAGTATTTTTCTATTTATCATTTTGAAATATTTTTCAAGCTCTCATATGTGAGTACTCTAAATGTTAGAGAGTTGATGTGTATAAAAGCCATCCAGAAAATGAATTTTGTTATAGAAAATGGTTTTGCAATTGAGCTACATATCTTTTTTATCCTTAATACTGCCATCTTACCTGTAATAAACATAATCTATAAGAGTTGGTAAGTTCCTATTTGTTTATTTACAAAATTTAAGTCATAATGATGTCATTACTGTTTATTCCTGTTCATGTTTAAAATACAAAACAACATAGAACAAATATGACACAGAATATGAAACATAGGTGAACTTTCCTTTGAAATGGTTCTACGTACATTTGTATTACTTTTGTAATTATAAAACACTTAATATTTCAGAAATATATACATTTGATTATTTTTGATCTCTAATTATATCCTTCATAAAAAGAATTAGCAGTGTAAGACAGTAAACAAGAATCATAAGTCTGGGAACCGACAGAAAACTAATAAAACCAACTATAATGAGAATCTGGTAACTGGTCCTGACTTCTTCCCTTCAGTTGCCAAAATAAATTAAAAGTATTTTGGTGTTATTTACCTTCTTCCTTCAATTATCTCATGTTTGGGGATGAAAGATTAAAGATTCAGTGGGTAACGGTTAAGAAAATGAGCTTATGTTCATCATATTGGTAAACTTCCTGATATAACATTTACAAATATCATGATACGGAGCCAGTCACTTAATACTATTAAATCATAGTGCTGTAGTCTTCTATACGCCATGTAGTAGTTGACCCTGTGCTTTTGTACTGGATACCTATTATTGGAAAAAAGTCACTTAACACAACAGGTTACTTGTGAAGAATCCCATGAGCTATAGCTATTATTTTTCTAATCACCTCACCATTGGAAAAAATGTTCTGTCTGTTCTGTTTGTACTTAAATTGTAAATTCATGTGCGTAAATATTTATTGTGTACTTAACTGTGCCCACAGTGGAAGTTAACCATGTAGAGTAAATATCCCTAATACCACTGACAGATGTGGTCATAATTAATTTTTATGAAATCTTAACATGACAACTGTCTGAGCATGAGCAGAATGAGGCATTAGGTAAATGGGACTCCATAAATGGAGACAAATCCTTTCCTTTAGAAAATTCTGGTCTTGGCAATATACTCGGCTACTCATTAGTTTTATTCCAGTATATTGTGCTATCATGGTTTGAGAACAGGCAATAATCCAGAAAATCTAATTCCTCCTACAATTATATTTTGTCAGGCTGGCAGAGTTTAAAATAGTATTCTACCCTCTGCAGTAATTTCATCTTTATATTTAATAGGTGTTCTAATTTTTAAAAAATTTTTTAGTTATAATTTTTGTTCCTCTTAGTTGTGAAACTGTGAAAGGGACTCCTTTGCACTTCTCATAGGAGCCCTTTTGTCTTTTCCACGGGTTTTCTGATCCTTTCAAAAGGAAACTAAACATATTTTTTTTTCTTCAATTAAAGTATGTAGAAATTTAAAACTAAATCCGTATTCCAAGCATTCACCTCCAGCTAAGCTTCCCACAGCTCTACACATGACTTAATGTTCCATGCATTATTCATTCGAAGTGAAACATTTTGACCCAGCAATCTTTATTGTAGTTGTAAGGGTTGTAGAGGAAAACCTTCTTTGAATGCAAAGCACAATAACCACAAATCAATGTGAATCACCATGGCTGTGGGAGAGTCTACACAGTACAGTTTTCTGCAACAAAAGAGGTGGATATGCATGAATTTGAAACATCTTCTAAGGCAGCCTTTGTCAAAAAAAAAAAAAAAAAAAAAAAAAAAAGCCTGGTTACAACATACTCCTAAAAGTACATCCACTGTAGTACACAGAGATAAGTTTTTTTTTTCTTCTCAAATGGACCTTCTTTCTGTCCTCCAAAATACTCTTTTACTTTATATACTTTATTTACCTAAGAACTACAATGGGAACATAGAAAACATTCCCCTACAAAGCATTGACTCTTCACTTTAACCCACAAGATGACAAAAAGAATAAAACCTGGCTTTCTACTATCTAATCTGTAACTTTTTATTTACGTTAACTGCTAACCTTTTATATAGATGTTGGAAGGACTGTCAGCTTTGTCACAGGCTTTACCCTTGGACACACCGTGGATACCTTGAGATAGACTGGGTAGAGCCATCCTGGGCCTGGAATTTAGGAAGCGGACCTGGGGACTCCACCTGGACTATTGTTTTTTTAATCGACCCTCAATGGGAGAAGGAGACTGCCCTTAGCACTTGAGACAGACAGGCAGACAGGCGGAGAGGAGAGAGCAGCAGCAGGTTCAGATCACGCTTGAGCACACATGGATTGGAATGAGGATCAGGGAACAGGCCGGACCAGCACACAGGCCAGAGACACCTAGGGACCCGTCCCGTGGAACGGATACTGGAAGGTTCACTCTTTTTCCTTTAACCTTTTTTCCCTCTTGTGTAAGCTAGTTGGGTTGTATAATAAAGTTTAATTGTTAAGAAACAGAGCCTACATATAGATACCTAATCACTCAAAGAGTGTGTAAGATCCCAGATATGGTGGCACACAGCTTTAATCCCAGCATTCAGGAGGCAGAGGCAAATGGATCTCTGTGAGTTCAAAGTCAGCCTGGACCAGAAAGTGAGTCCAGGTCAGTAAGGGCTATGTTACACAGAGAAACCCTTCCTTGAAAAACCAAAACAACAAAAAAAGTGTGTACCCCAAATGAATGATACCTATACTATTTTATTTCTTTTCAACATTGAAAGCAAAGAGACCAGAGTAGACCCATCTGTTAGATTTCACAGAGCCTCATTGTGACCACTGAGAACACCAAGCTCCAGACACAGACCATCACCTAAATGAGAGAAGCCATCCACATTTGTGAGGATGAACTAGAAAGGCTACACACTGGACCATGAGTTATCACTGACAGCAAGTCTGTCTTCTCAATTGATAAAATGTCTTCAGCGCCCCCACAGAAACTTATGTGAAACAAGGCTTTTTAACCAGACCACACCTCAAAGAGGAATGCTTCTTTCTTCATATCTATTCAGTGCAGTATATAAAGTCTTGGCTAGAGCAGTAAGGAAGCTGAATAAGATCAAAGGGCGAAAAATAGGAAAGGGATGCATCAGAATATCATCTTCAGATGATAATATTTTATTCAAAAGACACAAAACACTGCACCAGGAAATCACTACTGCTGATGAATATTTTCCTCAAAGTAGCAGGGCACAAAATTAACACTCAAAAATCAGTAACCTTTCTATATTTATATTTTACATATGTATGCATGTATGCCTATATGGATTTATATGAACCAAATGAGTAGGTGTGTTAGGAAATCAAAGGACACCAGATCCCTTGAACTGTGTTTAAAAATGATTGTGAGCTGATATGTGCTGCTGGGAAAAAAAAAAAAACATGGCCCTTTGCTATTACTCTTACACATGAGCCATCTCACCAGCTATGGAAAGAAAAAAAAAAAAAAAAAGAGTGAGTTTGTTAGGAATTTCTTTTTTAAGTTAGTTAATTATTCTATCTATCTATCTATCTATCTATCTATCTATCTATCTATCTACAATCTATATCTATCTTATATATTCATATGAATACCTTATATATATATATTCATTTTACATCCTCCATCCTTTCCTCCCTGTCTTACCTTTCCTCCCTGTTCCTGCTAGTCACCCTCTCCTACTCCCAGTTTCTTCCACAAGTCTCCCTGTGCTCTGCCCAATGTTTGACTCGGAGTCTCAACATCTATTTTTATCTGCTGCTGGGTAGAGCCTCTCATGGGACAGCTACGATAGGCCCTCATCTGCAAGCATAGCAGAATATCATTAATAGGTTTGGGGTTGGCTCTCTCCAAGGTTGGGCCAGGCATTGGTTGGGTATTCCCTCAATCTCTGCTTTATTTTTATCCCTGCACATCTAGTAGGCAGGGTTAATTTTGGGCCAATGTTTTTGTGGGTGAGTTGGTGTTTTCCTCCTCCCACTAGGAATTCTGTCTGGTTAGAGGGTGGTGTGTCAGTCTTCATGAACCCTGTTACTAAGACTCTCAGCTAGAGTCACCCCCCACATATCCTCCCAGTAGCCTACCTTGCTGTAGGTCTTCAGGTTGTCAAAGAGACGCCCCACTCATGGTTTCTCTTCTCTCTGCAAGCCCTCTCACCTCTTGCTGCCCCTGCTCCTGCTCTCCCCAGATCTGATCTCCAACCTAATTCTTCTCTATCACTCTCCTACCTTGACCTCGTTCTTCAACTCCTTCTTCTGTCTGTTCTATTTCTCTTCCTGAGTGAGATTTAATCATCCTCCTTTGGGTTCTACTTGTTATTTATCTTCATTGAGTCTGTGAGTTGTAGTATGGTTATCCTGTCTGTATGGCTAAAATATACTTATTAGTCAATATGTACCATGCAGGTCCTTTTGGATTTGGGTTACTTTGCTCAAGATGGTCTTTTCTAGTTCCATTGATTTGCCTGCCTATTTCAAGTTTTCTTTGTTTTTAATAGCTAAGTAGTATTCCGTTGTGTAAATGTAACAAAGTTTCATATCCATTCTTCAGTTGAGGGACATCTGGGCTGTTTACAGTTTCTGGCTATGAATAAAGTTGCTATGAATATAGTTGCACAAACTTCCTTGTTGTATGGTAGAACATCTTTTGGGTATAAACCAAGGAGTAGTATAGCTAGATCCAGAGGTAGAGCTATTGCCAATTTCCTGAAAAATTGCCTGATTGATTCCCAGAATGTTTGTACAAATGTTCACTCCCACCAGAAATGGAGGGTGTTCTCTTTCTCGCCTTCCTCACCAGCATGTGCTGTCACTTGAGTTTTTTAATTTAACCATTCTGATGGGTGTAAGATGGAATCTCAGAGAAGCTTTGATTTACATTTCCCTGATGAGTGAGGCCATTGAGTGTTTCTTTAAGTGCTTTTCAGATATTCGATGTTCCTCTGTTGAGAATTCTCTGTTTAGCTATGTACTCCATTTTTTAATTGGACTGTTTGGTTTTTTTGTTGTTGTTGTTGTTTTGTTGTTGTTGTTGTTGTTGTTGGTTTTTTTTGGTGTTTACTTTCTTGAATTCTTTATATATTTTGGATGTTAGCCCTTTGTCAGATGTAGGTGGGTGAAGATCTTTTCATAATCTGTAGGCTGCCATTTCGTTCTATTGACAGTGTCCTTTGCCTTACAGAAGCTTTTCAGTTTCATGAGGTCCTGTTTATTAATTGTTTATCTCAGAGCCTTGGGCTGTTTGTGTTCTGTTCAGGAAGTTGTCTCCCATGCCAAAGACTTCAAGGCTGATCCCCACTTTCTCTTCTAATAGATTTAGTGTTCTGGGTTTATATTCAGGTATTTGATCCACTTGGACTTGAGTTCACGTAGGATGATAAATATGGAGCTATTTACATTCTCTGCATATTGACATCCAGCTAGACCAGCACCATTTGTTAAAGATGCTCTCTTTTTCTAGTGTATGGTTTGGGTTCTTTGTAAAAAATCTAGTGTCCATAGGTATGAGGGTTTATTTCTGGTTCTTTGATCTAATTCCACTGAATAGGCAGTCTGTTTTTATACCAGTTCCGTAAAGGTTTTATTACTATTATTCTGTAATACAGCTTCAAATCAGGGACATAGATACCTCCAGAAGTTTATTGTATACTATTGTCTTAGCTATTCTGAAATATATTTTCCATGTGAAGTTTACAATTGTTATTTCAAGAAATCGTCAAACCAACTTTGGTTCACATTTAAGATTTTTGCATATTTCCTGCCAATCCTGCCCACTTCACTTCTTGATTGATACAGATAGAGAAGTTTGCAAATCTATCCAGATTTTCTCAGCCCAGAGCCTCCTGGAGGTGGCATAGTGACTTTCATGCTTGCCTTTTTGATGGTCTTTCTTTTTCCTGCATAGAAAAAATGAAAAGAAGAGACTGCTTGGTCAGTTTTATTTTTCCTATTCATTTAACTCTCTTTGGATTTTGTATTATTGTGGGACAAATATCTGAGAATTGTGGAAGAATCACTCTTGCAAATGTTCCAATCCACTAACACAATGAAACAGTCAAATCAACAAATTAGTGTTCAAGGTTTAAAATTTTTACATGAAAAAAATCCCAGCATCGAAGCTGCTTTGATGTCTGTGATTTCTTTTATCTCTTGTGGGAGGATGAAAACGTGTATATTTTGCCTTCCTTGTGATAAATACTTCGATTCAAAAGACTGGTTGAAAAATTAATGTCTTAAAGATACGAAAAACAAATGTGCTTTGGAAACTCTTTACTAGTATCCAGTCTGAAAGCTGACATGGCATTAATATACCAGCAAAAAAGTGATGTGGTAAATGTCATTATGTGAAGATAGTTGCTATGGAGATGAATGTTTCTCTATTTTGTGAGCCAACCTCATATACTTCATGTCTTTGCAAATTTCAGATTGTGTCTCACCTTAAATAATGTATTGTGCAAACTTACCAGTCTAGGATTTGAGAGTTGACAGAAGCTGACAAATATAAATGGTTAATTCCAGGACAATTTTCATATTCAGAAAAAATACTTCATTAAAAATTTTTAAACTGAATTCAGCTTTATTTCACTTTCTTAGGTAAAACATGTCTATCTATTTCTGCTAGTAAAGTGATTTTAAATGGAAGGAAAATTTAAAAGCCAAACTCAAGGAACAATTTACTATTTGTTTGTGGTATCATATGACTTAGATTTGGCAAGGAGGACTTTTTAATCTATTTATTGAGAGGAAAATATTTTTAAGAGTAGACCACATCTGATAATAAATAACAAGATAAGGTACAACAGATTCACTTCCAATATTTTTTTCCTTTATTTGATTAGATAAATGCAATCTTAACATACCAAGATTATAAGTTTGAAGGAAAACGGTTGCCTTCTGAAGCGGTTCTTTAGTTTATATTTTGCTCTGCCCCATATATGTTCATTGGTTTCCCTTTCATTTGACAGTATGAATTCAAAGGAAATTTTCCATTTATACTTTAATATTAAGAGCTTATTATTTGGACCTGGATGATCATTCTGTTGGCAAAGTGCTTATACAAGTATGACAGTTTGGATTGCCAGCATTCACATAAAACCTGAGCATGGGAGATCATTCCTGTCTATAACTACAATCTTGAGTGGCTTAGACAAAAGGATCTCTATGTCTTTCTGGCAGGCCATCTAGCAGAAATGATGAACTCCAGTTTCAGTAAAAGAGTGGCTCACAAACTAAAGTGGGAATCTACTGACAAAAAATCTGAAGTTGATGCCTTTAATCCCAGCACTTGGGAGGCAGAGGCAAGTGGATCGATGTGAGTTCAAGGCCAGCCTGGTCTACAACATGAGTCCATGACAGCCAAGGCAACATAGAGAGACCCTGTCTCTGAAAACCAAAAAATAAAAAATAAAAAATAAAAAAAATAAAAAAATAAAAAAATCTGAAGTTGTTATATGACTCTATGCAAGATTATGTGCACATGCATACCTGCACATAATACATACATGCATACACATACATACACAACACACACACACACACACACACACACACACACACACAAACCCTATAGGTATTTTACCTTTTAAAATCATATGTACCATATGTTTGTTATGGATATAAGATTCTTGACATTTAATTGGATGACTCAAGGTTTGTAAAATAAAAGGAAAAAAGAACAAGAAAAATCATTTACTTATTATTTACCAACACTGAAAACATTTTCTTCAGTACTTTTAAAGTATATTTATTTTTAAAAAGTACTTTAGCCGGGCGTGGTGGCGCACGCCTTTAATCCCAGCACTCAGGAGACAGAGGCAGGTGGATCGCTGTGAATTCGAGGCCAACCTGGTCTACAAAGTGAGTCCAGGACAGCCAAGGCTACACAGAGAAACCCTGTCTCAAAAAACCAAAAAAAAAAAAAAAGTACTTTAATAATTTAATATATTTCTCTATAAATTACTAAGCTGTCAGTAAATTCTATAGTATTTATTGAACACAAAAGTCAACTGAAACATATGTATATAAACTAATCTTAAAGCTACTCTTTTTATCATTCCTGAAAATTATCTTGTTTCTATTTGTTTACTAATTATAGAAATCCTATGAGGATGATTTTGTCGTAAACCATCAATATTAATCTCAGAAGTAGTAATTTACCATTGTGATTTTTCATCCTAATACCAATATATTTTTTGCAAGGAAGAAATATAATTATTACGGACCATTCATTTAAATGTGTACATAATTATTATGTTATAATTAAATAAAGAACCTTTATAGTTATATATAGTATAAATTACATGCATTGAAGAGGGTTTTTTTTATTTTAAAGGCAATGCAGTTTCTAAAATTTAACATAAAAATAATATTTTAAATACAGCAGAGGAAACAACAAATGTGACAATATTGTTTTCAAAATCACAAGAGCATGAGTCTGTGTGACTTTATTGTAATATAAATAAGATACCCTGAAGTAATGACATCCTTTTTGTTTAGTTCCTTTTGTCCTTTCTGTATCTGTGTTCTCATTGTTTTGACAAGTTTTTCAAATTAGATACAATATTTTGTTTGTAAGATTTCCTCAAGTTACAGTTTCCACTTTGAAGGAACGGCAATAAATGCATTTAATGACTCTCTGACCAGGTGTTTGAAACCATTTAGTGATTGAATTATTTCTTTAATATTTTACATGCTTTCCCAGAAAAAAGTCATAGTATAAGATAGCAGTGATGCATTTATGAATGTGTATATATGTACATATCAGTGATATATATATATATGTGTTTGAGAGTCATGCCTCTTTATACTATTTCTATCATCTCTATCAATAATCCATCTATCATATGTATCTGTGTATCTATGTATCAATCAATCACTCAATAAATCTATGTATGTATATACATTTCTATGTAACTATCTCAGTAACTGTTTCCATTTTGTGTAGGCTTTTCTCTCATATTCTAAGTTTATATTTTGGACACCCCTTTCACAGTCATTTGAAATATGTGAAGGATCTGTAGTTCACTATGTTAACAGTCAATCTATACCTTACCCAACATTCCCACTGTAGTCTTTATGCTCCATATACCTTGTGGAAAAATAACCCAATCCTCTCCCCATGTTCCCCGCATATTTTCATTGTCCTTCCTCATTTCTCATGACAAAAATAACTCAAATCGTCCTAACATGTTGATTGTCGTTGTCCATGGAGCTCTCATTCTAAAAGCCTTGTAGCTTTTCAGAGCTCTTAGCTTTGCACCTGAATTTACAAGCATCCATTTGCTTCTATTACAGTAAAGGAGATTTTCTGCAAGGAGAATGTGGAGACAGTGGTGATGTCATTTGAACACTAAAACTCTTTCATTGCCTCTTCTTTGACCAATAGACAAACAAGCAAACACACAAACCTCTCTTGGGGTCATTGCAGAATACCACTTTGATTTTGCCTTTGCATGACCTAATTTTCTTGAGATTCATTTTCTCCATATTTTCAAATTTCCTTGATGTAAGTATGGTACTGGATTTTACAATAAAATTCCCATGTAGGTATAAGATGTGCTCTGAGCATACCATCTCTATTTTTCCTTGCCTATTTTCTCAACTCTTTCCTTTCTCATTAGTTCCCTTTGATGCTTTAGAGTTTTTTCTTATGTTTTCACATCATATATGACAGCCATGTAAAGATGCTTACAGTCTACAAATGAAAGAAAATCTGATATTCATATTTTAGAGATTGATTTTAAGTTACTCAATATAATCTTCAATTGCATATATTTTAAAGAAATGAAATAATTTCACTTTAATTTCTTAATTAATATACCTCATTTAAAAATAATTGTCTGTTTTGAGCCTGTAATCTGACTTCATAATTTAGTTTTTATAAACAGTATTGAATAAACACTGATATACAATTTAGACTCTTTGTGAATATAGCCCAGATTAATATAACCAGTTAAGGTGGTAAATGTAACTTTAGTTTTCTGAGAAAATTCTATGTTTATTTCCAACATGGATGGTTGAGGTTATACTCCCACCACTGGTGGGTAACAGTTTTCCTTTCTTAATATACAACTTCAATAAGAAAACACTGCAATCTATTAATTAATATATATTAATAAAAATAGAAAATAAGTAACCAAAATTTTTCCAAAGGCAAAACTGAAAATTAATCAAAATATAAAATAATTAGGCTTATGTAGCAGTTGTATAAAATTATACATCTTAGCCTTTAAGTTTTAGTAAAATATGCTCAAGTTTTGATTGCAGCACAGCCAAGCCAGCTTAATATCCCTAATCTGTCTCTTCGTCTAGTTACCATGGTGAATACAGGGATGTTTTCAAATACTCATCCTGGCTTGGCTACTTCATTTCATTTTCATTTTTATTGAACTCCTTTCTGTGTATGTGAAGGGTTTCCTCTTTATTTAAAATAGAATCATATTTTGCCTTCCAGATGAAAAAAATATAAAGTAAGGATAAAAGAATGGGATAAGAAAGATCTTTGCATTTTTTTTGTTGTTTTTGTTTTATTCAATTTTTATTGATTTCTTTTTAATTAAATTTTAATTTTATTAATTTATTCAAATTACAACTAAATTGTTATCCCATCACTTGTATCCTCCTGTTTGTTCCTTGATCCCTCCCACTTTCACCCTATTCCCTTCCCCTAGGACTAAGTCTGAGGGGTACCTCCTCCCCAACTATATGGTCATAGACTATTCCCTATTCTGATCTACCCAATGGGCAGGCCATTCTCCACAGTTATGTGGAGAACAGGGACTGACTCTGACATAAACTCTGGTGCCCCATATTTGACCACCTCCCCTTGGATAATCAATGATTATCTACACTATTATTCGTCAATTATAATACAAGGAAAATATTATTCTCAATTATTTTTGTAACTTTATAATCTTATCATTACATCATAACCATTGTACAAAATTAGTAAAGCATCCATGTGTCTGATAGGTTCAGGAATATCATTTTTCAGACAGAATCAGTGAGATTATATTTGTTGAGTGATCTTTCTAATTAAACATTCTTTCCTTTTCTTTAATCAGAATACACTGAGAAAAGTTAACAGTTTTTGAGTAATCTTCATCATCTATACAAGTCTCCTTAGCCTTGATTTCTACTGAGACTGCAATCAGTTTCAAAACCCTACATTGTCAGAGTTGATGCATCATCAGCAATTATTTGGTCAGTTTTCCTGGATTAATGCCTTTGCTTCCATCAGTGGTTTCTCTTTATGATAAGCAGGTATCACTTTTTTTACAGTAAAATCAAGACTAATTATGTTGTATACTTTGTATTTTATAAACTGCTTTATGAAAATTGGATTGAGTATTCAGACAGAAGTAGAAAACCAATAAGATCCTAAGATTTTTGGCATAAGCAAATCCAGCAACAGTTTATGCACAAACAGCAAATACTGAATCAACAAGAACATTCATAATAATTCCTTCTCAATTTAATAATTCACAGTGACAGGGAAGATCTCAGCAGAGAAAGAACAGTCTAGAACATGTATGAGGTGTTGAATAATAATCTATTGAACTAATCTGCAGGGAAGAACAAATGGGCATGCCATTTCTTTGATGTTCAACAAACTCTTACATTTAAAATTATGAGCACAACAGGAAACAATGTCCCATGCCATGTAGCCTTGGGAATTTTATGAAATTTTAATAAAACATTGTACCTGTTGTTAAGAAATTTGTTGTTAATTTGAACAAAAAAATGTTTAAATTTGATATAAATTCTGTGTGTGGCAGGCAAAATATGTAACATGTACAATAATAGGAGTATCAAAACCCAACTGAGATACAGTATTTTCAATTTTTCATTGCAAAAGCAAATACCTTTGATCGCTGCTATAAGGTTAGTAGATGTTGAATATAGTAGTTACTGCAGATCAAGAAACAGAGAAAAGGATGTGCTGGTCTGCAGCTGTGAGAACATGAAGAAAAGAGTACCTTGAAGCTCAAGGTCTTGAATAGCCCAATGATACATAATACTGGCCTTAAAGAAGCATAATTAAAGAGGGAAATATGTGTCTCACAATTTTGGCAGGGTGATGTGATTGCTTATAGCAAGGAGGTTGCTCTGACCCATATGTTCAACGTTCTAATCTATCAGGCTGCTAAATCCATTGACAGAGAAGAAAGTATCCTGTTATAATTAGCTAATGATCGTAGCTAACAAAATCATCATAACAAGTTCTCATGTCTAGATAATGCATTCCCTAACTACCAATGTATAAAGTGTTCCCTTTACTTTTAAGGAAAGCGGCTGTACTCCTTCATTAAGGATCATACCCAGGCTCTTTGCACTCAAAATAATTTTTAAATGAAGCAATCAGACCATGTAACTCCTCAGCTAAAACACTATGATAACTCCCACATAGTGTCAGAGTAATCAGTGAAGATTTTTCAGTATCCTGCAAGGTCAAACACTTTTCTCTTACTGGTTTTTCCTTGGTAATCTAATCACTTTTTTCTCTTCTAATCTTCTATACCTGTTCCAAAAATAATTCCAGACATATTATTATTGCCTTGGGACATTTGTCATGAAAATTTATTGTATCTGACAAACTCCTACACATGTGTTTTAATCCTTGCTTGACTTCAGACATTTGCACAATATATCTCTAATCTTTCATTAATTATGGGAACCAACATTGTTCTAATTGCTAATAATACATTTACAAAATGTGTTAGGTAAGATAGAATTTGTGTTTCCCTTCCTAACTGCCTGTCCAACAAGGCACTCCTCTGTTCCTGAAGAGACCTTGATTTGGAGGCAGCACAGCATCTGGATATGCCTGAGGAAGTCAAAAGGATTCTGAGGCATCTGGCTGGGATCGCTTTACTAAAAGTGAGAATGATGGATTTTTTGGTTAACAAAGACCAAGGTTTCTAGATTATGACTTTCTGTTGAGGTGACAATCACTACCCTTCTTCCTACAACAGCCAGTCACTGACATATTGATGCACTTTGAGAACAAATATAGAATCTATAGTCCATATCATTATTACAACAAAAATCAGAATTTTGATACAGTAGATAGTATCCAGGGCAAATGAATGCTTTTTAAAATATGGGGTTATGGTAATCTTTGTTTAATGAATATAAGTACATCTAAAGGCATCATACCTTCAACAAATCATTCCATTTTGCTTTCTCCAACATTTATACACTGTATTAATAGCTGAATTAAGTAAACACTAACTGGTGTTCTAGTAGGTTTCCTGTGTCTTGGATTTTCATAATGCAGCCAAATCAAATTTTGATTTCTTTGGCTTATGATTCTGAGGATGGATTTTCCATTTCATAATTATCAAGGCTTCATATACTCTTTACTCTGTAATTTGCTTATCTGGAGGCCTCTGGTCATACCCTCATGTCTACCTCAAGTACCTAGATTCTTAAAGAGGTTAATCCCAATTTTGTTTAATTGATATACCTCATTGTACAGTATCTTTCTCCTGAATAGTAAAAATTCATAAAATGACCTACTTTTTGATTATGTAGTCCCAATAAGTGGAAAAACTTGAAGTCTTAGAAAGATGCAAGACAAAGGGATTTGGAGAGGTAGAGTCAGGAACAAAACCATTCACATTCCTTGGGAATCTAACATTCTCATCTTTCCAGAGTGAGAGAAAAGGCCATTTTGACTTACATGCATTTTGAGGATAGCAGTGAACTCCCTGCTTGCTTAATCCAAGAGCCAATTTGAGCTATCCATAACTTATCAGTTTTAGTATGCAATATACACACAAATGTGCATATATGCAGTTTTTGAATACGGATGGCTAATTCAAAGTACAAGGCAAAAGGCAAACTATGCTTTTACCTATCCTCAGAAAAATGAAGAATGAACGAAAAGTTCAGGAGTCTCTTATATAAAATAATACCTCAAATGAACAGACTTCAATGATAGTCAACCTACTCGTATACTCTAAACGCTTGTGAATTTAATATTTGGTCACCAGGAGGTGATGCTTTTTGGAGACAGAGACCCTTTAGGAAGTGGATCCTAGTTGTAGGACATAGGTCACTGGGGTTTTAACTAAGCTGATATTGAGAGGGTGTCCTCTTCTTGTCTTGGTTGGCTTCTCAGACAGCATTTGGTGATAGGAATTCATGGTTCTTCTTGATATAGGTAGGTTATTGTATATACTTGTAATAATATAAAAATGTATATGTAAAAAATTAAAAAAAATTTTTTAAAAAGAGAAAGAAAGGAATAAAAGGTTTCATGACCTAAAAATGGAGATACAAAGCTATGAAGAAAACACAATCTGAGACAATCCAGGAACTGGAAACCTGAGAGAAGAGAACAGTATCCACAGACACAAGCATGACCAATAAAATTCAGGAGATAGACAAAGAATATCAGAGATAGAGTATGTGACTGAAGAAATGGATACAGCAGTCCAAGAAAATGTTAAATCTAAAAAGCTCCTCACACAGAATATCCAAGAAATCTGGGACACTATGAAAAGGAAGTTCTTTGATGTTCATCATCTTCTTTGAGGTAGGCTATGTGCTACCAGGAGTTAACCTGTCTTATCGTCAAAAAATCCTTAAAGCAATATAAACATCTTTAAATGTCATATTTGGTAGGATTCTGAGTTTTTTGAAGACCCTGTAAAACTATCTTACCTTATCTGTTTATCTGTTATACCTATACTCTTGTGATAAAAATAGACTAGTAATTGACATGACCATGATTTGATCAACTAACAATTAATTTGTATAATTTTCTATCCTAAACAGCATGAAATATCACTTTCAAAGTATTGGAAGCAAACCTTATATTCTACTTGAGTTGTATGGGTAAAACACTTCATATTAGAATAGAAATATACATAATATGTGTAAAGAATAATCTTAATTTTGAATTCTATACCAGTGTATCAAAACTAAACTTATTTTGGGTCAATTTACAAAATTCTATACCAGTGAATTAAAAATAACCTTGTGAGTAACAATCAAAGCCTTATGTTTAGGAGTAGATTCAATAATGTATTTTTATCCTATCATCCCTAGATATTTCTATATTTTCCATTTTTCTTTTCACCTGTATCTCCAAGAAAGAAAGATAAAGGGAAAGAGAGACATCCCTGAGTTCAAACTCCTTTTCTCTCTGAATAAGACCAATAGTGACTTATAACCAACTCCTAATGAAAATAAACCAGAAAGCAAGCAAAAACCTACCAAACCCCCTTAAGGAAAACCTCTCCTTGTTGTCTTGATACCTCTGGGAGTCATGCTGGAAGACTCCTGGCAACAAGAAACTGCATTATCCTCTAGGACTTCAAATGCCCTCTTGCTCATCCAGCTGAAAGGTGGGACATTATTCACATAGATATATGAAAAAGTCAGCAAATTCCTTAAATAAGATTGAAGAATACTCTCTAGCTCTATATGGAAATACAGTCTCACTAATAGCTTCATTGGTGCCTTCTGAGACACTTCCACAGGAGAATCAGATTGTACCATATCTGACCCCTTATAATGTGTGAGATAATAAATGTGTGTCATTTTAGGCTGTCATCTGTTGGTAATTCAATATTATATTCAGTAATAAAAATGGAATGCGTCAGCATCTCTCTGCATATGAACAAATCCATCTATTTTAAGTGAAATCTGCATAAAATATTTATAAGAAATAATACCAATTCCACAAATTCTCTCTTCTCTCTCTCTCTCTCTCTCTCTCTCTCTCTCTCTCTCTCTCTCTCT
>OU015748.1:16109575-16164575 GCA_907169655.1 Acomys percivali
TCTCTCTCTCTCTCTCTCTCTCTCTCTCTCTCTCTCTCTCTCTCTCTTCCTGCCTCCTTCCTCCTCCCCCTCCCCCTCTCTCCTTCTCTCTGCCTTTCTTTGTCTCTCTCTCTCTGTGTGAGTGTATATGCTCACACACACGTGTGTATCTTGCAATGTCAGTGAATCCAGTTTTCCTGTAGAAAATCCAGTTTTTTTACTCCTTCATCACACTTAGAAAACCCTTAGGTCAAAGTAAATATTTTCTATTGCCACATAGAGACCTTTATGATCGGAAAGTACATAGCTCTCAGCTTGGAATTCACACCTAATCATTTTCTATTAGAGGAATAAAAGTAATCTCACACTGAGAAAAAAATGGGTGTGAAACCAGATAGTGGAAAGTATATGTACATTCCATTTATGGACTCTGATAAATCTTTGGTCCTAAGTTACAGAGAAACAGCACAAAGACTGTTTTTGAAAATATTAGATTTTGATATTTGCTTTACATACATACATAGATAGGTAGATAGATAGATAGATAGATAGATAGATAGATATAGATAGATATAGATATGTAAGATCTTCCCACCTCAAAGTTATCTTTGGAGAACAACTCCTTAAACACAACTCTCTTATACCCCTAATGAGGCAGGAGTCTTCCTGCAATCATTGTGAAGAGTTTTACTGCTAATTATGAAGGGAAATTGCAGCCCGTGGGGGAAAATGCATGTGAAAAATAATGAAATGAGATGATCTTAAAATGGCTAGTAAGTCTCTTATTCTGATCTACAGTCTTTGTGCTGCTTTAAAGTTTGGTATGTAGTTTTATACACCTTTGATGATCAGCATATTTCATTTGTGAATTTCAATTGTGGCATATGCCAGTTTCCCACTGTTGTAGTGTATATATAAAAGACTCACAATTTGGAGACGGTTAAAATTGCACTCACCCATTTTTCTGACTATGTACAACAGCACCACTGGTTACTCTTAAGTATTATACATAAAAAGATTCTGGTTTTCCTGGAAAAGCAGATAATGTCTTTGCTCAATTTATCCATCCTATATATCACATGTTAAACTCCTTTAAATTTATACTGTTTCCTTCCAAGTTGTACAAAAACTCAAGCTCATAACTGCCAAATTATCTATCATCTATCTATCTATCTCTCTTACTATCATCTATTTATCTATTTATCTATATATTGACATATTATCCACTTATTAACTATCTATTTATCTACTTAGAAATATCTTTATCTGTAAATACATATAATTAATAAAACAATGTCAATGCCTATAGCTGAACTCATTTTTTAGTTACATATAGCCGTAATGTTTGTCAAAATCAAATCTTGTGATTATCTTTGATATTTGTGTATATCAAGATTCTGAACTTCCTTTTGTTTAGTTATCAATTCATCACTAGCTCTGTCTCTGTACTTCACACAGAAATCAGGACTTTGAGCCCATTTCTCATATGCTTTTGGAAATGCCTTTTTATAAATAAATTTATTTTGTCAGGAAACTCTTACAGTGCTAAGGCTAAATATTTTTACCTAGAAATTATCTAAATCTGAAGCCCATAGTACTTCAGGGGAAATGTCATCAAAACTAAAATAATAGATCTGTGGACGATGGAGGAACAAATAACAATGAATTTAAGTTTTCTTATTTAAACTCTGTGTGGTGCTGGACACTATGATTTGAGCACTCATTTTTCTCATATGATATTTTCAAAATGGCATTTTGAATTTCCATCCTGTTCATTTTCATTTAACACTCATTGATTTTATTTATTATTTTTAGTTATTTTAAGTCTTTGGCTCCTCTTCAGTCACCTCCTCTGACTCTTTCCTGATCTATTGCTCCCCTGGCTACTACGCAGCTTTGGGTTCTCTTACTTCTTTTTATTTAATTTTGAATTCTTCAGGTCCCATTTTTGCTTCCCAGATTTCTTGGATGTGTCAAGTTCTATATCTGGTCAGCTAAGACTGGTTGACTTAACAGGGGCTACCTCTTAAAGAAAACTGTCTCTCCCTTCCCAACATCTGACATCTTCCAATAGCCTCACATCTAAGTGTGGGAGTGTGTGTGTCCAACTTCCTTCTGTGTAGTGAGATTTGCTTTGGCTTGAGCTTGCTGTGAGTTTATTTTAGATGCTTCTGTATGGTGTCCAAAGATGTTTTTTCCTTGCAGCCACTCACTACTTACTCTTACATACTCTTTTAACTCGTTCTTACACAACGATCCCTGAATGGAGGAATCAGGGGAGTGCAGTATATATTCTTTATTTAGAGATAATCATTATGTAGTCTCTTATTTTCTATACATGGGCCAGTGTGAGTCCCTAGGATCTTTAGAACTAAAACAATAACACAGTACAGGTATAATAGAACTCTCCATCTTATATTTCTTAGCATCTTTATACACTACCCTTTGTGAGAAGTTGTCTCTGTAATTAAATTAATAATTGAAAAAGCACTACAGAAATTATGATAAGAAACCTAAAATATAGAAAAATACAATAGACAGTTAAGCTTCAGTATTATCAAAAGAACAGTTTTGTCTCTTTGTTTTTCCATTGGTTTGTTTGTTTTTTTCATTCCAGGTGCTTATTTTTGAGGCTGAACTGGGATATCATCTTTTGCATTTCTCTCTTCAGCAAAGGACAATGGCCCTGAAATGAGTAACTTAGAGTCTGTAGTTCAGAAGGACAGCTCAGGAATCAGGAGTCAAATGCAAACAGGAAGAGAGAATGAAGCTAAGCAGTGTGAGAAAGATCAAACTACAGAGAGAGATTTAAGTCAGAAAGTGGAGTTGATGCACACTTTACAGGAAACGTAAAGGAAACTGGCTTATACTAATTCCAGGATGTCCGGTCAATTAAATTTGTCTGAAAATCGGTGTTCTATAAAGAAGCAGTGATGAATGGTTCTTTAATAATATCATAATGATTCCAATCTTATCCAAAGGATTTTAAATGTTTGGACACACAAATATTTAATAAGTGCTTTCTCTAATCATGGATAACTGTGACTTATTTTTCAAGAATGTTCTAATGAAATTTAAAAGTGACTCAAAGAAATATTAAAAAGCTCAAACTCCTTAAAGTGCTGAGTTTAAACTTTCCTCCATGTTAAATGCTTTGCAACTTGTTTTGAAGTCTAAACGTTTAAGTAATGTCTGGAAGTCAGCCTTGACTGTCTATTGCTTTGTTTCTGGGGGCTAGGCAGGCCTGACAAGTCTTCTGTATAGCTAACTTGTGCTTCTAGTCAGTGGCTTTGGCAGTCTCTATCCGTTCTCTGGTAAAACACGCATGTAAATCAGGCCTCGCTGTCTGTTTCTTTTTCACGTTGGGCTTTTAATTCATTGTGATGGATTTTATCTTTCAAGTCATGCCAGACCTACCAGGACTGATGTGCTTTCCGTCTGTCACTCTCTTCACACTGCGTGATTAAATTGGTTCTCCTGCTTTCAGGGAGACAGGCTAAAAAGCCTAAGAGGCCATTTCAACCCAAATGTGTAATTCAACTTTTTTACTATCTGAATTCAACTCATTAGCCTGGGTTTGGATAAAAAGGACTTGCCATAATCTCTGATTTTTTTTTCCCTTTATACCCTTTGAAGACAAAGATTTCAAGTGAAAAGCATGGTTTATAGACATAGTACTTTTAAACAAATTATGAAATAATGTTTTGTATCATGTTTATTTTAAAATAACACCAAATAGCATATTAAAATAAAACAAACATTCAAAAAGAGAAAGGATAAGGTCTTGTTCCTTGTTATGTAACTAAGGATTCTTTTGCCAATTAGAAAATGTGTAACTGACATTACATTCTAAATTAACTTTAATAAATACACTAAAATCCTGTTTCTGGTTCTTCATTGTTTAATTGTTAAACTAATAGAGCCAAATGTAATAATTTTGTCATTTTAGCTGATCATAATCTCATTTAGGTTTAAAAATTAGAGTCAAGTTATATTGTGCCTTCTGTATGTCTGTATGTGTATCAAAGTATCTCCTCTACATTGAGACATGTGATGAGATGAAATACTGTATTTAAAATTTTTTCCTATTGTTTCATTCTAAGTATTGAGATATATATATATTAATTTAAATTCCAATTTTTATTCACTTATTTAGGAATTTAGGCAAAACAAGGCTCATATTTCTATTTATAGTCGTTCCATGCAATACTGAAATATTTTATGCATGAATATTTTCCACACATTGATATGTTTATTCACACATGTGTGTTATATATGAATGTATCTATGTATGAATAGATATTTTAGAAATTTTAAATAAGTTGCATAATACGGTAGTAGTGATACAATTGATTGGAAGTATGGAATTATGCTCTATGAGCAACAGTAAATGTAGAACAAATTTTAGCAATTGTGGATTGCAGTTCAAGCAAGTTATACCTATCATATGTATGTTTGTGTGTGAAAAGTAATGCTATGTTATGAATATATATACATATATATATGCTACCAATTATATTAAACTTTAAAAAAGTCATCATCACACTTACCCTTGACACTAGGATCTTGTAGTTTAAAGTCCATAGTGATAAAGAAGTATGACAATAAAGAGGATGCTGGGATGTGACTCTGCTGATATAAAATCGTTTGTAAAACAACTCAAACGAATTACTTGAAATATGTGTAATATGAGTTTCCTTTTTAATTTTTAATTTATTATAATTTATTCAGATTACATCAAGATTGTTATCTTCCCTTCCCCAACTTGTATCTTCTTGCTCCCACTTTCCTCCCCCCCCCCATTCTGGACTATTCCCCTCCCCTAGACCTCAGAGACCCCACCACATGACCTCAGCCTATCAGGATAGCCTGCATCCTCTTCCTCCCTGAGCCCACCAGGCCTCCCCAACAAGGGGAAGTGATCAAATTGGGGACACCTGAATTCATGTCAGAGGCAGTCTCCACTCCCACCAGAACTGTGAAGAATGAGCTTTACATTAGCTATATCTGAACAAGGGCTCTAAGTTCGCTGCATGCATTGTCCGTGGTTTGTGCAACAGTTTGTGCAGGTCCCCTGGGCCCAGATCCACTGCTTTTGATGGTCTCCTAGTGGGGCTCCTGACTCATCCATCCCCCCCCATGGGGAGACCCTACCCCCATTCTTCTATGCTACTCTCACCTGAAGTCCAGCAGCTAATCCTAGCATCTGTCTTGACCCCCCCACTGACAGAAGATATCTATATTTGGCTAATGTCCACTTACAAGTAGCATATACCATGTATGTCTTTCTGGGTCAGGATGATCATTTCTAGTTCCATTCATTTGCCTCAGGATGATCATTTCTAGTTCCATCCATTTACCTGCAAATTTCAAGATTTCCTTGTTTTTGATATCTGAGTAATATTCCATTGTGTAAATGTACCACACATTCTTTATCCATTGTTCAGTTGAGGAATATCTAGGTTGCTTCTAAGTATGGCTATTACAAATAAGGCTGATATGAACATAGTTGAGAAAATGTCCCTGTTGATTGGTGGAGCATCCTTTGGGTATGTGCCCAGGAGTGATATAGCTGAGTCTTGAGGTAACACCATTCCCAGTTTTCTAAGAAAGCACCAGATTGATTTCCAAATTGGTTGTACAAGTTTGCATGCCCAACAGCAATGGAGGAGTGTTCCCCCTTTCAATATACTCCCCAGTATGTGCTGCCACTTAAATTTTTTATGTTAACTATTCTTATAGGTGTAAGACTGTATCTCAGAGTCCGTTTGGTTTGCATTTTCCTGATAACTAAGGACATTGAGCATTCCTTTAGGTGATTCTTGCCCATTCTACATAAAGAGAATAATCTTTAGCTTTCTACCTCATTTTTTAATTAGATAGTTTGATTTGGTGATATTTAATTTCTTGGGTTCTTTATTTTGGATATTAGGCCTTCATTTGATATAGCTATTGTTTATTTTAAATGCTGCATAGTTTTGAAATTCTCACAAAATGAGTTTATTCATTTTGTTTAACATTTGCACCTAATACAATTGTTGTGAATAAATGAATGCATTTCACATATAAACTTGTTTGCTTTTCTTATTTGCATTAACTCTGTGAAATGAAAGTAAAGTAAGGAAGTTCATGTCAGAACCTATAAGGCTTACATGAATGACCTTTGCTGCATAGTACAATCTTTTTTTTGATATTGAAAAAAATGTCCTTTTGTGTGTGTACTAGCTTTATTTTGAATTTTACATTATGTGAAATATAGAGCATATTTTATAACAGTACAGTTCTGTTTTCACTATTTATTTTCCCTTATGCACACAGTAGAATTAGGCATTTGTATGTTTACATAGTACTATAAGCTCATTAAGTCTTTGATTTGCTATGTTGGTATGTACCTGAGGCATGTCTAGATCATATAATTTAAAGTTATCATATGTAACTTTTTATAGACTACTGTTTTAATTTCCAATTTTCAAAAGGATAGAATATATTTGGCAGTTCTTACAATAAATAACTCCCCTTGTAAGGAATCAGTAATATGTTAAGATTTTTTTTAATTGAACTTAGTGAAAGCGGGAGGGAGGGAGGAATGGGAGGATACAAGTGACCGGATAACAATTCTGATGTAATATGAATAGAATAATACAAAAAAGAGCTACCACATGCTTCTTCTGCACAGAATGCCAAAGGAAAAGTGAAGAGATGAGTACCATAAGAGCAAAGCTGAGCCCTTAAAGCACATAAAAAGCAATGAAAATTTATATCAATGAAAATAAATCCCATCAAATTTTGCTTTTGATTGGTTTTATTTATTGTGCTTTACTTACACCACAAGACTGTCATTTGAGGAAGGGTTATTTCCTAAGTCAGGGCACTCTGTTACTTTCACCAGGCCTTGAAAAAATTGCTCTAAAGATCACTCGCCTGCTAACCCACATGATAGCAAAATGCTAGTAATGACTCACAAGATCATTGATCTCTTCCAATCAGACACTGCAGTCTGCATATATTAAACTAATTAGTTAAGTTACTTACTAACCATTGTTTTATGATTCCCGTAGCTCTCACACATGCATTCTGGCACTTTGTCACTGGTGGGGAATGAATGCTGATCAGGTTGGAACATAAGAGACCAACTCCATTCTTGAGTGAGATGGGACAGCATCCTCTCAGTACTTCAAATTATGCACCAAATTATATAAGACACAGGAATCTCTCTTGGTAGTGGCTGGATTATAGATAAAATTAGAAGAACCAGTCATATGGATGTACTAGTAATCTGTTCTGAGATACTGAAAGAGTGGTGTATACACAACAGTCTATGAGTTACGCCCCAGAAGATCTGCCTACTCCATCACTCCTGGACAAAATGAACACCAGCTTCATGGGTTGGAGGGTCACACTTTGAGTACTTTGAAGTTTTTGTTTTTATTTCTGCATCTGCTTTGACCTTGAATGAGGTTTGCTGAAAAGTTCATGAAATGTATACTGTGGAAATAAGGTTTCTAAAAAAGCCTTCTAAGAAGACATACACCTTTTTAACTGGTTGTGCTGAAACATTTCAAGAACACAAAGCATACCTTTCTGTGTTGTCTCACCTCCAACAATGGGCTTCAGTTCATGTGGCATAATTGCAAATACCTTTGTTTTTTCCTGCAGTTCTTGTTCTCATTTGAATAGCTTTATCTCTGTATGGATCAGCTTCTGCTAAAATGCCATTGGGCCAAAATGCACCTCTAAACCAAGTCAGCCACTTGTTCCAGTGAGGTCATCCAGTCAACATGGTACATTAGTTTTCTGTTAATAATATTCCTTCACAACCACTGGTTTCTTTCTTGTAAATCAAAGAACTTATCCTTTAGAAGAAGCATTACCCTAAGTGGAATATTCTCATCCATGTTACCACCAAGTTGAGCTGAGATGTGACAATGTTCAGGATCTGAGTCAGTCTTTGCAATTCAACAAGGCACTTGGAAAAAAAAAAGGACTGCTTTATGTCTTGACTTGACCTCTCTCACATTGTGCCCATGTTGTTCGACATTTTTGTCACT
This sequence comes from Acomys percivali, assembly GCA_907169655.1. Classification (NCBI taxonomy): domain Eukaryota; kingdom Metazoa; phylum Chordata; class Mammalia; order Rodentia; family Muridae; genus Acomys; species Acomys percivali. The sequence continues at coordinate 16,117,603 of OU015748.1, forward strand.
CCTTCTGCCAGGCTATCGGGAAGGGATTTGATTGCATTTGAAACATTCCTCATAGAGTTGCGAAGTGGATTTACAAAAATGTCCATCTTGTAAGCAAAATCCCCTTTGCCTTTACTGTAGGCTTTGTTCTCAGGGAAATCATACACGCAGTGAGCCAGAGCTGGGGATGCTTTCATCATCTCAGGCATCAGAAGTACCTGCAAATAGGCATTTAAATCCCTTTTCCTCTTCTCTAAAAAAAAATCTCTATCCATTTTGTTAAAAGCCTTTTTACCAGGAAGCTTCAATATGCTCAAATGATTTTTCAGACTGCTCAGTGATTCTCATGTGGAAGTCATGGAAGTTTTTCACACATCATCAGTGTTTAAGTAGCTCTGGTGTACAGTAATGGCATCTAGTGTGTATGTCTTGCCATGATCTTTACAAATACCAATGTCTGAAATGTAGGTATAAAGTTGTGCAGAATCATCAGAAGAGACATTTGAAAGGTCAACTAAAGACAAATTGATGCTACATGTGGGAACCCATGAAAAGATTCTCCATCTCCATCATCTGACCCTCTGAAACTAAGCTCTTTTAACATGTCAAGCTCAGCTAGCATCCACACATAGAGCACATTCTGCCTAAAGGAAGGATAAAATCTTTCATCCCACAGCATTAACTCATACACATTTCTTTGAATGTGATCAAAGATTTCTGGAGTTGCATCTTCAAAGTATCTGCTAATTTTGCTACTAAGTAGTCATTGGCAATAACTCTTGGAGATGCCTTTTCAAATAAATATGGCTCATAAATTCCAATAGCAGCTGCTCTTAGAAACCCTTTAGTTTGGTTGGTCTGCTGTTTTCTATCTCTCTGATGACTTGGTAAAACCTCTAGTTGCTGCTGAGCTGTAACGCAGTACCCTTCCACTGTCATCCAAAAGAAGAGATGTGCTTGACATCCAGTTTGCAGCATGTAATCCATAAAAAAATTTTAATGCAACATTGTCAACCAGAATGCTGCCCAAGGGGACTGTACAAAGTTTCTGGAAGTTGGCTGCTGGCTTCACAGTATTTATTTCTTTGCCTGACTATAACCACTGTATTCTTGTGTCACATACTTTCTTTATAAATAATAAACTATGTATTTGATTTTTGATAGTGTTAATATCATCACCAGTTGTATACAAAGATCTAAGGTACTGTAGCTCTTTTGCTGCCTTCTCTCTGACGGCTTCTAACTCGCCAATGTTGTCACTTAATTTAATACTGTTCATAAAGGCCTCATAGTTGCAATCTGAATCACAGATCATCCATATGACATATTGATTAATATAATCAGGATCACTGATTTGATTTGTTAATGGAAGACGAATTTCTCGTGCAAGGATTTCCATGACAAAGTAGTGCATGATCTTGTTCTGGAAATCTCCAGGATGTAGCAATATATATAATAAAACCTCACACAAATCCCTTTGGAATCCTTGCTCATCTTTGGGAGAAGTGCACACCAGATCCTGGCAAACGTCCCTCTCCATTTCAACTTCAACTTCAAAAAAGGTTTCTTCCAGATCCTCTGCTGTACCTTTTACTTGTTCATCTTTCTCTGTTACTCTCTGCTGGGCCTTTCTAAATACTCGTAAGTGATTGCCAAAATCATCTACAGTGCGTGTGTTGAAGAAGGCTGCCAGTCGATTTCTTTTGCCCTAGTAGCAAATTTGAAGAGTGCATTTTGAAGAGTCTGCCTAATTTGAAGAAGAAATGACGCATCATCGCTCAACGTGTAATACCAGTACTGGACATAATCCCTGAAGGAAACTGAATAACATTCAGATAGAGTGTGGAAAGAAAATCCATCTTCAGTGCTGCGACATGCTGAAGGGTTCAACTCAGTTCAACCAGGATGAGATGTAAGCAATGCCAACAGCCATTGCTGGAGAGGCTCATCTATTATATTGGCACTTGTCAATCTTCTGTCAATCTTAATAGTCCTGGATTCTTGTTACATTTTTTTAAGCACGTAGGAACTCCAGATGATGTTGGAGGAAGAAATGAGTGTTCACACTGCTCTAGGTAAATTTCTGAGTTTATTTACTCATTTAGTAGAGTAACCACCAAATCCCCTCCCACAAAGCAGAGGATATAAAATGCCAAAAAAAATATATTACATAGGGTCCAAAGGTTATAAGAAAACACAATGCCAAGGGTTCCTCATTCCCATATAGATGGACTGGCCTCTGTTAATATCATTACACCCCAGTGGAGTGAGGTCCTCCCTAGCCTCACTGCACGGCCACAGGCATAGCAACAGCAAAAACTGGCTAGGCCCAACAGCAGCAACTGCGGCTTTACTGGGCTCAAGAGGCTTCCCCCTGGCCCAGTTGCTCTCAATGGACCCACCTTCATCATGGAAGAGTGACACAATGTCCTTATTTTTTTAACCTATTCCTGGATAATGGCAAAGGACTCTACACTAATTTAGCTGATTCCATATTAATAATAGTTCAAACAATGCTGCATTAAACCAAGAAAATGAAATGTACCCCATGGTTTCATTTGTTTAAACACTCCATTATACTTGAGTTCAATCTATCATTCTTACATAATTGACTAGTCACTTGTACAGAGATGTACTAAGGACTTAGTTGTGGTTCCATCATACATATGAAATTGTCATTTATTACTATATATATATATGAATTAAAAATATTAAATAATACTAAATAGTAAATAAGCAGGAAGCAGTGAATGGAGATATTAATTGTTTTAAATGTTTTCCATTTCATATTTTAAAAACTACCTTTTATAATTTTGATCATCAAACTATTTGTGAATATTCTGAACATTTAATTAATGTCTCCCAGTTTCTGGCACATGGCAACCCTTGCATACCCACCACTGGATATAGTAAACATTTAAAAGAAACTGAAAATTTCCTAACTATGAGTACACTGATGAGAGGTCCAAACTGAGTCCCAATAATAGCACCTGTTCTAAAAACTATATCCTCAAAAAACAAATTTGTCTTACAATATCAGCAAGTATCAACTTTCTTTTTTTCTTTCTTTTTTTTAGATTTATTTATAATTATGTATACAGTACTCTGCCCGCATGTAAACCTGCATGCCAGAAGAGGGCACCAGATCACATTATAGATGGTTGTAAGCCACCATGTGGCTGTTGGGAATTGAACTCAGGACCTTTGGAAGAGCAGTCAGTGCTCTTAACCTCTGAGCCATCTCTCCAGCCCCGAGTATCAACTTTCAAGCCCCATTATGTACCTGTATTTCCAAGCTCATATACCCAGCCCAGAAAGAAACTTGCACATTCTGATAGAGCAAAGAGGGAAAGAGCCCATGTTACAATTTTCATCCTGCTCCTGACACACAGCTGTCTGAACTCTGGAAGTGACAACTTCAAATCAAGGTCCACAGTGCCTTATCACATAAGAGTGAACCTTGAACATATATTTTCTAAATTCTGGATGTATTAAATCATATTTAATAAAGTTGATAATTTGTATTTTCTAATGGGTACTTGAAAAAAATAATTTTAACTTAAAATTTCAAAGGATAGAAATAAATTTAAAAAGCATGTGTTTAGATCATGCAAAACAGCATAATGATTCATTTAGTTGATAGTAAATACATCTTTACAATAGAAATTAGACATATTTCACAGTAGAAGTTATTTCTATGCTAATTAGGACTATAGTAAAGATAGAAATGCAACTCCATTGTTTTTGTTTGTTTCAATTGGAAATATATCTCATGATTAAAATATTTGTCAACTTTGTAGATTATGATTCATTTATTTGAAAGAATGCAATCAGCTCATGAATTAACTTATGTCTATCAAATTGCAAGACATAAACCATAAAAGAAAATCACATAGAATTTAATTTAAATGTGATTCAGTAGTTATTTGGTCTGAACACACATATACTTACACTGTATGAAGTTGTAAGCTCTAGTTAATCCAGGTATTTCTTTTCCAATCAAAGGTTGCCTCTGGCTACTCTAATTAAGTTTAAAGTGCAACACAAACTGTTTCATTAACATTTTCTTTTGTTAGAAAATCCATCAAATGGAAGTAAAATTAAATAAACAAATGAATCCCCTAAGACTGTTTCTTCACGTGGAAAGGACTGGGCAGCTCTCTGGAGTCTTTTACAGAAACACAAAAGTACTCGTTCAGATATAGAGACCTTTCTTAAACATCAATATGTACTTTTTACTCACACCGGTAAGACAGCTGATTATGTGCAAATCTAAGAAATTTAGTTTGGTACTTGAGAGATAGCTCTGCTCTTCCAAAGATCCTGAGTTCAATTCCCAGGAACTACATGGTGGCTCATAACCATCTACACTGGGAAGTGATTCTTTCTTATGGCCTGACATTGTACATGCACATAGAGCACTGTATACATAAAATAAACAAGCCTTGAACTAGAAATAATCATAATGAGTGAGTTAACCCAGAAGCAGAAAGAGTCAAATGGTATACACTCACTTATATCTGCATACTAGCCCAAGGGGCATGTCCCATGAAAGTCTTCACTAACCAGGAAACTGGGACAGAGGGGAGGACATCCTATTGGGACTCTAGATGAGAGAAGCATGGGAGAATAGCAAAGTAGAAGGATCCAGAGGGTCATAGAAACCTACAAGAACAACATTATGCTAGGCAGATTTGGGCCCAGGGGTCCCACTCAAACTATGGTACCAGCCAAGGACATTACAGGCTGTAAACTTCAAACCCCTACCCAGATCTAGCCAATGGACAGGACGTTCTCCACAGTTGAGTGGAGAGTGGGATATGACTTTCTCACGTACTCTGGTGCCTCATATTTGACCACATCCCCTGAATGGGGGGACCTGGGGGCACTCAGAGGAAGGATAGCAGGCTACCAAGAAGAGACTTGATACCCTATGAGCATATAAAGGGGGAGGAAGTCCCCCTCAGGCACAGTCATAAGAGAGGGGAGTAAGGGGAAAATGGGAGGGAGGGAGGAATGGGAGGATAAAGCAAATTTTGTGCTTTATATATGTATAATCACCCCAAAAATGAAACTGGACACATCGACACAGAATTCTAAGAAGAGTACTCATTAGTTAATGAATACTTGGAAGCAATTAAAGCTGATATAAATTGCATGGTAGGAAAATTTTGAACCAAAAGTTGTTATTTAATTATTGATTCAGTGGTAAAGTATCCATTATGAGCCTAGTTATGTTTATGCAAATACAAACTGGTGTTTACTGAAGTTTCATTGTTAAAAAAAAAAGAAAGAGGCAAATAGTAAGGTTGGAGACCTTCACTGAATGAATATGTATTTGTACATTGTTTTATTCAATTGAAAAATAAAAACTTCAAATCAAAATATTCCCATTTCAAAGAGCTAGATCATAGTATGTACTTTTACTTACATTAAACGAAGTACACATAGCCGATATATTCTTAAATTCTACAGGAGAGATACCTCAATATTATGTAATAAAGAATTGGTATTATTTACATATTTATTTATTTGTGTCTGTAAATCTAGACTTTAAGCAATAAATATGGAAATTATTTATTACTGTCATATGCAGTCAAGAAAACAGATTAAAACATAAAGGCTATTTAAGAAAGAAATACAATTAAGAGATATATTAGAAAAATGTAAGGCAGTAAAACAAATGAAAAAGGGTCAATTGGAAATATTATTGTTGATAATGATGTGTAATGGGTTGTAGATATTTATTTGAAAAGTTATCCATCTGGAAACAAGTACTTCTGCATAGATAAATGTTCAAAAATATGGATTTCAATAAATATTTAGTTTTTCACTTCAAGAACTAAAAATAACAAATTTATAAGGTGCCCAATTACTAATATATATTAAAAGAAGTCCATAGAAATAATTCCATATAACTATTGTAAAAATCAATCACTTAACCAAGAGTCTGGCTGTAAGTCTCAGTATCTATCCTGAGAAGAGCTGTGCGTTGTATGGAAGAGATGGGGGTTGTCAGAAGCTCCACAAGGAGACTATCAAGGCTAGTGGATCTGGACCCAGGGAAGCCTGCACAAACTGATGCACCAACCAATGACCTTGCAAGCAGAGAACCTCGACAACCTGTTCAGATGTTGCTGATGGACAGATCATTCTTCACATGGAGAAGGGGAGGCTGTAGTAAGATGGTTGGGGAGGAGGACCCCACCTGTGAGAGGTCTAGGGGACGGGAATATGGTAGAAAAGGAAGTGAGGATTAGAACAGGAAGATAAGAGAGGTGATTCCAACCAAGATGTAATGTAAATAAATTATAAAATAATAATAAATAATTAAGCAAATAATTAAGCACTTAATGCTGCACATTGTTTTGTATTTTTTTATTTTAAATTATGTGCTAAAAATAATGCTTAAGTTAATGTCACATACATGAAAATTTAAGTTGCACTGTTACTTCCTCTTTCTTGGAGGAATGGAATAACGCAGGAGTACACAGTTCACATGGTAGAGACATATAAACTAAGTCAATTGAAATCAGAATGGATCTTCAATAGAAAAGTCACCACACGTATTTGGCTTTGTTGACTGGAAAATGCATTTCTATCTTGGACTAATTTCACTTCTTGTATGGAGCTCTACTTGGCAGATGTCTCATTGTTGTAACCCCAACATTTTGATGTCTCCACTACAACCTAGCTTTAGTATTTAAAGCTTCATACAATGGAATTTTAGCGCCTTTTTGCTGTCTCAAAGTGACTCCAGCACAGCCACGCATCGCCAGTCTTCAGCAGCTTTCTGAACTCATGGAGCATGAGTTCTCTTCTGCCCCAAAAGCCAGTACCACATGGAAACACTGCTAAGTTTGACAGTCAGCTTTGGATGGGCTATCACCCAAAGCCAACAGGCTAGCTGCAGCTTTTGTGTGCTGAAGCTATTGTTAGCTAGGAGCAGGACACAGGGCTCTCCTTTTAAGAGGTGAACATTCTTTGTGTAGAATCTTGCTCTGAGGGCACCTTTCCCATGTTCCAGAAAAGAGCTGTAGAACTGTCCTTAAAAGTTCTACTCTCTTCAAAAGTATTCTCCTTCAGCATATCGTGTCCAAAGCAGTAAGCTTTTTAAACACTTTTTAAAATTTCTTTATTGCTTTCTTCCCTACTTTCTCTTTTTTTATTAATTGACCTGCCTAAGAGCAATAGGCAATCAACATGTCCCTGGTTCAAATTTATACTGTCTTCAAATTTCCTTCACCTAAGAAATTAGTCATTTTTAAAAAATGTATCCTCAAGTGAGGGTATCATCCAAATGCCCTTTAGCCCGGTGGCTTATATTGTTCCCCTCTGAAACCTCACGAACCGGACTTCTGTCATCCAGACTGTGCTCAGTTCTATTCTTCACCCAAATCCTACCAAATCAGCTACGTAGAGACTCCACACCTTTTCAGTTCAAAATAGCAAACACTTGCACATTCTTCCTAAAACCAATGTGGTCACCATCCTCATAGAAATATTCCTTCTCTGGTATGATCTTCATATTACTTTGTTTCTGTGATAAAATGTCCTTATCAAAACAACTTACATAAAGAAGAGTTTAGTTTACTTGACAGTTCTAGAAGGAGAGTCCACAATTCCCTTTTATGATCCCTGTATGGGACCATAAAATTACAAAGCTCTCCCCTAGTGACCCACTTCTTCAACACAGTTCCACGCCATAAAATTTCTTTGACATTAGCAAACATCGCCACCCAGAGACCAAATGTCCAGATATATGAGTGTAGGAGATAGTTCTTGCTCAAACCACCACATTCCATGTGAGTTTAGGGTACAGAACTCTGGCCGTTAGTGTTTTCAGCAAGCTACTCACTCATGGAGCTTCCTCTCCAACACTGATGAAATGTTTAAATAGCACAAAGAAATTTGCCAGGAGGTGGTGGCCATGGCAGTGTGTGTCCATGCACCATGGAAGACAAGGCAGCTGGATCTCTGTGAATTTCTGGCCAGCTTGTCTACAAAGCAAGTTCCAGGACAACAAGAGCTATACAGAGAAAACTTGTCTTGAAAAAGAAAATTATAAAGCCAAAGGCAGAGGTCAGAAAAGCTACATTTTGAGATCTTAGCATTTTGAAGTTTATTTCTGTTATAATAAAAAGGGGAAAACTGCCTCTAAACTCTACAAACTGAACTGCACTGACTGCACTAACTGAGCCGAACAGAACAGAACTGCACAAACTCAACTGAACTCAACCATATTAAACTGAAGTGCACCAAATCCAACACAATTTTCCCCCTGTACTGTTAAGTAGCCTCTTTTCTGACTGTCTTCATGAGAGTTGTGCTTTTCCTATCTCTCTCTCATTCTGTGAAATATTTCTCTGGTTCTTTACTTTGACTGCCTCCCAAATGCCATCATTTCTGATTGGAGTTTGAACTAACGGTGTGTCTGTATTAGAGCCAAGATTAAAAGTGTGTACTAAGGACATGTCTATATTCCAGACAAATCACAGACCTATGTATTTGGAAGGGATTCCTTTCCAGAGTAGCTATCTTTCTGGATTAAAATTTCTCTGTCTTATATTAGTAAATGTGATGTCAAAAAGTCTCACACTCTGTTCTGCTTCCCATGTATGAGGTCCCAAGTATGGACCTCATTATGTAGTGATAAAATTGAGTAAATAGTAAAAGGAAATGACAGAATATTTAATCTTTAGATTCCTTCAAGTCTAATTATGTGGCTGAATTTTTCATTAGAGTATCCAACATTTGTTTTTGAGTTTGGCGGCATGCTGGAGAACACACTTTAAGCCATGAAACAGTTTACTGGTTTACAATACATATTTTACATACACTTTAACAGACATGGCATTTATTAGAACATGGGCATTGGAAGGCTTACACAAAAGTTTTGATATTCATATTTTAATAAATAATTAAATATTAATTATTTTTGAGGCATGTTTGATCCCTGAGTTAACTAGAATCTACAACATATGTAGAAACCAGATGAGAATTCAACACTAGAGTTCTTCAAATGTTCTGCAATAAATAACAAATTTTGTTGATATCTATCTGCTAAATAAGCTAAAAATGTCACAATAAGCTAAAATGACCACAAATTTTTTTACTCTATGATCATATAGATCATTATAATCATATAATTATGCTTTTGCCATATATTATTTTAAAGTACATGAAAAATGCACAATTTGTACAGGTTACAGGGTATAACCTGCTGTTGTCTCACACTCTAGGGAGGACAGGTTCTGGAGTGAGTGAAATCCTGAGTGAATGTGGCACAGCCGTATTCCTGGATGTGGTGACTGTCATGAAGCCCGCACAGTTGGTTGACACAGGTCCAGCAAAGCTGAGCTGAATCCTGCTATCACTGTCATTCTGCCTCTTATATTTAGGTTTTGGTCTCTGTGTGTTGCACCCTTGAGGACTTTTTCCATTATAATTAATTTTAAGTCTTCTCCTGTGAAGAAAATATTTGAATTGTTTTACGAAAGTCTTAAACTTACTCTCCCTTCTACTTTTACTGAAATAACTCTACCTAGCTCTATTTTGAAGTATTCCTTATGCTCTGCAGATTGGGGTAAGCACAGATGAAGCCATGAGTCCAGAAATATTCTTTGGAGTATCTGCCCCTCACCAAACTCAAATAGTGTAATTGGAACAGGGTAAACTTAGAGATAATTGACAAATTCAGACTGACCAGGATAGTTGATAACAGATTCAAGACCTCTTATTTACAATAATGTACTTTGAACTCTCTGAAAATGTAATTTCAAGACTGGGGATAGAACTGAGTAAATAAGATAGAGTTACTAACTATTTTCTCGCTTATAGCATAGGTTGCGAAAGGATCGTAAATAAAAGGAGTTAGGTAGTAGTATTTGCTATTCACAAAAAGACAAGTTCAGATATTTTCTATTTGTCTGGAGGGCTTTAAGACTACAAATACTGTCAGCCTAAAAGTGGGATTTCCTATAATAAATGTGTTTACTTTGGCGGAGACATTCTTTAGGTTCTTAGAGATGGAATGATAGGGCTAATGGTAAAATATGTTCTATTAGTACTTTCTAATTGTGACTGAACTTGTAACCCCAGACATGTAATGAAAAAATAAAACACATGCCTGGAGACAAAGTAATGTAATCAGTACCTCTTGTATAATCACTTCTCGTTCTCTGAAACGAGAGCTTATATATATATATATATAAGCTACAGGATTGCTAGACAGACAGAGCTGAAAGATTCCCCTGTCCAGAGTTCCTAAGTTACTCCTTTTTTATCAACTCCTCATCTCTTCCTGTGCTACCGTGTCAATGGCCATGGCCTGGCTCCAAGCTTTAATGTGTGTTGTTGATTTGAGCACAGCCATGTCAAGGACTTCAGTCACTGAACCCTGTGGGAGCTTCAATGCCTTCTCCTTTGCAACTCAGAGAAATGGAGTTGCTTTTATAAAGTGTCTGAAAAAAAGACATAGGTCCATGGTTAGTGTGTTAAAAAATGCTAGCAACTGTATATTTTCCTCCTTAGATCTATGTAAACCATAGTAATTGTGTGCTGAGGTTTCTGAATGTATTATTAGTAGGCCCCACTCCATCAGTGTGCACATCCCACTTGACACTGCCCCCTCTCAATCTCTCTCCTCTCTCTCTCTCTCTCTCTCTCTCTCTCTCTCTCTCTCTCTCTCTCTCTCTCTCTCTGTGTGTGTGTGTGTGTGTGTGTGTGTGTGTGTGTGTGTGTGTGTGTTTTGGGCCCTTCCTCATTCTTTGGTTGGCACCCAAGCTTAATGACTTGAAATGCTATCCTCTCTATATAATATAATTTAATGTTTAAATGTTTAAATCATTTATATGTTCAAACAAAGATTTCATTTTCAATAGAAGCATGTAAGTGTTGAAAACAGTATTGCAGTGTCTGATAATGCCTCAATTATAGTCATTAAAAAAAACATTGACATATTTCTTCAGATTATCCCTTTGCTAATATAGAGCACAGGCAAGTGGGAACCAGCTCGCTGAAGATAGTTCAGATAGATAGCATGTGCTGATGATCAGTAGTCAGAAAATATACTTTTAAAGATCCCTATCTTACCATCTTCTCTAAATATGCTGTACACCAGAAAAATCTTCATAGCAAAAAAGCATTTCCCCTGAGCCAAATAATCACCATATCATATCCAAAATACGATTATCCTCAGCAGGAGAGAAGATAATTGGGATATTCATAGACACATATTTTTATCACTTTCTCTCTTGTTTATAGTTTTATTGTACTTTCTCTAAGATGTGAGTAAACTCATAATACTTCCTAGCAATCAGAATAGCTGTTAAGCCATTAACAATGTGTCCTGTGCTCCAATTTCAGTACACAACAAGTGAAGGAAAGTACATAATGCAATAGAGAATGCAGAGGCTCGTCCTTCCTTTGACAACTAAGAAACTTCCACAGTTCACATCCAAACACTTTAGAGAAACATATTTTTCTCCAAGGAGAAATAAAAGTTTAAAATTTTTCTCTGAGAATGTTCTGGCTTCAGCAATGGCATGCAGAGATGTTTTTAAATTATGACTATTATTGTTATAGGAAGAAATGTCTGGACAAACTGAACACAAGAATCTTTTCTCAGAGACGTTATTTAAGATTGAAGCCCAGGTCATCACCCCAAATGAGGAACATCAGAAAAACTCAGAGAACTGATTGACAGTAGCAGAATTTCTGGGATTCTAACTAGCAGGGATAAATGGTTTGGTGGAAGCTGAGTGTGAGTAACATGGGCGTAAAACCCACTTGAGCTGTAGAGCCTCTGTGACCCCATCAAGCCTGTTGGGACTGTCCATACAGATACAAGTTCGAACTCACAGTAAGACGACAAGCAAGATCTATTCTCAGCTCTGGCAGGGGGAATAGTAATAGTCCTGAAAGACAGCCACAGGGGTCTCTGTGGCTAGAAGACTTTGTCAGAAAGTTTCTCCAACAAGGAAATGAGATTCTTTCCCATCTTCACACTGTGTGGCCTGCCGATCACATCAAAGAACATGAGAAAGACTCAACTTTGGACTGGAATTTAAGCCAATAGAATGTCCAAGCAGAAGAAAGAACTTTGTATTTTAAAGCTAAGTTATCCAAGTGAATGAGCTTAAAACACTAGTTCCTCTACTGACAGAAAACAATAAAACAGTATAACTTTAATCCAATTTATAAAACTTCTTTCATTTTAATTTCTATTACATGATCTCACAGTCCTCCTGTTTAACCAAAAATAACAATACTAACAATTAAAGCTATGTTATATGTCAAGAAAAACCATGTGCATTAAATTTCCTACTTACTTTAAATATATTTAGCATGTTCTCTAATATTCTATTTGCAAGTGGCTGTAATCCTCTCAACCCACTGCCTGGTTTACCCATGATCCTTCTATGCCACGAGTTGCTTGCCTTATATTTGCTGACAGTCTTGTGGAGTAAGCAAACCATGATTGGTCCAATTGGACTGTGAACTGGTGAAGAACAGAGATGTCCAATTGTTACCCAGCCTAAAACAAGTAGGGAAGACCATGCTGAAGCAGTTTCAAGTCCTGAAATAAACATGAGAAGAGATTTATATTGTCTTCTGAAACGATATATGTTTATAGAATAAATGAGTGTATGACTACATTTACATTTACAGAATTAATCACATGCATAAAACAACTGAAAATGCTAAGCATTGAAGTGTGCAATACAGTATTATAAAAAATTCAGACATTCAATGCAAATTTAAATTTTTTTCTATTAATTTTCTCTCAAACAATACATCGTGACCACAGTTCCCCCTCTCTCCACTCTTCACTATATTACCACCATCTCTCCTCTCCCCCAAATCTACTTCTCTTCCATTTCTATGCAGAACACAGCAGGGCTCCTCGGGGTCTCAACTGAGCATGACACACCAAGCTGCAGTAAGATGAGGCACATAATCTCATATCAAATCTAGACAAGGCAACTTAGTAGGAGGATAATGGTACCAAGTGTAGGCAAAGGAGTCAGAGATACCACCTACTTCCACGGTTGGTATTCCCACAAAAACACCAACCATAACATATATGCAAATGACTTAGCTCAAACCCATAAAGGCTCTGTAATTTTCACTTTAGTCTCTGTTATCCACTATGATCCCTGGTCTGTGGGTTGTGTTCTCATGTTATCTTGTCACCTCTGGCTCCTACAGTTCTTCTTCCCCATCTGCCCTGGAGTTTTTTGAGCTCCTCCTAATGTGTGGCTGTATATCTCTGCATCTCTTCCCTTCAAATGCTGGATGAAGCCTGTCTTTAATCATTATTATGGAGTATGTTTGTGTCTGCTGCCAGCATAATAAATTACTTCACTTGTTTAATACACATGAGATGGATGACACAAGGTGTAAAGAAAATCAGTATCTAAATCTCTTTTCATTTCTCTAAGAGTGATAAATGAAGAAAAGTCATGCATCTGTATATTCAGAAATCTAAAGTTGCAGCTGGGTTGGCAAAATGTGCTCCATGTGCACTAGTGACACTGATCTCTTGGGAGTAACCAACAGTTGTCTCAGTAGACTTAAATCCACTTCCTGCGAGGAAAGTCATGCCTGGTATTGTGAACCTAGGCAAGAATCCATGACTGTATAGGCCATAGACACCAGTGAAAAATCAATTGTTATCATTTCATTAAACTGACTATATTCTACTGCCTTACAAATATATTTGTTTACATAGATTAGTGCAACATTCACCCTTCACAAAAAAACTTCTTTTCTCAATGGATGAAGTTTATTACAGAGAGACACACCAGTCAAAATGCAGATAGTAGGCAAATGTGTGTAGGCACATCAACGTATTTTTTACCCATAATAAACTTCCCATCCCAAATTGATTATCCACTATATTATATTTGAAATATGGGTCATGTACTTTGTCTTCATTTGCAGTAATGTGCTATAAAGTCGAATGTACTTTTTTTTCACACTATGAAATGTAAGGTCTCTGTTATAAAGGACCCTTGAAGCTCTACAGATGAAGGCTTTAAATGTCACTCAGGAAATAAATATCCATCTTTACTTAAAAATTCCATCCTGGGACCAGGGTTGTGGTTGAAGAGCACCTATTGCTATTTCAAAGAACCTGAGGTCAGCTTTCATCATCCATATAAGGCAGCTCATTACAAACTGTGACACCAGTTTCAGGCTACTCAATATGTCTGACTTCTGTCAGCACTTTAATTCTTCAGAACACACCTCTCCTCAACACACAAATATAAACAATAAAAACTCAAATACTAGTCTAATTTTATCACAAAAATATATATTCTAGGTCTACTATATAGATATGGTTCTATAAATATATAAGGTAAAATACTTAAATAAGATCTTCAAAAACCTCTGAGATTTACAGAATATGGCATTTAAAAATGTTTTTATTATTCTAAAGATTCTTTGACAAGACAAGTTAACACCTGCCAACACCCAGGCTACCTCAAAGAAGATAATGAGCATCAATGAACCTCCTTATGGAGCTGGCTTCAAATGTGGCAAACAAGCCACCAGGAAAAATGTCCTCATTTCTGCCACAGACAGAATTCTGCCTAAAAACAGGCAAGCTTAGGTGTATGCAGAATTGACGACGGCTGAACTCTGCAAAGACAGGTTAAACATGTCCTCAATAGTTCCTGCCCCACAAATATGTCTGTCAGATATGCTGGGATAGAAAGCTGAAGATGAGGCTTCAACTTCATAGAGTTTTGGGTGACTGTTCAAGCAGTATAATGTCTCGGTCATTTTTTCATTTTGGAAGCTGCTAATATTCACTCCTGGTTCACTTGGGTATTTAACTTTTATTCTTTCTCAAATCTCTGATGGTGTTGAAGAACAGATAGTTTAGTCTTACAATTAAGCTTAGTAGGTTAAGGGTTAAAATGTTTTTAGATCAAGATAGTTGTTTTAAGTTAATAGAGATGGGTATGATAGATAATGATCTTCATTCAGAAATTTAGACCCAACAAGACAGGATAGACGTTTACTTCAAGTTTGCCAAATACAAATAGCCAAATTACTATAAATGTAACATTCATATAATTCCTGATTATCTCTTGGTTCTTCCTGCTGTATGTGGCTTATTTTATTCATATGTAACAATGTAAATGTATACATTAAAAAAGAAACATAATAAAAACTAAAATTATAAAAGGGTTCCATTCTTTACTGCAAAGACTTGAGACTAAATTCGGTGTATTTTTCCCTATCAACACACATTTTGATATCAGTGTTTAGTTTACAGATGGGATTAATAGTATAAAAGTTTGAAGTATGGTGAAGCTGTCGAATAGAAAGCTGTATTTTTGTTTTTAAAGCTTTCTAAAATTTAAAAAATACATATTATTTAATTTAGTACCAAATAAAAATATTTGATTAAGTTTTTACATTAGCTATCAATGTAATATCTGTTTCTTAAAAATCCAAAATGTAATTTTCATTGAAATTCAATGCTCTTTATATATACATATATATGCATATATATTTTTCCTAATTCATTGCACTAGTTATATCATTTTAATAAATAATAATTATTGCAAAGAAAGAGAAAACCTAATATTGCCAGTAGTCACAGTGATTCACTATAACTCTTAGTAAATTAATTAATATGTGTTTCTCTATACATGTCATATATTGGAGAATGTCATTTTACTTAATTAATAACTAATTTTCTCCATGTTACATAAACAGACTTTATTATCTCAATGTCAACTTGGGTCACCTAGAAAAGGGTTTTCTTATATATTAAAATTCCTTTGAAAATGTTAAATATTTTCATATTTATTTAAATCTCATATAAATTTTATATTTTAAAAATTATACTTTAAATTTATAATCTTATGAATTAGATAAGAACAGGTAGAAACATAGGAGAATGAAATGCAAAACAAGTTTGTTTTATAAATTAAATGACATGGACTGTGTAAATGCAGTGGTACCCAGGACTTTGAAGTCAGAAAAGGAAGATTGCTAAAACTATAAAATCAGCTAGTTCTTTAAATTTATACCTCTGAAGAAGTATATAAAAATGTTCTGATTATTCCTTATTGGTGAATCCTAAATGTTTCCTACTTATTTGAATAGACATTATTTTTATTGCTTTCACTCCCCATGCCCCGTGACAATCAATATACTGACAGAATGGAAAAAAAAATGACTTGGCATAAAACATACATCCTTGCCAACCTTGTTTGACAGTGGTTACTGAATTTCATCATTGGTCAACCTTAAAATAAACAGGCTAACTTTGTAGCTGAAGGCAATGAGGCAGGAATCAGTGACACAAAATAAGCAGAGACAAGGGCATCTTTGTGCACCAAGGCAAAAAAGGAAATGAGTGCACATTCATGCCCCCTTCTCACTTGATGCATTACTAATTTTAATGTCTGCTTTTTTAATCAATGCAAGGAATGAATAAAAAATACACTGTAGCAGAAAACACTATTTCTGGTTTGGAAAAATAATCATGAAGACCGTGTGCATGATGTGTTTGTGTGTTGTACATAAACAGAATAGGTATATGTGACATACATAAATGTTCATAGACCACATAATAGTACTTATTTCTGCTTTCTGCTGTAAAATTAATACTTTCAATGTTGTGTCAATATTCAAACCTGGAGGAATTGTAGATTCAAACAAGAACACAATACTGCCCTCTGTATTACTGTGATAATTGAAGCTATTTATTATGTCCTACTCTTTAAATTTTTAATTAGTTTGTTTATAATTTCATGCATGCACACTCTATTTTCATTGTTTTCACTCCTGCTTCTCTCCTTTTAAGTTTTTTGCCCCTGGAGCTAAATGTATGAGCTCTTCTTATTTGTGTGTGTGTGTGTGTGTGTGTGTGTGTGTGTGTGTGTGTCCTACTTAGTACATTTGCTGTTACTCGTACGTACATGTATGTTCAGCACTGGCCATTGTGATGAGATAATCTAGCAAGGATATCTTCCCTAAAGAAAATTGAGTCTCCCTCTTAGTAGGGAAAATCAATTGTGTTTGTCTACAGTTCTTCATCCAGCAGCAAACTACAGTAGATATTTTCAATTACCAGTAGCAATTATGATTTAGTAGGGTCTATTCACTTATATTTGGTAACATTCATACCATTTATACTAATATATACTGTCAACTGGTATACATGAAAGAAATATTTCCCTAAGTATAAGTCAATTATTAAATTTATTTCATATATGAAGGGTAAAAACTTGGTTCAGTATAAATTTTAGTAATTCTACTTGCTACAAATTAGGGCAAATTGTCTATTCCTACAAAAATATTATTTCTTCTCAATTATTATTTCTATTTAACTTCAATATCAGGTTTTTTTTGTTTCCAGCTTCAATTGAGAACTTTCACAAAAGAGATTGCCAGAAGTATCTCATATGACGTGATTTCACGTCTATTTTATCCTATTATGCTGAAATCAACAGCAATGGTATTCTATGTAGAAGATAAACATGTTACCATATTACCAAAGCAGAAAATAAATCATTTCAACATAAGAAGCAACAAAATATTGTCCAGAAAAAACATTTTATTAAATAGTTCTTAAATTAACAATAATATATTTTGTATGTTTTAAAAATGTGTCTTATAACACATTCTCAACTGCAATACATCTTGGATAGCTTAAAAAACAGGTTCATCTTAACAGAATAAAACTGCTGGCAGTTCTCTGTGTCAAAAGTGTCCTATTTGAATATCCACTAAACTTTGGATTATCAATATTATGAGTAAATTATAACAGTACTAAGAAAATACAAGCATTTTTACCAGTTTAAACAACTCAGTTTAATAACTATCTACACAGTTTATTAACTATCTGCAGAGATAAGTATTATAGACAAGATAATTAAAATTATTTGAGAGAATGTGCATGAATTTTCTATAAAGTCTATCTAAAGGCTTTAGCATCTAAAAAGTATGATTTCATTTTTCATAAAATATATTCTGATAATAATTCTCTATCTCCCAAGTCCTCCCAGATCCTTCCTGTCCCACACAACCAAATCCATACCCTTTCTTTCTCTCATGAGAAATAAAATTAATAATACTATAAGATGAAATAAAAACAACAAAACATAATAGGATAAAATGAACAGAATAAAAGATTCAAAAGATAAGCACAAGAGACACAGACAAAGACACACTTGTACAGAAAACTCATAATCAAATAAAAACTACAATATATAATCAAAGAAACTCTAAGAAAAAAAATCCCAGACAAAAGCATTATAAAACAGAAAACCTCAAAAAAAAAAATTACGACTGACTTTGTTTTATGTTGGACATAATGTGCTGCATAAAAAGCCTGCAGTGAAGTGTGGTTTGTATAAACAATACGCCATTAGAGAAAACTGTTTCTTTTATGAGCAGTTTTCAACTATAATACCTTCTGGGTCAGGGATAGGAGCTTTGTCCATTTCCCCTTTGTGCACTGAGACTCACCCGTCTTACACCTGAGGAGTTCATGGAGTGCTGCCACTTTCTGTGAGTTCACATGTGAGTCAGTCCTGTTGTGTCTAGAATGTTTTGCTTTATTGGCTCACCCATCCCTATTGGCCTACAATTTTCTGCATCCTCTTCAGTAAAGTCCATCACCCTGAGGGAGGGATTTGATGGTGACCTTCCATTTAGAATTAAGTTTTTCAAGGTCTCTCTGCACACTGTTGGGATGTGGGTCTCTGTATTTGCTATCATCTGCTGAGGAAAGAAATTTATCTGATGATGGTTGAGCAAGGAACTGAGAGCTATCTAGTTGTGATGTGGTTTCAACTGTGTGTGTGTATGTGTGTGGGTATGTGCGCGCATGCATGTGTGTGTGTGTGTGTGTGTGGTGTGTGTGTGTGTACACATTTTAAGAAAATCCTAGTGTATTGTGTTTCCGTATGACCCCCCTCGATGGTTCTGTTTTAGTTGTCACTCTTCTATAATCTCTTCATTACTCTGTCTCTTCTTTTCTTGTCTCTTCTCTGCTCTGCTCTCTCCATTTGGTTCAACTGTTTCAGTCTCCACCCCATGTCCATTCATAACTCTATCCTACTTCCCTTTCCTTGGGAAACCCTCCTCACCCCGAGTCCTTCACTCTAAGACTAACTTATATGGTTTTATGAATTGTAGCCTGTGTACCATATACCTACCTAATATCTACATGTAAGTGAATATATTTATTCTGTCCTGTTACATCTGAATAACCTCACTTAGGATCATCTTTTTCTAGTACCACCCATTACCTGTACATTTCATGATTTCATTTTTTAACATGTGAATACTATTCTATTATGTGAATGTATTTCATTTTCTTTATGCAGTCAGTCATTGACAGGCATTCCAGTTTGTTTCCAGTTTCTGGATGTTATTAACAGAACAGCAATGAACATGGTTAAATACATGTATCTGTAATAAAGTATAGAGTCCTTTGGGTATACTTTAATCTTGAGTTAGAGCTTTTTCTAGGTTCCTAAAGAACCATAATATATATCCATAGAGGTTGTGCAAGTGTACAGTCCCACCAGCATTGATAACTATTACCCTTATCCCACATCCTCAACAACATGTGATAACATTTGTTTTATTGATCTTGGTCATTACAAACAGTGTGACATTCAGTTGGATTACTGGAACCAATACTTTCAATACCATCAATATACCAAGGGATGACTGTATTGTAAAAACAAAGAAAGAGAGAAGATATTAATAATGTTTACCTTCTTTTATTCTGTTACTGAGCTAAAATTGAAGTTGACATTAGTTGTGGTATGAGGAAAATATATATATATATATATTTTTTTTTTGGCTTGAAACGGTCTACATTTTATTACTGGACAAGTCACACCCCCAATTTAAACAGGACTAAGTCCCCCCCGGGGTTAAAAATGCTGAACTCCATCTGGTAGAATTGATTGATTCAGTATAAAGCCTCAGTTTCGCCACTTTACAGTCCCAGCTTCGTTCTCCTCCAGTGTCTTCTCTTGGAGTTGTACCTGATCTTGTTACCAGTTTTCATCCGGATCCATTGAGGAATAGGCCGGTTTTGCTTTTGTTTCTTGGCCAGGAACCGCTTGATTCTGAAAGTCTTGTGAGAAGACATAACGAGAAGCCGAGTTTGACACACAGCGCGTGATGGCGGAGGAAAGGAGAAGAGAGGAGGAAAATATATTTAACTGTATATAACTTGATATAATTTCATAAAAACCAAACACAATAAAAACTAGATGACTGAAAGTGATAAAGATAACATACCAATAGATAAAAATTAGTGAGTTGGTATTCACACAGGATATTGTACAATAGAAAAGAAAGGGGGAATGGGTGAATAAAGGTTGCTTCTTCAGTGATAAAACTAGTGAGCAGCTCTAGTAAAACAAGGAGGTAAATTTTCTTTACAAACTGGGACTATTTTACCTTATTTTGATTATTATAGAAGAAGCGACTAACTTTTCCTATATTGGTTGATTTTTAACTTCTAGGAATTCTAGGGTGACATATTTTGAGATGATAGTGTCTCAAACTTTTGCAGAATATTTATCCAAATTATAAAAGTGCCAAGGGCACTGTGGTCTGCCCCACTGTTTTTTTTTTTTTTTTTTTTTTTCTTCTTGAGCTTATGTTCTTTATCTGGAATATAGTTTGAGTAGATCAAGTTTTTTTATTTTTACTTCAGGCTTATTTTTATTATTCTTTTTTTTGTAATTTAAACCAGATTTATTTATTTTTCCTTTTTTTAAAATTAATTTATTCTTGTTACATCTCTATGGTTATCCCATACCTTGTATCCTCCCACTCTTCCCTCCCTCCCATTTTTCCCTTATTCCCCTCCCCTATGACTGTTCCTGAGAGGGATTACCTCCCCCTGTATATGCTCATAGGGTATCAAGTCTCTTCTCTGTAACCTGCTGTCTTTCCTCTGAGTGCCACTAGGTATCCCCCTCCAGGGGACATAGTCAAATGTGAGGCACCAGAGTACATGAGAAAGTCATATCCCTCTCTCCACTCAAGTGTGGAGACTGTCCTGTCCATTATTCTTAATAATTAATAATATTTTTCAGAAACAATTCTTGCATAATTGTATAGGTTGAGAAGCACACATATGTGCATAAAATATAAAATGTTTTGTTTTCTAACTTTTTAAACCCTTAGTATAATGAGCAATAAATACTGTTTGAAATGTTGACAGACTGTGTTATGAACACATCTGTATCATAAATGACTACATTTGAAATGTAGGATTTCTATTTTTCTTTTTCTTTTTCATATGTCTGGGTTACAGAAGAGATGACTCACAGCTAGGTATCTCCAGAACCAGAGGTGCTTAGACTTTGCAGGGATTCTGCTCTGGGTCCTGCTGTCAATAAAGTGCACAGCGGGTTTGTTTTGGTGTTATTTTTCTTCTCTGTCTTTCTGATCTTTGTCAGCACCTCAGTGAGTCACTGGCTCCAAAGTGTGAGAGATCATCAGGGTATATAAAAAATAGCTTCCTATATTCATTATATATATATATATATATATATATATATATATATATGCATGTATATATAAACTTTCATAAAAGTTTATCTGGAATATCCTATCCTTTACAAACACAAACACTTTATCAGCCTCCTTTACTTCTTAATCTGAATCTGTTAAATTTATCAAAATACATGAGACCTTAACATTCCCTTGCCAAAAGAGCTCTAATATATAAATATATTTTTTCTATTTCTTTCTTTCCTTCCTTCCTTCCATTTATCCCGTCTGTCTTTCTATACTGATTTTAAGTTTTTGATATAAATATATTTCTATATTGTAAGCTACATCAGTTAGTTTTTCACCCTTTGCACTGTATAATTATTTGCCTCCATTTAGTGCAGAATAACTGGTTTTATCTTTTTCAAAAAAGACGACTATCCAAAAGGAAAATAATATGTGCTGAATATTTAGAAAATTGAATAATTTGGTTATTTAGGGAAGAGTTTTATAATTAGTGGTTTTCACTAAAAGACACCAGTATAAGTATTACTATCAATGTTTGTAAACTATGAAATAAAAAGTAAACAACCCTTATAAATAACCCCCTTGGTTCTTAGACAAGATCTCTGTTAGAAATATCTATTAACAAAAGGAAAGCAAACGTAAATTTTTCACATATGTCAAATATACACAGAAAGTAGACACAAAATCAATGATTATCCTATTTAGTATCTTCAAAAATAAAAGTATATTTTTAGAGATATGATAAAATCATAAGAAAAAGGAAACATTGAAGCCTTTGAACCACAACTAGAAAGAATACAGAGAAAAGAGTAAAGAATTGTGAGTTAAAACTTTCAGTCCAGTTTTCAAGCCAATAATTCTAAATTGTCCTCTCAATAAATAGAATATGACATTTAAACCTCATTATCCCCTAAAACTTTCCATTGTTAATTGTTGACTCTACACTCAGATTTTCCATTATTTATTTTTAAAATATATTATATTTTACTATAATGTATTCAGATTACATCCTGATTATTATCCCCTCATTTGTATCTTTCAGTTTCCACCCTTCATCCTTCTTCTGTCCTCTCCCCGTCCCCTAGACCTCTGACAGAAGGAGACCTCCTCCCCCATCGTCTGACCACAGCCTATCAGGTCTCATCTGAATAGTCTGCTTCCCCTTCCTCTCTGTGCCAGCAAGGCCTCCCTACCAAGGGAAAGTGATCAAATCAAGGATACCAGAGTTCATGTCAGAGGCAATCCCTGCTACCCCCACAACCTTGGAGAGTGAGCTGTCTACTGGCTAGATCTGAACAGGGGGTCTAGGTTTACTGCATGCACTGTTCTTGTTTGGTGCAAGTTTGTTCAGGCCTCCCTGAGTCCAGATCTCCCAGGCCTAACGGTCTCTTAGTAGGGCTCCTGCACCATCTGGGTCCTACCATCCCCTTATTTTGCCATACCACTGTCAGTATCTGAGCCCTCTGAAATCCAGCAGCTAGTGCCAGCATATGTCCTGATCCCCGACTTGTTGGAGTCTCTCAGATGACATAAATGTTGGGTAATATCCACTTATAAATGAGTACATACTAAGAGTGTCTTTCTGAGTCTGGGTTACCTCACTCAGGATGCTCTTTTCTAGTTCCATTCATTTGCCTACAATGTCAACAACAAACTTGTATGCTTTCTAACTAGTGATATTTTCCAATAGCCAAGTGTACTGAAACTGAACATAGAAAGGGCTAATATCTAAAATACATAAAGAAGTTAAACACCACCAAAGCAAATTATCCAATTAAAAATGGGGTGCAGAGTTAAACAGAACTCTCAACAGAGAAACATCGAATGGCTGAGAAACAGCTAAAGAAATGCTCAAAGTGTTAGTTATCAGGGAGATGCAAATCAAAATGTCTCTGAGATTCTATCTTACACCTATCTGAACGGTTAAGATCAAATATTAAAGTGACAGCACACGCTGGGGAGGATGTGGAAAAAGGGAACAGTCCTCGATTGCTGTTTGGAGTGAAAACTTATACAGACACTTTGGAAATCAATCTGGTGCTTTCTCAGAAAATTGGGAATAGTGATACCTCATTTATACATTTATATATTCAATCAAACAGTTTCAGGAAAAAAATACAATCCTCTGTAATACAGATTTTTCTCTTATTATTCCCTAAATAATACAAAAATAATGACTCTATCCATGGTATTTTTATTGTAAGAAGCATGAGTCACAATCTAGTGTTGACTTAAACTATATTGGAGGATATACATGGTGTATATAAAAACACTTGGCAATTTATACAATGGAATTAAGTTTCTACTGATTTTAGTATTGAGTGTTGGGTTAGGAGAGTTCACATAGTCTCCTGCATGTACTTAAAGACGACTATGCTTTAACCTCATATGAAAGATGAAAATTTTCCAAATGTGTGAATAGAGTTGAAGAAATTTTAATGTTTGATAGGGAACTTTAAAAGAGGTAAGTATTTGACCATGTCTCCTGGAGGGGGAGACCTGGTGGCACTTAGAGGAAGGACAGCAGGTCACCGAGAAGAGACTTGATACCCTCTGAGCATATACAGGGGGAGGTAATCCCCCTCAGGAACAGTCATAGGGGAGGGGAATAAGGGGAAAATGGGAGGGAGGGAAGAATGGGAGGATACAAAGGATGGGATAACCATTGAGATGTAACAAGAATAAATTAATAAAAAAAAAAAAGAGGTAAGTGTGGTGTTGCTACCACACCATCACAGGAAACAAAAGTCCACTTGTTTTCTTAATCTACCAGAATATATAGATACATTTCTTTTTACAAAGCACACATCAACTGGGTGTCTTTTAAATTACACACTTGCCAAAAAATTCACATATCACACCATTGCATTTCTACTGTTCAGCTAGACATCCAAAGGGTTAACTTATGGTTAGTTTTCCCAGAGGATGGCACGCATACCCATTATGCAGGTAGCTTTTGGACTGACAAAATAACAAGGCTTTCTAACATTTTACTTGTCCATCTTTGTCCATGCAAAGAAATGAGGTCATATGCCCTTCAAGATTACCGTTAATGATTTCACACTTGCATGTACAATCCATTTTGCAGTTACTGATACTCTGTTATAATAATAAACATTTTAATAGTACATTATTAACCTAAAATGCTCCTTCATTGGTGGCAAAGCAAGGGTTATATATTAAAAATTAATAATGGAAATTTTCTTTCTCTTAATTTTTAAGAAAAAATGTATTTAAACATTTTGTTTCACATTTTATTTTTTACATGAGTATGCCCTTATAGTGCATGAATGGATAGCTATATATTTGTTATAAAACACAGATTGTATGTAATGCCAAGAACTTTTCACTTATTTTCAAACAGAATTTGCAATAAAAAGCAAACCTTTAAAAATATATGGATGTGGTAAGAGGGAACATGGAACAAGCCCACTAATGTCTTTTTCATTTCCTTTAGAAATAAGATGAAAGAAATCTACCATGTCAAGACATATCATGTTTACTCTAAAAACATAAAACTACATTTTGCTCTGAAATATATTCTATCACATTTATTTAAAAAACTCTCGAGAAACAAAATTATTTTAAATGCTCTGTAAGTTTCCATGAAAAGCCTAATTGATTTTTTATCATCGCATTTTGTTAAATTATTATTTTCATTAAAAACCTAACTTATTGCTATTACATTATAGTCCCATTTTATAAAGGAAATGGTTGAACATAGAAGTCTGGAGACTTTATGGGGAAATACAACTATATTATCTTACTTAAATATTGAAATGATTCTCAGTTTAGATTCATGATTCCCACTATGAGAGAAATACTTTTTAATTAGTGCACTTGACGGTGAAATTAGGTGACTTTATTGAAGGAACTGAAATTACGTGATACATAAAACATGAAGGGGACTAAATATGTGTTTATGGTGATTTAATTGATTTTGAGATAGTTAAGTAATATTTAAATGAATCGTGACCAGTTATTGATTAGCACCCAGCTCTGCCTTTCCCTGTCACAATGATAAACTTCATTCTAGTCCATAAACAAGAGACCGAGACAATCATTAACTGACAGAATGGTGTCAGTCCTTATTTTCAAAAAAATATTGTCTCATGTATTCTCAGACTGTAGAGAAACTGATACAAACCGTATGTTATAGTATTTGTGGAAATAAAAAGAATGTTGATGTTGATGTAAGGTCATTCTCTCTGGATGATTCTTATCTGTTTATTTTAACCACTTAAGTGATATTAAAATAATTAGAAAAATGTTAATTTCCATGAGAAATATTCACCTCATGTATAAGAATTTTAAGTATAGGTGATTTTGAGGAGGATCCTACACAGAGTGGAATGGTCCATAGGTCCATAGATCAAACTGAGTGAAAAAGAATTTGCATCTGCTCAACTTGGAAGCCAAAAATATTACTATATTGGTCGGTCTATTTGTTTGCTTTTTTCATTTAGTATCTGAGTCAATGACCTTTATATTTAAAGGGTGTAATATTTCTAAGTCTCAGTTTCCTGCACAAGTAGTTGCCCAAGTTCTGGTTTCTCTTCAACAAATTGTTGATTCAATAAATTCAGAACTTATTTTTTTTCTAAAGTCACTTACATTCTTTCTGTTAGAGCTACAGTGGCCATTGTTTTCTTTTGTCATTTAATTGATTTCCTAATACTATTTTAGAAGTCCATATAATATTTCTGTTTTTCTAGATATTTTTGAGGTAATGTTCTTTTATACGTAGATCATTATTTATAGTTCCCAAAATAGGTTTCAGATATTTATAACTGACAATGTTTAGTGCATGAATAGTTATGGTATGATAGCTACTTTCATTTTTGTTATGGCAAATATTTAGCATTTTTCCTGAAAAACCTTCCTACCTATAAACTTAAGATGATTTGTGTATTGTCCTAAAAATAACTTTTCTTAAACTATTTTCAAATCAATTAACCATGAGATGATAAACAAAACTGTGAATACTTCTGAACTTTTTTTTTTATTAATTTATTTATTTATTAATTTATTCATATTACATCTCAATTGTTAGCCCATCCCTTGTATCCTCCCTTTCATTCCTCCCTCCCCTTTCCCCCTCTACTCCCTTCCCCTATGACTGTGACTGAGGGGGACCTCCTCCCCCTGTATATGCTCCTAGGGTATCAAGTCTCTTCTTGGTGACTTATATCCTTCCTCTGAATGCCACCAGGCCTCCCCATCCAAGGGACATGGTCCGATATGGGGCACCAGAGTTTGTGTGAAAGTCAGATCCCCTTCTCCACTTAACGGTGGAGAATGTCCTGTCCATCGGCTAGACTGGTTAGGGGTTCGAAGTTTACTGCTAAATTTTCCTTGGCTGGTGCCATAGTTTGAGGAGGACTAGAGGGCCCAGACCCGCCTGTATTTTTCCAGGACCCACTGGATCCCTCTATTTCCTCATTCTTCCAGGCTTCTTACCCCTAAAGTCTCAATAGGATTTTCTCCCCTCTGACCCACTTTCTTGGTAGGTAAAGTTTATCATGGGGGCATACCCCTTGGCCTAGTGTCTCGATATAAGTGAGTATATACCATTTGACTCTTTTTGCTTCTGGGTGAACTCACTCATTATGATAATTTCTAGTTCAATCCATTTGTCCACAAATTTCGGGAATTCCTTGTTTTTAATAGCTGAGTAGTATTCCATAGTGTAAATATACCACAGTTTCTTTATCCATTCTTCTACTGATGGACACATAGGTTGTTTCCAGGTTCTGGCTATTATGAATAAGGCAGCTATGAACATGGTTGAGCATATGTCCCTGTTGTGTGGTAGTGCATCCTCTGGGTATATTCCAAGGAGTGGAATAGCTGGGTCTTGAGGAAGCCCTATTCCCATTTTTCTGAGAAAGCGCCAGATAGATTTCCAAAGTGGTTGTACTAGTTTGCATTCCCACCAGCAATGAAGGAGTGTTCCTCTTTCTCCACATCCTCGCCAGCATGTGGTGTCAGTTGAATTATTGATCTTAGCCATTCTGATGGGTGTAAGATGGAATCTCAGTGTCGTTTTGATTTGCATTTCTCTGATGACTAAGGAGGTCGAGCATTTCTTTAAGTGTTTCTCCACCATTTGATATTCCTCTATTGAGAATTCTCTGTTTAGTTCTGAGCCCCATTTCTCTATTGGGTTATTTGGTTTGGTAGTGTATAATTTCTTGAGTTCTTTATATATTTTGGATATTAGACCTTTGTCGGATGAAGGGTTGGTGAAGATCTTTTCCCAGTCTGTAGGCTGTCGCTTTGTTCTCTTGACAGTGTCACCTGCCTTACAGAAGCTTCTCAGCCTCATGAGGTCCCATTTATTAATTGTTGACGCTAAGGCCTGGGGTGCCTATTTGCAGATGATATGATAGTGTATATAAGTGACCCCCAAAATTCTACCAGAGAACTCCTACAGCTGATAAACACCTTCAGCAAATTGGCAGGATACAAAATAAACTCAAAAAAGTCAGTAGCTTTCCTATATACAAATGACAAACAGGCAGAGGAAGAAATTAGGAAAACTACTCCCTTCACGATAGCCAAAAGCAATATAAAATACCTAGGAATAACCCTAACCAAGCAAGTGAAGGACTTATTTGAAAAAAACTTTAAATCTCTGAAGAAAGAGATTGAAAATGACATCAGAAGATGGTGGGATCTACCTTGTTCGTGGATCGGGAGAATTAACATAGTAAAAATGGCCATTTTACCAAAAGCAATTTACAGATTCAATGCAATCCCTATCAGAATACCTACAAAATATTTTGAAGATATTGAAAGAACAATTCTCAACTTCATATGGAGAAACAAAAAGCCCAGAATAGCAAAAACAATCCTATACAATAAAAAATCCTCTGGAGGAATCTCCATACCTGATCTCAAGCTGTACTATAGAGCAACAGTAATTAAAACAGCATGGTACTGGCACAGCAATAGGCTAGTGGATCAATGGAATCGAACTGAAGACCCAGAGATGAACCCGCACACATTTGGTCACTTGATTTTTGACAAAGAAGCCAAATCCATTCAGTGGAAAAACGACAGCATCTTCAACAAATGGTGCTGGTCTAACTGGATGTCTACATGTAGAAAAATGCAATTAGACCCCTATTTGTCACCATGCACAAAAATCAAGTCCAAGTGGATTAAAGACCTCAACCTAAAACCAGAGACATTAACCCAATTAGAGGAAAAAGTGGGGAAGAGTCTGGAATACTTCTGAACTTTTATTAAGAAAATCATTACCTGCCAGCAGTGATATTTCCAGTGAAAAATGAATAACAATCTTATCCACTGAATATATTTTTATCCACATAATTATATGTCACTGTTATTTTATAACAGTATGTTTGTTTATACAATGACTACACTAGATAAAAGTTGCTTCAGGGCAGGAGTAACAAATGCAGTACACAAATCCCTCTGGTCAGGACGTACATGTTCTGAAGTGCCATGAACTGAAGATAGTCACTGTGCTCGGTTTATGAGAGAGCGTTTGCAGTTTTGGAGTAGATGTGATCGTGACTTTGTTTTTTTGTCACCCTGTTCTATGAACTGACTTTTGAAATATTTTATAATTTAAAATTCAGAGTTGAAAACTCTGGTTTAATACATAAAAAAAACAAGTCTCTCCAGAATATTAAAAGATTTTTTGCACTGACAAACAGAAATAATTCATAAGGTAATTATTTTTTACAAGAATACTTGAGACTACTAAAATGACTGTCAAGCTCATTACAACATAGAAGAAGAAGTTAAATTTTGTTCCCACAAAGTTCAAAGGAGTTTTACTTTTGATTGCCAAGTAAATGTTGTCATTACTTATGTTATAAATAATGATGTTTTGATGTGTATGTGTGCCCTGTGTGTGTGAGTGTGTGTGTGTGAGTGTGTGTGTGTGAGTGTGAGTGTGTGTGTGAGTGTGTGTATGTGTGCCCTGTGTGTGTGAGTGTGTGTGTGTGAATGTGTGTGTGAGTGTGTGTGTGAGTGTGTGTGTGTGTGTGTGTGTGTGATACACAGGACAAATACTTATACTACAAAGCAGCAGCGAATATACTTGAAAAATTAAATTGTCTTTTATGACTCTAGAGTTAGGCAGTATGTCTGTGCATAGATTAGAATGAATGTCTTGCTGTATTGGGTGGGAAATTGACTTTATGAGCAGGAAAGCATGAAGACAGAAGAAACAGATAAAAAATATGAACTGGTTATCTTAGATCACATTCCTAGCAAGCACTGAAATGGAGCGCACTCCCCACCTTGTTCACTGAAGTACCTCCTTGGCTGGTATGGTTATATTTTAGTTCTCTTCTTATTTGTTCAAATTTGAAGAACAAACAAATCAGTCTCAGTTTGAGGAATCATTCTTTCAGCAAGAATAATTCCAGTGTATTATTATACATTATGCGGTGTCTAAATCAAACTATTTAAACTAAGCCATTTAATATATTAATATATTGTTATACAATTTTTGTGATAAAATTCTGTGAGTAACTTGCATGTATCTAATTATTCACATTGATTTTGTAACTATCATTATGTTCTTTGACCTGTATCTCTCCATACCTTTGCCCTCCACCCTTGGTAGTATTCCTTTTACTCTTTGATTCTATGAGTCCTGCAAAAGAGGTTACATCATGCAGTGATTTATCTTTGATTGTTTGGTTTATTTAATAGACTGCAGTATCTCTTTGATACTTTAAAAAATGGTGGGGTTTTTGTTGTTGTTGTTGTTGTTGTTGTTGTTGTTGTTGTTGTTTTTATAAAGGTTGAAAGGTATATTGGTCTTTACTTTTCTTACCCATTAATACATGAGTACTCAGGTGGACTCCTGTGTCTCACTAATGCTGAAGTGAGTATGAGATGATTCATGCTTCTTGGGCATACTGTTTTCCTGCCTTTTGGAAATATACCCAGTGGCTGGATTGTTGGATATACACTGCTCCTACCTTTAACTTTTCCATGACCTAAACACTATGGTCCTTTATATTCTAACTTTACATATGTTTGTGTGTATATACATATATATGTGTGCGTGTGTGTTATGTGTTTGTGTGTGTAGTGACTGTGATATTTTTTATTCTCACCCACAACAAAATCAATGTTCTGTTTCCCAGCCATTAGGGGAGACTGTATATTGTTATGTGAGGCCATCCTGTGTAAGGTAATTGTCCCTCATAGATATTAGTTTTCTACCTTTTCATAGAAAGTAGAGGATTTATAATCTTCCTTGGTTGTCATACTTCAAAGAGATGTCACCCACATCCCTAACAAAGAGAGAGAAGAATTATAAAGATTAATGCTACATTCCTGCACACATTGGAAATATCATTTGTTTTTGTTTTTTGTTGTGGTGGTTGTTGCTGTCTTGGCAACCTTAAAGTAAATGCTCCAAGATAAAGGTAGTTTGGAGTCTCGGATCAGGACAAAATTTTGCATAGTTTACTCAAGGTTAAGGTCATCTTAATTCTTCCCATTTTCTAAAAGGTATTGCACACAATAGAGGACACTGGGACAGATACTCTTCCTTGAAACCATAAGACTTTATCTACCGCTTTGAAAACACAGACAACCTGCAGCATTTTGGGGACTCTGAGGAGAATTCAGGCTTCAGTTTCAGAGACAAATAGGATGGTTAGGGCTCTAAGGAGAGGAAATTGGGCATGAAGTGGCATAAGTGGGAGTCTCATAAATCACAGTACAAACTGGAAGTAGAGCTATCTGATTCCAAGAGGGACGGTGAGGAAACAGGACAGGTGAGAGGAGGCTGTGAACTCACCAGTACAGTCCTTTTCCATGTGAGAAATCCTAAAGCCCGGAAGTTAATGAACTGAGTGCAAGTGATGGTTTTATATTACTGAACATGACCGTGTTGAGCTCCAGGAAAAATTCACTGTTGAAACAGAAACCCTAAAACAGAGTTCTGAAGAATTCAACTTTTCCCAGGACTGCCATTCTCTGAGAATGAGTAGGCAGAAACCCTCGTACCTAATTAGGAACTTGCCTTCCTGGAAGAGAATCTACAGAGCTCTGATAGCTTGTCTCAGTAAAATGCCATTCTATTTATTTCCAGGCTTCACCTCACCTTTTTATAAATTAAAACATTACTGTAATAAATGCAAGGAGGATTGAAGGATATTTTTCTTAGTTCTGACGGAACTGTGCTTACTACATACTATTTGACCAATTTCTGTTTTCTAATTTCTTTTGAAAAACATTACAACAACATTTTATGGAGGTAGAGACTGGATAACACCATCTTTTATCAGAAAGGGAAAATATTTTTAGGAAATAAACTATTTGACATCATCTATGTCTCATTTTAAAGTTGAATATTTTTCATTAATTTTTACAAATATGTTAAACGCACATAATAACTTTGTTAAATAATTTTGAAAGTAATGTTCAGGGTTTGTCTACTTTAGACACGAAACAGGAAAAAGTATAAGCAAGTATACCCTACTTTCTATCAACCCTTGAGTGCTTAGTGCCTGAGAGGTGACTTGTATCCTAAACAAACACTGGAATTTAACTCCTAAAGATTCCTCTGATCAGGCAGGATAATGATGTTAAAATTTTACTAGCTAAAAATATACTTACACCTGTCTCTTTCCATTTACATGCTACTTAACATCAGTGGTCCAAGATATAAGACCAAGTCATTTCTGCTAAGTGCTACAAGAGGAAACCGATTACAATACATGTGTTATGGGCGGTGCCCCTTTGAAACTTTCTTTGCCATATTTCTCTTTCCCATGGCTTATTTTCTTTTTTTGAACATGTAAAGGACTTATTGTAATTTTAAAAGGAAATGATACTATTATAAATGCTTTGTTTTAATTTTGAATATGGTAAATATTGACCATGTCGATAAGTTATTAGGAGTCATCAATACTTTTTAAACATCTCCAGAAGCAATGAGACCCGAAAGCTTGAGAATCGCTGTCCTTAAGTAAAACTTAAAATTTTTATCAACTGAAACAAATATTAAAAACAAGCAACAAGAGTATCAAGCTGACCCAATTCAAAATGACTGCCCAAACGTATTTCAATTCTCTTAACTTTAGGAAAAGGAATGTTATAGAGATAAGTAATAATCAAAGAACTTCTTCCAGAAGCAGGCAACAATTCTAAACAGTGGAACATAATCATTTAATTTCATAATTCATGAGCTAAATCTGACAGGAATAAAGCAAGATACAAAATCATAACATTAAGTAAATATTTCAACAATAACTTCTTCAATGGCTTAAATAACAAATAATGGCTTTTACCTACTCAACTTCTAATAAAACATATATATTAAGAGGAGAAATTAAATTTGGTGTGGTTTCCCTAGATGCTCAAGAAATAATTTGTTGAATGAGTATTGAATGAGTAGTTGAATACATGAGTGAATTAATGAGTAAATCGCAAGGAGAGCATTGCCATAGTTTGAGAAAGTAAAGAACATTTAAATATGTGAAAGTGAATGGTATCAACCATAACTTAATATAGACAATAAATAATTCTAATCAAACTTTGAAATAAATTGGACTTTGTCTACATTTGAAAAGACATATATCCATTCTTCTACTGAGGGACATTTAGGCTGTTTCCATGATCTGGCTACCAGGAAACTGGGACAGAGGGGAGGACATACTATTGGGACTCTAGATGAGAGAACTATGTGAGAATAGCAAAGTAGAAGGATCCAGTGGGTCCTAGAAACCTACAAGTAGAACATTATGATAGGCAGATTTGGGTCAAGGGGACCCGCTCAAACTAAGCCACTAGCCAAGGACAATACAGGCGGTAAAATTTAAACCCCTACCCAGATGTAGCCCATGGACAGGACAGTCTCCACATTTGAGTGGAGAGTGGGATATGACTTTCTTACATACTCTGGTGCCTCACATTTGACTATGTCCCCTGGAGGGGGAGACCTAGTGGCACTCAGAGGAATGAAAGCAGGTCACCTAGAAGAGACTTGATACCCTATGAGCATATACAGGGGGAGGTAATCCCTCTCAGGAACAGACATAGGGGAGGGGAATAAGGGGAAAATGGGAGGGAGGGAAGAATGGGAGGATACAAGGGATGGGATAACCATTGAGATGTAACAAGAATAAATTAATAAAATTTTAAAAAAAGGAAAAAAAAGAAAAGACATATAACTATCAATTATTTTATCTCTTCCATTTATATTTTTTGATCATTTGTAAAATGTTTAAATATATAATATAAACAGATTTATCATGTTTTGTTTAATGATATGCTTTCTGTGACTATTATGATAGACTATTTACATGTCTGTTATTTTCCCCTAGTAGCTTTCTACTAGTCTTGTTAAGTTATGAACCATTTGTATAGTTCTTAATGTAGATAATGAAGAAGAGTTTTATGCTTATCAGATACTATATGTTTTTCCTTATAGACTTGTTTGTTTGCTTATTTGCTGGTTTATTTTCATGTCTGCAATCTGGATTTCCTAACAGTTTTAATATCTTCCTACTGAACTTGAAATCAACACAATTAACAATAAACAGTTGGAAAAAGATATATCTTGTGATTACGAGATGCTTTGATGGGGAAAATTGACTCTGCATAAGCATAAGGCCCTGAGTTTGGGTTCTTGGAACCCTTAAAAAGCATTTGTAATCCAGGAGGGTACTAGAGAATTCCTAAGATCTTTAGGGCCTGCTAACCTGACATACACAAGTTACCGGTCTTAACATGAAAGGTGAGCATAGATAACCAAAACTGTCCTCTCACCTTCACATGTACCCACCAAATGCATGTGTCCACACTCATATAGAAAAAAGAAATGTATACATATAAAATTATATCCTCACTCATACAAAGATTTTTAAAAGGTAGTACTTGACCACTTGAGAAGGCTCATCCGAATTCACAGTATGGCATGTAATATTCTTTACTACTGTAGGGGATAAGACAGTGAATATTTTTAGCTAAATTGAAGAAAATCAAGTCATGATATCTTCTTTATTATATTTTGTTGCTAAATAAGTCAATAAATAACTTATAATTCTGTAAATTTTAGAATGAAAATATGTCCACATTATTATAAAAATCATATATGCTTCTATACTGAGTGTATAGTTTTCCATATACAGACAAAATGACAGGAGGTTGATTTTCCTGTTTCCCAAATTGCTCTTTTTTACTTCCCTCCAAGATCATTCATTTAAAAGGTTTGAGTTTTATGTCATTTTTACAAAGCATGAGGGATAGTGTTGGAGGATATGAAAGAATTCCGTCAGCTCTGAAATGTGTATTACAAAGAACAGAGAAAATCAATTTCCCAGCAGCCTCATTTTATTTGATTTAGATCGTTCTGTATTAGAATGCATTTGTGAGGGAAAAAAGGAAGCTAGAAGAGACATTGAGATAAAATGAGGGAAACAAATACACTGTAAAATCCACTGTTTATCATTGAAAAAGGCTGTGATGTTCTGACAGGAATGTAAACAATGTTAATTGACTATATATTAGAAACACTTGATAGTTATATAAATTATCTTGCAATGTACTCAAATATTTTTTATAGAAATCCACAGTGTCATTTTCCTCTCTCAATCTTTATCATATATATGTATATATGACGGTAAATATGCAGTATATTTTATCAAATATCATACAAAATTGGGTTTCTGTTTCTAAATTTGTTATTTTCATAGCACTAACAAGCAAGGAAAATTAATTTATGTTTTTTTTTTCAGTTTCCAACTCACTGTGAAGTAGGGAAAATGTCTACTTATGAGTTCTATCTTTCAAAAATGGTGTTTGTGTTTGTGTGTGCGTGTGTGCGTGTGTGCGTGTGTGTGTGTGTCTGTCTTGTCTGTTTGTCTGTCTGTCTGTCTGAATCCCCAGTGATGTGATGCTAATCTCACATTATCTCAGACACTCAAGTCATGTTTAAATATTAATCATTGTATTATGATTTCATATGCTTATGAATGCCTGGGTTCATGTTACACTGTACATATCTGTTAATAGATCATTCACTGACACTAGTTGGTAATAAAGGAAGCAGATAAGAGATAAAATGTTTGTAATATGAAAAGCCACTCAGAAGAATGGCAATAGTTTTCACCATGGCTTCAACACTCCTTTTTCAATATTTCTGTGAGGTACTCTCATTTTTAAAAATGTCAACCTGAAAAGCAAATGCCCACCTTGCTTGCTTACTCAGTGTCAAAAGACTCACCATTAATCTAGCAAACAGCAGCTCCCTGGGCTAAGAAAACTTATTTAAAATCTTTTTCAGGCAAATATCTTTTCAGAATCATAAATCAGTTTCTTTTGAACTCTATTTGAACTCAAATTAGCATAAAACTACTGAGATAAGCCTATTTAACTCCTTTGCATGAAGTACCATATCTAGACATTTTAAATTCATCTTGATTTTCTATAAAACATTTCAACATTAAGAGTATTTGTTATAATTTTAATCAACACAAATATGAGTGCTTGACTCTGGGCTTAGTGTTTATAGACCTGCCTTATTTTCTGTTTCCTTACTCAGTCATTCAAAACACAGATGAGGTTTCTGGGGCTCTTTAAGTTCTTTGTCCTCAGCATGAGAATAAAATGCTTATTTTTATTAATGTTCTATTTAAGCACAATCTTTGCAATAGAGTAGAAAACACATATGAAAAGTAATTTTAAATATCATAGTATATGTTTCCAATATCTGTGTTAAATCTCATACAACAAGTTAGGAATGATATATATTCTAATTTAAGAGAGTTGAATTCTTATAAAGTATCAGTACAGTAAAAATATTATCCTTTTTCTAGTATTAATCTCAGACATCAGGAAACATGAAATATGGAAATTGATAATTCTAGTCCATCTTTGGTTATATAGCATTATATAGAAGTATTCATTATCAAAATAGATGCACACACACACATATATATACTTTTGATTTATATATACCTTTCATTATTTTAAAAATAATGTTAATATGCCATATATAAAATGTTTCATGTTGCTTTTACAAAATAAATATATAAGTATACAAGCTGGTCAATATACAATAAATTTCCTTATCAAATAAATTATTTTCAAGAATATGTATACATGTATACATATATTTAAATAAACAAAGGTTGTGTATAAATATTTGTTATACTTTAGCATATCTGTACGGTTACATAGGAGCATGCGGATATAATACATAAAAATAGGTTCTTGTTAGTGAGCCAGGTCCACATTCAGTGAACTGTCTTTGCTCAGTGGACTTTATTTTCATTATACTGTGGATAAAAGATATTAGCTGAGATCCAGAACTACTTTAATTGAAGAAGTTTCTATTGCATGGCTTTGACTTTGAAATGGTACAGTATGATGGCTCTTAGTTCTTCATCACTGAGCTCATCTGAGTTTTCTTGTCCTTTCATTCACAGCTCTCATGTTTATTTGCATGACCTATTAATTTTATCAATGTACAGAATTTTTTCAATATCAATTAGTTTTATTTTTAAAACTTGCGGTTTCTATCATTTAATATAAACAAGTAAATCAATTGTTGTTAGAACTTTTGTTAGGTTTTTCACATTTGTAAATTATAAGATATGTGGTTGTTATCTTGACATTTAATTTAAAATAATAGTTCAGTTTGTACATTAAAGAAAATTTGAAAACATCTAAAAGCCTAAAATAAAGTACATATTTTTTGTTTGGAGTCTAGAGAGGATTGAAAATAAAAGAGTCCAAAGTGACAATTTTACTGTAGCCTTCATAATATTTATGTCTCAAACCTTTCTAGCCTATAAACAAGAAAATATTATCATAATTTTGGAATTAAACATATTTATTTTGCATGTATCATGCTATGTATACACACATGTTACATATCAGAGTATAAAAGAAGAAATATGTTGAGATATAATATTATAAAAGCACCAACAAAATTATTGTACCATACTTTTAAAAACTGCATCCTAATCTAGACATTACTCTATTTTTATCTATCCCAGAATATTTACTCACTGTATTTGAGGATCAGATACTTATTAATGAAAATTAAAATTCAAACTAAATTTATTATATAAGCACAAAAGATCTAAATGAGCTTATAATACTGTATTCTATACTGTATGAGTAAACTTTGTAGATATATAAATGCAACTTGACACTAACAGAATAATGCTATGTGACTATGGTATAGATTTTTAGTCAAATATTTCCCTAATTTTACAATGTCTGCTTATCTCTACTTAGTCATTCTCCTATTCCAGAACCTGATACTATACTCTTTTCTAATAGCCGTGGCTTTGCTCTTCCCATGATAACTTTCTACAACTATACAGACTCCAGATGTCAAGATGATGTCTCTCTTAACACAGGGATTCTAGAAAACAAATTGAGATTCTAGAAATCATGTTGAGATGCTTGCATGATATTTGGGGATATAAAAATTAGAGGACTATTATTTTACTTAGCTATATGAAACCCTGTAAAAGACATAAAGTTGGTAGGGGCAATCTCCTGAGATCTTGTGTGATACCAGCTGAATGATTTGGACTCTGACTGTTACCATTAGCTTTGTGAATGTTCATTTCTCCTAATATCTTTTTTTTAGTTATGTAAAACTCTGTAGAGCCTCATGCTCTCATCTTAGATGTATGTTTAACTTTCACCCATATATACAGTTATCTTTGCTATTCTAAAAAATGTTTTCAAAATGAGAGTAGGTCATAGCTATTTATTTTAACTTCATTTTTTTTTACTCAGCCATGTTGTATAACAATCTGATAAATCAAAGATCAAAATTTTTATATAAGAGATATAAACCAAAATTGACTATGCAGAAATATAAATAAGTTATTTATTCTTGTAATGAAATGATATTATTTTCATTCACAATTGAATAATTACTCAAATATATATACTTATATATATATATATTAAACATCACTGATTATTTCTGCTTATATACTAGCATTTATATTTTATGGATATATTTTCCTTAATCCATTTGTTGTATATGCAAGCAAAAATTTTACAAACATTACATTCTATTTTATATTATCATATTATTTTGCAAAGTAGAATACTCAGAGTAAAAAGTTCATGAGCCTTCACTCCAACACAAAAAAAATTCCTATTTAAAATTTCCCATGCATGTGACATTTTATTCACTTGGAGTTGTTTTATAAATATTTTGGTAGAATTTAGATATTATTAACTTTCCATTATTCGCATTATAATAACTAACTGATTTTTTCTTTTAAAACTGCTTGTACTCACAGAGAGAGAGAGACAGAGACAGACAGAGACAGACAGACAGACAGACAGACAGACAGACAGACAGAGACACAGAAAGACAGACAGAGACACAAAGAGAAACAGACAAAAACAGAGAGACAGGGGAGCAAATGTTTATTTTTGTTTTTAATTTCAGTTTATTCAGATCACATCCTGATTGTTATCCCCTCACTTATTCCCACCATCCCTCCCTCCTCTGCCTTACTCCCTTCCCTAGACCTCTGACAGATGGGGACCTCCTCCCCCGTCATATGACCTCAGACTATTAGACTCATACAGATAGCCTGCTTCCCTTCCTCTCTGTGACTGCCAGACAGACCTCCCCAACAAGAGGAATTGATCAAATTGAGAGCATCAGAGTTCATGTCAGCGGCAGTCCCTCTTCTCCTCATACCATGGAGAATGAGCTATCCATTGGCTAGATCTAAACATGGGATCTAGGTTTACTGCATGCATAACCTTGGTCGGTACAACAGTTTGTGGAGGCCTCCCTGGGTCCAAATCTGCCAGCTTTGATGGTTTCCTTGTGGGGCTGCTGAACAGTCTGGGTCCTTCCATCTCCCCCACTCTTCGATGAAGCTCTCACCTAGAGTCCAGCAGCTAGCCCCAGCATCTGTCATGATCTCCCACTAAGTGCAGATGCTCAGAGGACATCTATGTTGGGCTAATAACCACTTATAAGTGAGTATATACCACACGTGTCTTTCTGGGTCTTATTTACCTCATTCACCTGATATTTTCTAATTTGCCTGCAAATTTCAAGAAATCCTTATTAATAGCTGAGTAGTATTCCATTGTGTAAATGTACCACAGTGTGTTTATCCGTTCTTCAGCTGAGGGACCAACCCTCAACCAGGATGCTGTTTCAAGATTCTGGCTATTACAAATAAGGCTGCTATGAGCATAGTTGGGCAAATGTTCTTCTTGTGTTGTGTAGCATCTTTTGGATGTAGCCAGGAGTGGTATAGCTGGGTATTGAGGTAGTACGATTCCTAATTTTCTGAGAAAGCAGCAGATTGATATCTAAAGTGGTTGAACAAGTTTGCACGCTCACCAGAAATGAAGGCATGTTTCCCCATTTCCCCTTTCTCCACATTCTTCTCAGGATGAGCTGGCACTCATAATTTTTCTCTTAGTTATTCTGACAAGTATAAGATGGAATCTCAGAATCATTTTGGTTGCATTTCCCAATGACTAAGGGCATTGAGCATTTAAGTGTTTCTCAGCCATTCAGTATATCTCCATTGAGAATTCTCTGTTTAGCTCTCAATCCCATTTCCCATTTGGGTTATTTGGTTTGGTGGTGTTTAATTTATTGAGTTCTTTATATATTTTGGATATTAACTCTTTATCAGATGTAGGTTTGGTGAAGATCTTCTCCAAGTCTGTAGGCTGCTGGTTTTTTTTTTTCCTGTTGACAGTGTCCTTTGCCTTACAGAAGCTTTTCAGTTTCACGATGTACAATTTAATGTTGATTTTAGAAACTGAGCTATTGGTATTCTCTGTTCAGGAAGTTTTCTCATGTGCAATAAGTTCAAGACTCTTCCCCACTTTTTCTTCTAACAAATTTAATGTGTCTGGTTTTATATTGAGGTCTTTAATCCACCTGGATTTGAGTTTTCTACAAGGTGAAATTTATGTATCTATTTGCATTTTTCTACACACACATTGAATTAGAGCAGTACCATTTGTTGAAGATACTGTTTTTTCCATTGTGTGCTTAACTTTTTTGTCAAAAATCATCAAGTGTCCATAGGTGTGTGAATTTCTTTCATGATCTTTGATTTGATTCCATTGATGAGTGAGTCTATTTCTATGCAAGTATCATGCCATTTTTATTACTGTTGCTCTATAGTATGTTCGGAGCCAGCCCAGGGTCATTCAAGGCTAAAA
This sequence comes from Acomys percivali, assembly GCA_907169655.1. Lineage (NCBI taxonomy): Eukaryota > Metazoa > Chordata > Mammalia > Rodentia > Muridae > Acomys > Acomys percivali. Next base: position 16,158,301 of record OU015748.1, read on the forward strand.
GAGTCTACTGGCTATGGAAAGATACTGATGCCCTGTTCCAAAGCTAAACTTCCTCCTTTCAGCCTCTGCAGATGCTGTTTAGCAGATTAGCTCGGGACTTTCCGAGAGATAGTTAGCTAAGATAAGATGAGATAGTTAGCTAAGTTAAGATAGAAATTGTTCCGAGATGAACCACAGGATGTTCCCCTGATAGTATTATCTGGAGACATTCTTGGGCCCTCACCTACTGCTTAGCTCCTGCCTCCACCCCATATAAGCTTTTGCTTTTGATTCAATAAACGGACCTTGATAAGAACTCTACTTGGTCTCGCCTCCTTTCTTTCTCGTCCCATCTCTCAGGTATGGCTCCCCTCGCGACCCCGTAATTACTGGTCCTGCTGGACGGGACAATAGTACAGCTTGAGATCAGGAATGGATATTCCTCCAGACAACCTTTTATTGTACAAGATCATTTTAGCTATTTTGAGTTTTGTTGTTGTTGTTGTTGTTGTTTTTTGGTTTTTTGATTTTTGTTTTTTTTGTTTTTGTTTTTTGCTTTTCTACATGAAATTGAGACTTGATCTTTCATTGTCCGTAAAAACATTTTGACATTTTGATAGGGATTGCATTGAACTTGTATATTGCTTTAGGGAAGATGGTCATTTTTACTATCAAGATATTTTTCCATCTTCTGATATATTCTTCAGTTTCCTTCTTCTGAAACTTGAAGTTTTTTTGATATAAGTCTTTCACTTCCTCATTTAGAATTACACCAAGATACTTTTTTCATTATATTTGGCTATAGTGAAGGGTGTAAATCCCTTAGTTTCTTTCTCAGCCCATTTGTCATTTGTATATGGGAGAGTTACTGTTATTTTGTTTGATTTTGTATCCAGCCACTTTGCTGAAGGTGTTTACCATCTGTAACAGTTCTCTGGTGGAATTTTGGGGGTAAATTCTTTACGCTATCATATCATCTGTGAATACCAATACATTGATATCTTCCTTTCCTATGTGGATCCCCTTGATCTCCTTTTGTTGTCTTATTGCTCTAGCTAAAACTTCATGTACTGTATTGAAGAGATATGGAAACAGTAGACAGCCTTGTGTAGTCACTGATTTTAGTGGAATTTCTTTGAGTTTCTCACCATTTAATTTGATGTTGGCTATTGGCTTATTGTTTATAGACTTTTTTACTTAGGCCATGTGCCTTGTATCCCTGATCTCTCCAAGGCTTTAAAAAGGGATAGGTGTTGGGTTTTGTTAAATGCTTTTTCATCATCTATGGAAATGATCAAATGATCATGTGGTTTTTTTTCTTTCAGTTCGATTATATCATAGATTACATCAATGGATTTCTGTACATTGAGCCATCCCTGCATGACTGGAACAAAGCCTACTTGGTCATGGTGAATGCCATCTTTTATGTGTTCTTGCATTTCGTTTGCAAGTATTTTATTGAATACTTTTGTGATAATATTCATAAAAGAAATTGATCTGAAGTTCTCTTTGTGAAGTTTAGGTAACAAGATAACTATGACACCATAAAATGGGTTTGGTAATATTCCTTCCATTTGTATTTTGGGAGTAGTTTGAAGAGTGTTAATGTCCATCTGGCATTCTGGTAAGATCTAGGGTAGGGTCTATGATACTGGGTGATGGATCCTCTCAGTTCACATTGGGCTCTTGGTCTTGGGGTTACAAAGAACCAGAGCTGGAGTGCCCTGGGTGAGAGGGGTCCACACAGTGTGGAGCACAGGTGGGTCTAGCCTCAGACTATCCAGCTGGTCCATGGAGGAGACCCTGGGTCCCTGCAGGTGAGTGTGAATTGTCTTTACTAAAATGTCCATTATTCAAGGGTTCTAAAGGTTTTTGTTTAGTAAATTATACAATTGCTTGTAAAGTAAATATGTGATTGAAATTGTAACTACCACACAACATTGCACAAACATTAAAATAACATTGAGCACAGACTAAATTGCTAAAAATTATCCCCAGTGTGACATCATTGATACCAATATCTCAGCTATTTGAACACTGAAATAAATAAAAAGTTGGTTGTTGCTTCTTGGAGTTACAAAATATCAACACTGGTAGTTTACACAAGAGAAATAGACTATTATGTTGGAAAAGCAAGACAATGTAAGATAGCCATAAAAAGACTGAGGTTTTTCATGCATAAAGGCAGTCTAGATGATCCTATTGGATCTTGCCAAAGGCAAGACTCAGCATATCTATATTCCAGTGACACCTCAAACACCATTAGTTCCGCTGAATTGTGTGGCACACATGGTAGGTCAGGTTGCACAGTAGTTGGACCATTTGAAAAGTCGTCTCATATTGAAGCATTCACTCAAATCAATCAGTTTTCCTGGACACTAGTCTATGGGCTGGAATAACACAGCCAAAGGAAGAATATGCTGCCCCCATAACCCAGACAAGCTCAACTGCATTGTGCTTCTCCCTGGGGATGATCAGTGGCAGCAACTTATCCTTCAGTTTAGAAGCAATATCACTATATAGTGGACCATACCACTGGACTCTTAGAAATTTCTCTGAGGTAGAAGTGTCTGGAATTTTGGTTGCCCACCCTTTCCATCTTTGGATGCACATATTAATAGTCAACAAAACCAAAGTGGTTCATACATCCCGCTTACTTACTCTAATCAGCAAAATTTCATCAATTTTGTGGGTCAGTGCCCTATTTTGTGGATGAGACAGACGACCGTTATCTTTTCAAATTAGGTTATGATATAAACAGGAGGTAATACTGTGATGTTCTAATATTAATATTGATAGCTGAAAATAAATTTGGGTTGTTGGTCATTATTGTCAGATATTTTAAAAAGGCATATTACAGTTCAACAGCTACATACTGTATACCAGGAATTGTTGTAATCCACTCTAGTAAGAACACTACATTGAATGCAGCAGTTGCAATAGAAGTTAATTTTTAAATTAATTTCATAATAATCAACTGTAATTTCCCACAATCCATCTGTCTTCTGCACAGGCCACATAAGAGAATTGAAGGAAGATGTATTTGGAACCATTACATTTCTGTAATTACTCTATGGATTCAATAACAATAAAAGAGTATGAGGTTCTGGGAATAAAAAGATGGGAATGAATGGTCCTGGGAAGAGTTAAGGAGGCTAGTTGAAATACACATCATAAAAATAATTGTATGAAATTCTCAAAGTAAAAAAAAAAAGATATTGACAAACGACTAAGTTCTCCTTTTGCCTCCAACATACCTGCAGTTACATGCTCACTCAGTCACATATACAGGCACATTCACACAAAGTGGATAAGAATAATAACACCTATGCCATTGTTATTTTTACCTAAAACACATTACAAAGGATAAATTTCCATAATTCTTTGTTTACTAGGCGTTTGTTAAACCAAGGCCAGCTGGAGAAAAAAAAAAAAAAGAAGCCAAGATGCAAACTGAGGGTGAGTTTGTTTTAAAGGTGACAGTGAAAATAACTAACAAGTTCAGAATGCAGCTGACTGATCCATCTGCAAGAGAGCAGAGAGCGGTACAAGCTTCATTCTGTGATCATCTAATAATTCATTGAACAGAAAATATGAAGGACTGTGGTGGAATACAGGTATAATTTTTTTCAGTGTATTATTTACCATTGTACAGAGGAAGTCCAGAATAATCCATATGACAGACATTGTGCACTGAAATTGCTTCCTGGGCTGTGGACACACGTAATTCGATTCTATAAGCAGGATATCAGTTATGTGTCATTGGAGCTATTAATGAGACCCTAATATGCAAACTAATATGTGTAGGGATATGTTGATGGTAATTAACTTGATTAGAACAAAAGAAATGAACACAAAAATAAACATTCAAAAGATATGCTCTGCCCTGTGGTTAAAGTTAGCAAGCAATCCTATATAACAATGCATATGATTTCTTTTAACTGTATGTAAGACTACACATACATTTCTTTTATAAAAGACCATTTTCCTATGATGATATAATTGATACAAAAGCTGAAACAACTGTTCCTGATTTCTTTCTCACACATTAAACCTCTACCCTTTCTCTCTCAGCTATGATAAAAAGCAAGTTCTAACTATCAGTATTTTTGGTTTGGAAAACATGGCCTGGGCGATCTTTAGGCAGTTAACAGTATATAATGCTGTAGATATGTTGTAGTGTCAAAATATTCACTAAAAGTCACACCCCAAACCAGCGCCAGTGCACTTGAGCAAGACTTGAGGATGAAGAATGTGGGGCCAAAACTTATCTCTCCCCAACACACAGAATGTTCCCATGCTAAAGCAGCTCCAGTAAAAACAATTTCAACCAATAAACTTGAAAGCTACAAATCCCCTGAAAGGAGCAGGTTGGAGGAAGATAACAACTTGGAACATTAAACCACACATTGTGTGAAGAAAGTCTAAATTGGAGGTCTCCATCGATTTCCTCCCCATGAAGATCAGGGAACCCTGGAGATGATGGGAAGAAAGACTGTAGGAGTCAAAGGGGATGGAGAACATCAGACATCAGAAGAACACGGCCCAGTGAATCAACTAAGCAGTGCTCACATATGCTCACAGAGACTTGCCTGGGTCTGTACTAGGTCTTCTGTGTATGTGTTATGACTGTTAGTTGTAGTTTAGTGGGACTCCTAACAGTAGGAGTAGATGGATCTCTGACCATTTTGCCTACTCTTGGGACTCTTTTCCTCGTTTCAGACAGCCATGTCCAGCATGAGGGCTTTCCCCTTGTCTTATTGTGTCTTATTGTATCTTTTGTCATATTTGGCTGTTGTCTCTTGGAGGTCTGCTCTTTTGTGAGGAGGAAACAGAGGGGTGGTAGAGCTCTGGAAGAGAGGGGCTGGAGAGATGGCTGGGAAGAGGAACTGTGCTTGGGATATATCATATGAGCGAAGACTGTTTTCTTTTGAAAAATTTTAACTATGTTTCTTTTTAGCATATACACTTATATTAGTACACATGAGTAAACTAAACTACATACAGCAGAAAGAACCACAAGACAATCAGGAATTATACAAATGTTACATTCATACTGACTTGGCCATTTGTATTTGGCAAACTTGAAATAAACCTCTTTCCTATCTTATTGGGTCTAGATTTCTGAATAGAGATTAATATCTATCATATCTAATCTCTATTAACTTAGAACATCTATCTTGATCTAATCACATCTTAATGCCTACCCTTCTAAGCTGAATTGAAAGAATAAACTATCTGGTCTTCAAACCTATCACAGACTTGAGAAGGGATAAAACTTAAATACCTGAGTGAAACCAGAGTGCAGGGTAGCAGCTTCCAAAATGAGAAAATGACTGAGAGAGTTTACTGCCTGAACAGTCACCCAACATTCTCTAGAATGTTGAAGCATCATCTTTAGCCTTCTGGTCCAATATATCTGGCAGACATATTTGTGAAACAGGAACTATTGAGGACTTGCTTACCCTGCCTTGGCAGAGTTTGGCTGGTGACTCTGACTGCATCTAAACTTGCCCACTTTTAGGCAGAATTCTCTCTGTGGTGTAAACAAATACATTTTGCCCAGTGACTGGTTTGCCACAGTTGAGGCCAACTCCATAAGGAGGTTCTTTGATGCTCATTTTCTTCTTTGAGGCTGGCTGGGTATTGCCAGGAGTTAACTTGTCTGGTTGTCAAAGAATCTTTAGAATAATAAAAACATCTTTAAGTGCCATAGTCTGTAGCTATCTGAGGTTTTTGAAGACCTTATTTAACTATTTTACTTCATATATTTTTGAATCATATCATTCTATTAGACCTAGAATATATATTCTTTTTTTCTTTTTTGATTTTATTAATTTATTCATATTACATCTCAATGGTTATCCCATCCCTTGTATCCTCCCATTCCTCCCTCACTCCAATTTTCCCCTTACTCCCCTCCCCTATTTGTGATAAAGTTAGACTAGTTTTTGACATGAGCATGATTTGTATCATTATGTAAAATTTAATATCACTTAATTAAAAAATAACCATAATTGTGAGGGCCTTGAGATGAGGAGTAGATTCAATAATCTACCTTTTGTTCTACCTCCCTCTATATTTTTATATCCCTCTTTTCTTCTTTTCAGCTCCTATCTCCTTACCTACAAAATAAAGATAAAGGAAAAGAGATATATTACTGAGTTATACCTAGTTTTCTCTCTATAGAAGACCAATAATACTTATAACCAACTCCCAATGAAAATAAGTGTCTGTAGATCAAGAGACAAAACAGAAACTTATCCAATCTCCCTTAGAGGAAATGGGTTGTCATT